>OW240913.1:28482224-28497003 GCA_933207985.1 Pelobates cultripes | reverse complement strand
AAATAATTGTATCTCAATCTCTAAATTGAACTTTAATCACATACAGGAGGCTCTCGCAGGGTCTAGCAAGCTATTAACATAGCAAGGGATAAGAAAATCTTAATTAAACAGAACTTGCAATAAAGAAAGCCTAAATAGGGCTCTCTTTACAGGAAGTGTTTATGGAAGGCTGTGCAAGTCACATGCAGGGAGGTGTGTCTAGGGTTCATAAACAAAGGGATTTAACTCCTAAATGGCAGAGGATTGAGCAGTTAGGCTGCAGGGGCATGTTCTTCACACCAAAACTGCTTCATTAAGCTAAAGTTATTCAGGTGACTATAGTGTCCCTTTAATAGACATATCATTCAAATTTTTATTAAAGTTATAATTTAATATTTTTGGTAAAGCTTTTACCATGATTTTTTTTACAATTTTAAAATTTTCAAACTTATCTCATATATAAAAACATAAATCAAACCATGAAACCATTTGAAAAGCATATCCAAAAATATGAAACTAAGGCCTAAGTCTAATTAATAAATGTAAAGATAAGTGTAGAACCTAAACATACAGACTATAACACAATAAATAGACAAGCCATGTGCCAGTCCTTATAGTGGCCAGACTAACAGTAGAGTATTCCAAGAGACTGCCAAGGTCAAGGACATGAGAGATATGGATAAATGATATAACAAGTTAAGGTTGGGAAACCAGAGATCAGGAGAAATAAGTAAACTGAATAATCAGAAACCATAGGAAATACAAGGAATGCACTCTAGGACCACTAGAATCACAACAAGACAACATGAGTAGGAGAGGCAAGTATAAACAGGCATAGCTTATTTTATATTGGTCCACGTGAGGAGGGAATTCCATATGATTCATAGATTGTAGAATCCTTATTTGCATAATTAGATTCATTATAATTATGTGCCAAATTTGGTCTGGTGAATTTGCCATTTCGACCTGAATTTGGCTTCCCATAAAACCATGTGCCACGTGAGCGTTCAGCGTTGCAAAGAACACTGGAGACCCAGGTAAGAGACACAGGTACGTGAAAATAAGTGTATGAATATAGTACCCAGAACATGAGTACCAATACGTTAATTTCTCCTTTATCTAGTAAGTGGGGTTTAAGTCAGTGCTCTGTGAAAGCCACTCAATTTCTTCGACACCAAACTTGTCAAACCTCCATTGACCTCACATTGTATGAAGAGACACAGTCATGCCAAATCTCCTGCATCATGAGTACAGATGCACTTTCATCCATAGGTAGTGTTTTCCTGACATCTGCTACACCCATATTCTTCCATCAGATTGCCATAAAAGTTGTTCACCTCTGCAAGCCATAGCAGAATGAATTTTCACTCACAAGAGCTAAATTGTAACTCGTCTCTGGCTAATGGTGAGTGGAAATTTTGAGCCCTGATAAAGATATAATCATTATGAAATGCTTATATTGACCGCTTTTGGATTTCATTGAAATGCCATCACAGTGAAAAAATATCATAATACAAAGTAGAGACTTCTTTAACTTATGGTAAAACATTGACATAACTTGACAGCAGGTAGCTTCCACCATCATGTTTTGCCAGGTCCTACAGCCATCACCAGTGACAGCTTTGAAAAATCAGACATATTCTCGCGCATCGCACAAAATGGTCTATGTAGAAAGACGTGGCCTTCTTAGATTTTCCATAGATCACTGTACTGTATTCTTGCACATGTAAAAGTGGGTAGGAGTGACACAAGCTGAAGAAAGAAGATGGTGGTACCTACAAGGAGAATCAGTTGGCGGAGGCTTTGATACTTAGAGTAGGGATATTGGATAGTACCTCCATTAGATTAGATTAGCCACTCCCCCAATATATATCTTCATTTATTTTATTATATTTTACTTTTTTTATTATTATTATTATTATTATTATTATTATTATTATTATGTGTTGCTGAGGGTGTTTCCTTTGTTTCTATTTAGAAGTCCTTCAGGGGGAATGTGTGTTTTTGAAGGGGTGCCCTCAAAGGCACGATAGGGCACTAGCTGGTTAGGATCGGTTTACCCGTATTTGGTTCTCTCCATCCCAAGCACTCTGTTAGTGGCTATTAAACAGGTGGACCCCTGCTTTTACTTTTCATTTTTCTCTCCACCCATAGCTATTGTTCTTATTCCAAACCTGCATATATACATTGGGAACTAGTATGCATCAGGACCTGTTTGATTATCATAATTTTTTCACAACCGTTTTTTGGGTATTTTAACAAGAATTGATTAAAAGTTTTCCATTAAGGGTTGCTCTCCTTTTTCTTAGAGGGAAGACTTGAGAGATGTGGATAATTTATCATCTCCCTGTCTCCCCTTCAGTTCTCTTATTTTTGTATTTATGTATAGGGGTGACCCCCTATTCTCACGAGCAACCTGACACGCTCTCCCTGCTTAATTCTTTCTCTTTAACTGCACCTACAAGGAGAACTTCCAATAAATATAACTCACCTCAATTTCACTCCATGGCCACCGCACATTTGGCAAGGTTGTCATATTTGGACAATATTTCCAAAATATATGGCACTGTTTCAGCCTGATACTCTAATCAAGGGTAGTGATAGTCCTGGGGAACTGTATCTTCAATAATTCAAATACTTCTAAAAATACGGTATCTATGCACCTATGTTAATCTTGTCATCCAAGCTTTTAGCGATTCTTTGCCTGTTACAGTATTGAAGTCAACTGGAAAGCAAATGTTTTTATTCGATAATTTATATGTTTACATGTGTTTAATACAGCATGAATATTTCCTACACCAACTACTTTTATTTTACATACTTAATATCTTAAAGATGCCCTGTGGGATTTGAACATTGATATATGTGATAGTGTAGTTCATAATTTAATTCATATTTTTAAGGCACTTATTTTATTGGGGAATAGTAAGGTTTGATCGTAAAATCGCAAAATAAAAAAATGTAGTAATTCCAGATTGAGATATTGTTTTGCAGTTATAAATTAGACTGTAGGGATGACAATTGCAGTTTCGGCAGATGTTTGCATTTTCACATATGTTGAAAATGAGAATATCTGTTTATTTTCAAAACCAGAGAGCAAGTCAGTTACTATGAGCAAGATAGAGAGAGAGAGAGAGAGAGAGAGGGGGACAGAGAGAGAGATTGTATATATGAACAATATTTTTAGACCAATAGCAATAGTATAGTAATATTTTTAGACCTAAAGTACTGTACTGTTCTCTTTCAATGTGACACACCATGGCAGTAGTTTGAAACTAGAATCCACATGCAGGGAGATGAAATCCGTACAGGAATTGGATTTGTAGACAAAAACCTTGCCAGTAAATAGTAGCACTGAGTGTGAAACAGAGATAAGAATAAGACGTAGGATAAAGTTGGTACACATTACCATAAGTGTGGATAACAACAATATTCCAAAGGAAAGATCTGTAGTCAGAGCAGACAGCAAAGTTTCTAAATTATTAATAAAATTGAATGAATCAGGAAGCCAGGAGGTGTAGCATTATACCAGTGACTGTGGAAAGGTAGGAAGATGGGCACTTTATAGCTGAGTAGTACAGAATAAATGCTCTTCATCAGGTTAACAACACACAGTGCCACTATCAGGGCATGACAACCATAACGGTTGTCATGGGCCCGGCGGTCCTGGGGGGCCCGGACTGCTCAGGTTGTCCCCGGCCCCACATTCAGTGGCGTACATACCAGGGTCGCATGGGGCCCGGCTGCCCTGTGACCCGGTATGTACCCAGTGTGGCTAGCCTCGTCTCCTGGGGGGTACAGCAGCTGGTCACCTCAGGGCCCCCCGAGGCTGGCCCTGGTGTCACCCGGCGGGCACGCGAGGGAACAATCTCCCCTGAGTGCTTCCTCTTCAGCTCCCTCGTGCACTGATGCCAGAGCCGGAAGATGACGTCATATTCCGGCTCTGGTATCAGTATGCGGCGCGCAAGGGAGCTGAACAGCTGTGTTAGTGTGTTAGTGTTAGAGTGTGTGTGTTAGTGTGTGTGTTAGAGTGTGTGTGTTAGAGTGTGTGTGTTAGTGTGTTAGTGTGTGTGTTAGTGTGTCTGTGTGTTAGTGTGTTAGTGTTAGAGTGTGTGAGTGTTAGTGTTAGAGTGTGTGTGTTAGTGTGTGTATTAGTGTGTGTGTGTGTTAGAGTGTGTGTGTGTTAGTGTCGTTAGTGTTAGAGTATGTGTGTGTGTTAGAGTGTGTTTGTGTGTGTGTTAGAGTGTGTGTGTGTTAGAGTGTGTGTGTGTTAGAGTGTGTGTGTTAGACAGTGTGTGTGTGTGTTAGAGTGTAAAGTGTTAGAGTGTTAGTGTGTGTGTTAGTGTGTCTGTGTGTTAGTGTTAGTGTTAGAGTGTGTGTGTGTGTGTTAGTGTGTCTGTGTGTTAGTGTTAGTGTTAGAGTGTGTGTGTGTTAGTGTTAGAGTGTGTGTGTTAGTGTGTGTATTAGTGTGTGTGTGTTAGAGTGTGTGTGTGTTAGTGTCTGTTAGTGTTAGAGTATGTGTGTGTGTTAGAGTGTGTTTGTGTATGTGTTAGAGTGTGTGTCAGTGTGTGTGTTAGACAGTGTATGTGTGTGTGTGTTAGAGTGTGTCAGTGAGTGTGTTAATGTGTGTGTCTATTATTGAGTGTGTGTGTTGTTTGTGTGCGTCTGTTAGTGAGTCTATTAAGTGTGTGAGTGTGTGTATGTCAGTAAATGTGTGTGTCAGTTAGCTAGTCTGTTCGTGAGAGTGTGTGTGTGTGTTAAGCACTTACCTTTCTTCAGCGCCGGACTCCCTTGGCGCTGGGGATCTCTCCGTCCCTGATCCGCCTCTCAGCTCCAAATGCGCATGCGTGGCAAGAGCCACGCGGGCATTCAAACTGCCCATAGGAAAGCATTACTCAATGCTTTCCTATGGACGTTCAGCATCTTGTCACTGTGATTTTCACAGTCAGAATCACGGAAGCTCCTCTAGTGGCTGTCAATGAGACAGCCACTAGAGGCTGGTTTAACCCTCAGTGAAACATAGTAGTTTCTCTGAAACTGTTATGTTTTCAGCTGCAGGGTTAAAACTAGAGGGACCTGGCACCCAGACAACTTAATTGAGCTGATGTGATCTGAGTGTCTGTAGTGGTCCTTTAAGTGTATCTGCATGCACTGGCATACATACAGCAGTCGCAGGGGTCGCAGGGGTCGCAGGGGTCGCAGCCCACGCAGAGTAAGTGCTCGGGGAGGGCCCATGGATCAGTTTTCGCACCGGGGCCCCATGGGTTGTGTGTCCGCCACTGCCCACATTAGCTATATGCACACATATATAGTGATTAATATGTGTGCACTGCGGGCCCCCCACTACCTGTATTCTGCAGGGAGCCCAGCACACTTGAAATATACTGCCCAGATGCCCTCTGTCGAAGTCTCGCGAGCGATGCGATCGTCAGAGCGTTGCCATGGCAATGCTCCGCACGGCTCGCGAGACTTCGACAGAGCAAAGCATCTGGGCAGTATATTTCAAGTGTGCTGGGCCCCCTGCAGAATACAGGTAGCGGGGGCTGCACCATTCCTCAGGATCTCCGGATCCAGGGCACCAGCCAATGTGATCTCCCCCCTCCATGGCCACAGGTGAAATACAGGGAGGGGGGAATAAAACAATACAATTAATGGATGGGGAAAAAAAACTGTAGGCTTTTCCCCCCACATTTTGCAGCCCCAAACATTTACACACACTATACACTAACATTTACACACACTATTTACTAACATTTACACACACCATTCACTAACATTTACACACACACACTATACACTAACATTTACACACACTATTCACTAACATTTACACACACTATACACTAACATTTACACACACTATACACTAATATTTACACACACTATTCACTAACATTTACACACACTATTCACTAACACATTTACACACACGATTCACTAACATTTACACACACTATTCACTAACATATACACACATTATACACTAACATTTACACACACTATTCACTAAAATTTACACACACTACATCCTTACACAAACAAACACTCTGCAGTCACTACACACACTACATCCTTACACAAACACACACTCTGGAGTCACTACACAAACACACACACTCTGCAGTCACTACACACACTACATCCTTACACAAACACACACTCTGCAGTCACTACACACATTACTTCCTAACACAAACACACACTCTGCAGTACCTACACAAACACACACACACACACACTTTGTAGTTATTACACACACTACATCCACTACACAAACACACAGTCTGCAGTCACTATACACACATTAAATATTTACACAAACACACACTATGTAGTCAATATACACACACTACATCGACTACACAAAGACACACTCTGCATCCACACACTGTATTCACTAAACACTACTTCCACTACACACACTCTGTCTTCACTACACACACACTACATCCACTACACAAACACACATTTTGCATTCACTATGCACATCGCATTTAATACACACAAACACAACATCCACTACACATACACACTCTGCATTCACTATAAATACACACTACATACAATACACAAACACACACTCTGCATCTAATATACACCTCATACATTATACAATTATACATTATGTACAATCTGCATCCACTATACACACTGCACCCATTAAACACACACCGCATCCACTTAACACACAAACTCTGCATCCACTACACACATTCTACATCCACTATACACACACCAGAATCAGTACAGACACTGCATCCCTGTGGGCGGACTCGGGGGGGGGGCAGCACTTTGGGTGGACTCGGGTGCAGGCACTGGGGGGCCCAGACCTTGAGCTGTGTCAGGGGCCCCAAAATTTCTGATGGCAGCCCTGACAACACAACACAGGGCAATACTACTCCTAGGCTGTAAATCAGATTGGTTCTATGAACTATGAGCACTGGGAACCTGCACAGGTTTAAGACCCAGTAATATCTTTAGGGAACATTCAGTATAAGGAAAAAGCTGAATGACAATCAGGAATACCAAAAAAACAGACCAGTCTAATGTCAGCTTTTCTATAAATCTTGATTTGAATAATTTGGATAATCTTTTCAAAATATTTATCTACAAAAACAACCATAGACTTTAATGGTGACTTCTTTAAACAAGTCATTCAGAGAAGTTTTCTAACAAATTGTTATAATTTGAAAAGTTTAACCAAAAGAATTGCAATCAGGCTTTTATTTGCAAAACTTACATTTTGCAAGGAAGACAGTGAAACAGAAGGCAAAATACACATAACTATCATTGAATTATCTATGTATATTCAATTGATGTTAGATTTAAATATGTTTCCTAATGGTAAGTTTGATATTTACTAATATTTTTACTTACATTATTGAATTTGGATTTTGATTTAACAGGAAACATTGTTCACAACACCCCAACATTATTCAGCAATATGATGGGCTATGTGACTGTTCTGTGTGTTTAGCACTCGAAAGAAAAGAGTTACTACAAACATTCTATAAAAATAGAGTGTTTATTTCACTTTAAAATGTGTTAAATTCAGAATATATGTTTAGCCATAAAACTGTAATTTACAAAATGTGTGGGCAGTTGTTTTTTTATTGTTCTATCAATAGGAGACGCAATTTGTTATAATAATGAACTCTTTATCATTCTTGAGTACACTGTTGCAATTCGCGTATCATTGATTATGGCCTCTTCTTTTATTATCCGCTCCTGATGCTGTCAACTCGCAAGAGATTCACAAAGGATTTAATTGGCATATACAGCAAATCCCACAATCTATATATGGTTCTTTTAATTTGTATAGGACAGATTATGGATGAAAGTTTGGTCACCTGCAAGGATCAGTGGGCTTTAAAACATCAAAGTCTATCAAAACAGGATGACAGCACAGCAACAACAAACAAAATGGGGAAAGAGGACCGTGAAATTCGACAATTCATCTCATGCAGTGCCAAGAGGGGAGAAAAACAGAGGATAAAATGTGTCCTATGACAGGAGATGTCAGAATTTATTGAACCTGTTTCTTTATTCCATTTATTAAACAAAGCATTGTTAATGAAGCTAAAATATATACTCTAACATATTCTATAAATATATTAAATAAAAAAAGAAAACATGATGTTCACATATATCTATTGAATTGATACAAATCCACTAATTAGCAGAAATATTATATGATTTGCATATGGTTATTTAATGCATTTAATGAGACTCATGGCTGCCTTTTGTTTGGATTGGAAATACGGCTAATTGAAAGATTGGATCAATAGGAAAGTGGAAACATGACTGCGTCACTGGACCTATGTTCAGGATACAGGGGTACTGGGGATTGATTAGTTTAAATGTTGTGGCATATGTTACGTTTTTAGAGAAAGGGCTTTTTCCCATTTTAATGGTAATTGTGTTTATGTTTACATTGTTACAGATATGGATTGTGCCTGTCAGAGCTATGAAATTGCTGATTGCCCATTTGCTGGTTTCAGGGAGCTGTGGTTGGTAACGGCATATGGACATCCAGATCCCAAATCTCTTGCTCCTGGATACATTTTGGTGGAGCTGCTTACTGGATCCTGTTGATGCAGCAGCTGGCTGGTAAATATAATCTGATATGCTGGCAGGTTGTTCAAAAACAATGAAGGCTGTGGCCATTGGGACACATATCCAGGGTATAGTCATAAACAATCATGCACTAGAGCAGGGTTTCTCAACCTAGTCCTCAAGGACCCCCTACCAGTCCAGGATTTAGGGATTACCTGGGTGTGTCTAAGGTGTTAAGGGAAAAAAAAAAACACCTTAGACACACCCAGGTACTCCCTAAATCCTGGACTGGTAGGGGGTCCTTGAGGACTGGGTTGAGAACCCCTGCACTAGAGTGTGTGTATAATAATCTAATGTCATGCGCGTATGTGTTCCAGATAATTATGCAAAAATGAAGGATTTGGCACTTACTCCATGGCTCCAGTAATGTATCTGTCATATCACACTCAACATTTGTGCTTATTATTTTGTCGAGGCAATTGGGGATCTTTGCTTATGGATATGTGTACATATTGACACACTCCTTTAGTTTCCAATAAAGTACACATACACCGTTTTTTAAAGAATAGATGAAGGTTTCAGCATATTGGACCTCCATTATTCCCAGGCAACAAGGAACTGTTTGAATTCAACTCTGGACAAAAATGTACTATATGCGTACTTCTAAGACTGTTTATCTATATTTTCCTTGACAAATCTCTCTATAAAATTATAGTATCATTATAGAAACCTAGAATGTGACGGCAGATAAGAGCAATTCGGCCCATCTATTAGGCCCAATTTTCTAAATACTTTTATTAGTTTCTTATAGCTAGGATAGCCTTATGCCTATCCCACGCATGCTTGAGAAGGATTATACAACACAAACCTCTGGAATAAAAGGGAATCATGACATGTCACACATGTCATGTGTCCTTAAGGGGTTAAAGGACCACTATAGTGCCAGGAAAACATACTCGTTTTCCTGGCACTATAGGGTCTCTAGGTCCCCCCCACCCTCAGGGCCACCCTTCCGCCGGGCTCTAGTGGGTGGAAGGGGTTAAATTTACCTCTTTTTACAGCACCGGGCAGGGAACTCTCCTCCTCCTCTCCTCCTCCATATCGCCGCCATCGGCTGAATGCGCATGCGTGGCAGGAGCCGCGTGTGCATTCAGCCAGTCCATAGGAATGCATTCTCAATGCTTTCCTATAGACGCTGGCATCTTCTCACTGTGAAAATCACAGTGAGAAGCGCAGAAGCACCTCTAGCGGCTGTCAATGAGACAGCCACTAGAGGCTGGATTAACCCATAGGTAAACATAGCAGTTTCTCTGGTCCTTTAAACTCCCTCACTGTTAACCTCTACCACTTCAGCTGGAAGGCTATTCCATACATCCACTACCCTGTCAGTAAAGTAATACTTCCTGGTATTATTTTTAAACCTTTGTTCCTCTAATTTAAGACTATGTCCTCTTGTTGTGGTAGTTTTCCTTCTTTTAAATATACTCGGTGTATCAACGGTGATGATCATCTATTAAATTGTGTATCTTTTCTAAACTGACACTCGTTGGCACTCAGATATCATATTCTTTAATTCCTACAATTATTTCTCTCTATAACTCCTTTTCTAAGAGCACACGTATATTGTGCACATCAGCATATACAAAGTTAAACAACAATAAAACGTACAGTTCTACAAATTACACAAAACTGTATCAAAGAGCTGCATAGCAGTGAAACTCAGAATTTAGTGCAACAGATCACAAGAAACTTCTCATATTACTCACACGATGTGGGAGCATAGAAGAGACAGTTCAAATGCTATTTGGAGCATATTTCTCTTGCCCCCCTGACAGAAAGGAGGGGTTGCACTCAGTGGATGGTTTCAGCTGCCATCACACTGTCCTGATCCCAGTATATGTACAATATAGTACATAGTAATCTCCAAAATAAAGCTAACAGCAATCTGGGTGTATATAAGTACACCATGAAGATTGCAGCAATACAATTGTCTATCCTATGGGATTTATTTGAGTTTATGGAATATTGCTACATCGTTGCTACTCACTATAATATATGGATTGCATATCAGAGCTCCACAGCAAACAAACTCACAATAATAAGTGCAAAATGTAATCACAAAAAATGTGCAAAAAATTGATTGTGTGTTTTTTATATGGTGGCACTATTGTAAAATAGCAACATATTTTAGGCTGGAAATTGGTAGTGTTGAAGAAGGATTGTATTCTTAAGTACTAGGGAATCGTGGTATTAAGAATAGATTGGAAAGCTTACCATTCACAAAGAAAGATACCCCAACTTCAACCAATCTCACAATATGCTCCATTAGAGACTTAAAGGACCATTATAGTGCCAGGAAAACATACTCGTTTTACTGGCATTATAGTGCCCTGAGGGTGCCCCCACCCTCATGGTCCCCCTCCAGCTGGGCTCTGGGAAGAGGAAGGGGTTAAAATCTTACCTTTCTCCAGCGCCGGGCGGGGAGCTTTCCTTCTCCTCCCCTCCTTCCTAGCGACGTCATCGGCTGAATGCGCATGTGCGGCAGGAGCCGTGCGAGCATTCAGCCAGTTCATAGGAAAGCATTTACAATGCTTTCCTATGGACGCTGGCGTCTTCTCACTGTGATTTTCACAGTGAGAAGCACGCAAGCGCCTCTAGTGGCTGTCAATGAGACAGCCACTAGATGCTCTAGAGGCTGGATTAACCCTCAGTGTAAACATAGCAGTTTCTATGAAACTGCTATGTTTATTAAAAAAAAAGGGTTAACCCTAGCTGGAGCAGGCACCCAGACCACTTCATTAAGCTGAAGTGGTCTGGGTGCCTACAGTGGTCCTTTAAGAAACAATTATTCCCGATTTAGATATCTCAGGCTGGGTGATGGCTGGTGTGGAAACTATTGATCATATGCTAAGAGGAGACACCATATTGCCCCTTTCTTCTTTACAGTCACAATATAACATTCCACACCTCTATTTTTATAAATATTAATATATCAAAGAGTTCCACAGCAATGAGACATACAGTAATGTGCATTGTGTATTAATATATCAAAGAGTTCCACAGCAATGAGACATACAGTAATGTGCATTGTGTATTAATATATCAAAGAGTTCCACAGCAATGAGACATACAGTAATGTGCACTGTGTATTAATATATCAAAGAGTTCCACAGCAATGAGACATACAGTAATGTGCATTGTGTATTAATATATCAAAGAGTTCCACAGCAATGAGACATACAGTAATGTGCATTGCGTATTAATATATCAAAGAGTTCCACAGCAATGAGACATACAGTAATGTGCATTGAGTATTAATATATCAAAGAGTTCCACAGCAATGAGACATACAGTAATGTGCATTGTGTGTTACTATATCAAAGAGTTCCACAGCAATGAGACATACAGTAATGTGCATTGTGTATTAATATATCAAAGAGTTCCACAGCAATGAGACATACAGTAATGTGCATTGTGTATTAATATATCAAAGAGTTCCACAGCAATGAGACATACAGTAATGTGCATTGTGTGTTAATATATCAAAGAGTTCCATAGCAATGAGACATACAATAATGTGTGCATTGCGTATTAATATATCAAAGAGTTCCACAGCAATGAGACATACAGTAATGTGCATTGTGTATTAATATATCAAAGAGTTCCACAGCAATGAGACATACAGTAATGTGCATTGCGTATTAATATCTCAAAGAGTTCCACAGCAATGAGACATACAGTAATGTGCATTGCGTATTAATATATCAAAGAGTTCCACAGCAATGATACATACAGTAATGTGCATTGTGTGTTAATTGATCACAGAGTTCCTAAGCAAACTACTACTATACTTTTTGCAGAATTCTTTTTTTTCCATGTAAATTATTTATACAATTATAGAAATAGCTATCAAAGAAACTAGGATTTATCTGTAATGCCAGCAGACAAGGATATCACTTCTGCCCCTTTAGCAGATGTGCACCATCACTCGTTTTTTGGGAGAAAATAAAACACTGTCATCATATCGATATCTTCTCGTGAGGTATACCCTTAACTGCTATATGTTTAGTGAAAAGGTATCATTGTGGCTTTAAAGAAAACAGATATAATACAATGACTTTTTCCCCAGTAACATTAAACAAAAAGGTTAAGCACCAACTGACAGGAAAGATGTATTTGCAAGTGATTATAAATCTATCAAACTTGTCGGCCTGTGTTCTTCTTTTGATGTTTAAACAAAGCTGAAGAACATGCTGGGTTGTATCCTGTGATGTTGATTTAAAGGTAGGTCTGAATTGCAAACAGGATGTAGCAGGTAAGCTTTATTAAAACACACAGATGATCCTCCTGCTGGCTTGCATGTGAGCAGAACTATCACAGTACAGGCCTCAATCTGTCATGTTCTCAATAGAGATAGTATAGCACTACACAACTGTAACACAGACCTGTGATGTTCTGTTTTAGTCAATGATATATTATACATTCAGCCCTCAGTCCATTTTGTCTTGAATTACAGCATTTCACATGTGGCTTTAATTTATATCTGATCTCAGGTTACATCAGGCATACATGGACTTAAATCGTACTGTCTTTCAAAAGCATTCAGAGTAATTCAGAAAGACATCCCAACACAAATTAGTAAGAGTATTTTGCTACTGTCTGCACCAGAGTCATCTGTGACTGTGCTACAGCTAAGACCAATATCAATATATTGTCATAAATAATACTTGTAAGAAAAATAAAGCCATTGAAGTGTTTGTCATTTTCTTGAATACCTGAGGGCTTTGGCAGAGGCCTATGTAATGGTAAATAAGGAGATTAGGGTGATAATTCGGATGTATGTTAATGGATTAGGAGGGTAAAATGTTTAAATGCGAGAGTAAGGCTGGAATATTATACAACTCCTTTACCTATATATCTATTCATACACCTGACAAGCCTTTATTAAACGAGCAATATCGAGAGCCATATTTACATGTCAGATGTGAGATGTGCCAAACAAGCATAAAATAGCTAATGCAGCCTAAAAACTGCCTTGTTAAATTTGAGAACCAACTCTGACTTTTATTTGATTATTGCTATTCCCACAAGCTGTCTTAGAACACAAAATATGGTACATTTTCTAGGCAGGTACTTAATGTCTCCATTTTTATTTATTTATTTAGTGTTTTTGTTGGCTTGGTGTAATGTGTTCTTAGTATCTCTATTTTTAATGTTCCTTTATTAAGTTCTGCATTTGTCAGGTATAAGAATAGTGTTACTGAAAAGACATATATAAAAGTATTGTGTTTTTATATGGTTTAGTGCGTTTTTAGGTTTTTAAAGGAACACTCCATCACTATAAGCACTTTAGTGTGCTGCAGTGGTTATGGTGCCAGGAATGCCTGACAACCCCCAATGTATGCAGTCAAACCTTTCACTAACAGTTTAACTTATTAATTGGGGCTACCAGAATGCTACTTCCTGCCACTCTCCCAGAGACGGACCCATAGTTAGGCCAAATATGTGACCACTGTGACGGACCGTCCGCCAATCAATGCTCCTAGAGCTTACCAATGACCATCAGGACCGCACCGAACACCATAGCCACCGCAGACTCCACGAACTGCCGTAGCTTGTTTGGGGTCTCGCCGTCTCCTTCCCACCCTGGTCCAACCTCTGGACCCAGGACCATGTGGAAAGGACCTCTCCTCCAGGAGAGTATAGCTGTGAGAAGGAACTCTCCGCCAGGAGAGTATAGCTGTATAGCTGAAGAGAGCTCTTACAAGAGCTAGCAGTGATATAGCTGTTATAGCTGTTCCCTACACAAGACGAGGCTGCGAGTTGAGAGTAAGAAGATCTGATTTAATGAGCACAAATTCACATTCTTTTATACACATTTTCAGACCAGAGGCACACCCACCCTGGACCTGACAGTAAAACTCCCACATACAGTCAGCAAGCCCTCCCCTCTGCCTGTGATATAATTAAGATAGCTAATGGAATAACCCAATGATCCACAGGCAGAAAATAACATTTTTTACCCAAAGTCCAGAAACATCCCAAAATGCAAACATATCCCCATAAATTATACATCCCTGGATAGCTCTGATCTGGGCGAACAACATATCCAAAATTCACCCAGATCAGAGCAGGGTTTCAAAAGTTTTGTGGAAGTCATATTTGACCGACTGACCGCACACACGCACATTTTCATGCCCAAAACATTTCCAGAGAATTTGGCTGTGTGAGAGACACACACAAC
>OW240913.1:28443456-28474375 GCA_933207985.1 Pelobates cultripes | reverse complement strand
TAACACTCCTACAACAGACCCATGAATTTCTGGGTCAGAATGACTAGACATAAAACTGCCCCAAAACATCATAAAAATATATAATAACCCCACAAAAATCGCATCTTTAAATAGCCCTGATCTAAGCGCCCAAATAGCACTCAGATCCATGCATTGTAAGGGAAACACCACTGTGTTAAAGTTCTGAACTGCTGCACATAAGGTCCTATGCCCAAAACAGTTCCAGGGTGTTTGGTGCTTTTGCCAGTCAACTTTCAGCAGCTCCTGCAGCCGCCATACAGGGTCACCTCATGCTGAAAACAGTTCCATAACATTCGTGGCTAAGTCCCACTGAGGTGACCGGTAACCCATGAAGTCTTCATGCCGAAATTAGTTCCATAGCGGTTGCGGCTAAGTACCGTTGGGTATGTTTGTGGGTTTGGTTCACCCGAATGGCCACCAGAGAGCCAGCTTTGGTTCCATTCGCATGCTGGGACAGTGCCGAACCAGCGGCACCAAGGTCAAGCTACTAATGGCGGTTGGGGAGATTTAACTTCCGAACAGGGTCTTTGTATATGGCCCATAGTCGGTGGGCAGGAGGCCAGCTTCTACACATCTCCATGAATTTGTGGCAAAAGTCCAGGGCAAGGAGCATTTGTCACAGGTATACATCTCATAATCTAGAATTGACTTCATTTTACTTCCCCCCCACCTACTTGGCTAACTGTGGCATATACAACATCATCATTTAATGGCATATTCAGGGCTCAGATACAAAACATACTCCAACTGACTAACTGATATCTTCAGTGTGTAGAGGCAGGGCTTCCACTAATATCTGAGTCTTGACAGGTATATGTAGAGTTATGATCCTGGACAACATTTTTTTGGGGGGAACCTGATGAGATGTGTCCAGGGAGAAGAAGGAGGGACAGAGGAGCGAGGTTTGCTATTTTATTAGCTACCTTACTAGTAAGGTAGCTTTTTGGATATTTTTTCTTTAATATATTATCTTTTGGGTTACTCCCTATTACCCAGTCTAGGTGACCATATTTACTCGAGAGACGGGAGGTGGGTAGGTTTTTCCTTTCCTACCTTCTGGTCTCTTGTGCCTTCTATATATATTTTGATTGCTATTTTATTATATTGCCCTTATTATATACCTTTATTATTTGAGATGATTTTATAATACTAAACTTGAGTAAAGCCTGCTGGTGAAGCGCGTTGTGGACATTTTAAACTATATTGTATTTTATTAAAGGTATTCTGGTCACTACCTCAGTGTGAGTTGCCATTTTACTTTTAAAAATATATATATATTTTTTTATTTTATTTTACCTATTTTACCTATTTTACCTGGCTTCTGAGTTTTATCCTGTTCCAGTGAGACATTACTCCAAAGAATCCTAGGTGGGGATTATACCACTCAAGCCCTATGTGGCAAAACCAGCCTCGCCACTGTCCACTGGAGGAGCCTGGTTGCTCGCCTGCTCCCTTTAGACTATGACCCGGCAGTAAAAACCTTTTATTTTCACTGCAGAAAAGCGTATTCATGCCTTTCTGCAGACTGTTAAAGCCATGCTACCCCAGATAGCTATGCCATGGAGCCCAGCCATATACTGAAGAATGTATGAAAGACTTTGGCTCCATGGCGATTGAACGGTATGTACGTGATCTGAGCGCCATCCGGTAATAATGTGCGCTCAGATCTAAGCTATCTGGGGATAGGTAGAATGTGTATGTTCTATGTGATAAATGTAACAGTATGTCATTTTATGTCTTTTATTGTCCTTTGTCTGCCATGTGGCTAATGGAGTTTTGCCTCTGTCCTTGGAGATAATTGGATTACTTCCCAATTACCTCCAGGACAGAGAGGAGGGATTGTGATGCATTGTGGGAGTGTTTAAAGGCGTATGTCTGTGATTGGTCAATGTCCAATATGTTTCCCAGTTTCCCATCTGGTCCCCTAGGGGAGTGTCCACCAGGTGGGAGACCTGCATAAAAGCCGGGCAGGTAGCCCCAGTAAATCAGATTCTGCTTGACCCTCAAAACGAAGTGTCGTCTCTGTATGCTGTTAGAGACTGATTGCTAGGAGTGTAAATCGCTTGGGTGCTTTTCCTGTTCGTCTGCTAACAGATATTCGTGTGTCTCCAGTTTGGGAGTTTGGAGTGCTACTTGGTATGCAGTTCGGGAGTTTCGAGTATTCCCTTGGTTGCAGTTCGGGAGTTGGTGAATTCGTGGGTTTGCAGTTCGGGAGATTGATGCTTGCAGTAGCTCTCTGTGCATCTGAAAAAGGGGAATATCGCCTAAACGGTTTTTAACCTCTTGTGGGCAAAACGTCTGCTTGTGTAAATGTGAGTAACCACTTTATATTTGATTTTCTGATATCCTGATTTTAAATTGAGAACACTATTGCTGTTTCTTTTTATTTCATATGACCTTCCCTAAGACAAGACATCACATATTCTATAAGTGGGGATTATACCACTGTACACACTTCATACTAGAGCTAGTCCATTAGCTCTGTAAAACGTGAGTAGGATCATATAAGACTTTTACCAGAATAACACCTGATTGTTGAATATACTACACCATTAGTTGTCTCTTTTATTTCCACATACGAAGTGTAAGAACATGTTCAACTTACGGAGCTGTTACATACAGTCCCCCAAAAGACATTCTTGAACTCTACTACTGGACTTTTAATCACTTAGACTATATTGTTATTATTGTTATCTACTTTGCTCTTTATAACTGGCGCTGCCTATCTACTACCCTCTACCCTATTGCTTTGTCTACCTGTAAAGCTTTCTGAGGGAGCCTTACTACCCTGGTGTGCTGACCAATTATCCATTGTTTTATCTGTACCAATACCTTGAGCACTGTAATGGTAAATTAAGTAATTTCTTTATATTTATGAAGTTCTGAATTTCATAAATATGAAATAATACCACAAATAAAATAATAAAAGGTATACTGGTCAATCACATAAATATTAGTGAATATCTTGAATGAACAGACAAGAGGCAAAGTTTTGATGCAAGTATAAACAAAACTTTACTGGGAATACAATTATCAAGCACACAAAAAAAAACACACAAAAAAAAAACAAATACTTTAAAAACATACACTGCTATAAACAATACATTCAGGTAAGAAATCTACTTAGCTCTATTCATGGAGATTCAGCAGCTTACACAGGATAATTGAATCAGCATAACACACAGAACAATGAGGTGAGTTCCTTGCCACATGTTAAATGGATTTACATGGGCACCTGGCTTCTTCCGACCCAGTCATGAAACTGAAACTCTAGTTTCTGGAAACCCCTTGAATAACCTCCCATCTAGTATCCACCCACAGAGGTAACATAACCAATACCTAATGGTCATCTCTAGGAGGCAGATACTACATGTGGTCCTTTGTGAAAGGAAGTGACTTAAGAATTCTCAATACCTTCCTAAAGCACATGTCTCACTGACTATGCGGCAGCCATCTTTATTCACTCGACGTCACAGTGCTCACTAGGCCACCTATAGGTCACTTCCTCCCTAAAGCACATGTCTCATTAAATATGCAGCAGCCATCTTCTTGCTCTTAATGTCACATAGCTCACTACACCCCCTATAGGTATCATAAGTTATTGCACATGAATGGGAACACAATAATAGAACATTTATCATTGCCCATAACCAATACAATCCACCTGTTGATCCCATTACATGAGTAATAACTATAACTCATATATTTCTCGGATAGGTCTTACTTTCTTTATAGCTTGCTTTCCCACACATATAATACAATTTACAAAAAAATACAATATTATACATAAAACAACACCCACTACTACCCATTGCATTACTTTAAACCCTAAATTACCCAACCACCCAAAAGGTCCACTATCCGGTGGATTCTGGAGCTTCTTCCTGGTATCATTTATCTTTGAAATATCATGTGTTATTGCGCCAGAGTTATTGACAATATATGAGCAGCACTCTGTCCCTACCAACGCACAAACGCCTCCTTTGGCGGCCAAGACATAATCTAATGCCAGTCTATTTTGCAACACCACTGCTCTCATTTGTACCTGCTCTTGGGATAGTTTGTTAATAGCATCCACGGTTGCATCTAAAGCTTCATCCACTAGCTTTTTTAAAGCTTCTATTCGAGTTAATGACCAATATACTCCCCAGCCGGGAAATACAATTCCAGAATTAGCTTCATGTTCTCCGATAAATGAACTCCACCGTTTATTTCTAATCATGCCTTCTGGAAAGCTATTTCTATGCCTTATGGCGGGGATGATTGAGCCAATGTAACATTCTCCTTCCCATTGAGTAGGTAACCATCTATAGGCCCAATTACCACACAGAAAATACACACCTCTGGGAAGGACACTGTAACTATTATCTGGGGCCCCACTAAAACAAGTGTCCAGGAGTATAGAAATAAAGGGAAAGCTCAGTCTTTTTATTGCACCATGAGAGGTCATACTTATTACTCTCACCATTGGGCTGGAGTCTTTGACAGTCATTGCTCAATGTTGTTCATTACCATAGCCCTTTACCCAGGCAGATGTACAGTTAGAATATCCCATTTTAGTGGCATTGGCTCCATTGTTATGTGAACTGATACAAATAGCACCTTCCTGGGGGCGGTTTATAATATGCAATCTGTCCAATGATTGTGGCTTTCCTTCTCGGTACCAGCCGAATCCTGTATTATTATATTGTTTTAACTCCTCCAATGTCCATGGAACACCAACATATGGGTAACTGCTCTCCTCGCTGAATGATATGGCCCCACAAATCCAGCAATCCGTGCTGTTTGACACTCTTTCTCATAGATTCAGGTATGAGTTGGAGAACCAGGGATCCGACTTGTCTATATAGCCACCAATCTGTTGGAAGGAAAGAAAAC
This sequence comes from Pelobates cultripes, assembly GCA_933207985.1. Taxonomy (NCBI): domain Eukaryota; kingdom Metazoa; phylum Chordata; class Amphibia; order Anura; family Pelobatidae; genus Pelobates; species Pelobates cultripes. Next base: position 28,469,476 of record OW240913.1, on the reverse strand, counting down.
AAGGTGAGTAACTCCACTTAGTAATACAACTTTAGTGTCACCAGGTCCATTGGACAGTATTTCTCCGTTCTGTTTGACCTGCTCACCTGCTCGTGGTAGCACCCATACTTTGGAACCTGTCGTAAGGTATTGCTTTCCTCCCATGTCACTAATACTTTCCGTGGGATCCAAATGGATACCACGCCTAATACAGTGTGTGAGAAAATCTGGCCTGGACACCCCCTGGTCAATGGGATTTCCCACAAATCTGATAACACATTTACAATCCCTGTGGTCAACCATTTATCATCTCTTAGCTCCTCTGTTAGGGCAAAGGTCACTTCAGTCCCTTCTGGTAATATCCCACCCATGGGAAGGATGTATGTCATCCATTCATCACCCTGTACAATCTCAACTAGGTTCTGGCTGACCACTTTAAATTTGTTCTTCCCCACCTGTTGGGGGAAAGATCCCTTGAACCTTAATCAAACTGACACAGTTGGTGTCCCTACCTGTCCAGTCAATCTTTCATAAGGTGAAAACTGTCCTATTGGTCTACTATTTAGTATCATAACTGCCTGCGTGATCACCCGGTCCCACCCCCTCAATGTCCTACTTGGGGATAGCTTCCGAATCTGTTCTTTTAAAAGCCCATTGCACCTTTCAATCAACCCCGAAGCTTGAGGATGATAGGGGATGTGGAAGATCCACTTAATCCCTGAGTCATTTGCCCACTGCTGTACGAGCTGTCCAGTGAAGTGGGTTCCATTGTCTGTCTGAATCTCAGATGGCAGTCCATAAGCAATCACAAGAGTCTGTAGCATCTGAAGTGTTGAGGCCTGGTTCGCATGTTTGCAGGGTAATACTTTCAGAATTCCGGAAAAGGTGTCTACAGCAGTACAACAATACATCAGCCCCCCTCTTCCTTTAGGCATGGGACCAATGTAGTCCATCTGCCAGATCTGTCCTGCTATTGTTCCTTTATTTAAATGTCCACGGGCTTGCTTCGTGAGGGGCCATTTCTTAACCTCATTGCAGGTCTCGCATACTTCTTGAGCTTGGACAATCATCTGGAGAGTTATTGGTAGTCCTCGGGCTTGCGCCCACTCTAGCGTAGCTGCTTTTCCTCTATGACCCGCGGTCTCATGGGCCCAGTCTGCCATCCTAAGTAATACTGGATCAACAGGTTCTGGTGTTATTTTTGCTTCTCGTATTCGGGTCAATTCATCGGCTATCTTATTCGGGTTCTCTTCTCCAGTACTGTCTTTCACATGGGCATTAACATGTCCGAGGTGTATTAATCTTGATTGGGCTGTTTTCCATATATTTTCCCATAAATCTTCTCCTCCCCATACTGTCTTGCCATGTATTTGCCACCTGTTGTTTCTCCATGTAGGCATCCATGTAACACAAGCCTTGTACACAGCCCAGCTATCTGTATAGATGTAGAGCTCTGGATCTGTGGTTTCTTCCATCAGTATGACTATGGCAGTCAATTCAGCATATTGACTAGATCCTCCTATTCCCTTCTCTTGAATCACAATTTGTTGCTGAGGGTTTTAAGCTACTGCAGTCCAATGTCGTCCTTTGTGGGTCATGGTTGCAGACCCATCTGTGAACCATGCATTTTTCTTTTGTTCTTCACCCAGTTCTCTGAATGAAGGAGCTGTCTTGATGGGTGAGGGCTGTAAAATTGGGACTTCTTGTACATTGGGATGTGAAAGTGTATCATATGTCACTAACCCAGTAAGGAGTTTGGTCAGTTCCTTCACTTCACCTGCTTGGATCCCTCATCTTTCCTACAGGTACCACTTCCATTTTAATAATGTCTGACTTTGTGCCACTGTTGTCTTCGCAGATAATCCTTCATCTCGTACCCATCCTGCTATTGGTAAATCTGTTTTCACTGATACTATGCTTTTCTCAGTCATTGTCTCCACATGCTGCAGTGCGAGGTATGCTGCCAGAAGATTCTTCTCCAAAGGTGTGTACCTTTGCTGAGCCCCAGTCAATTGCTTGGACCAAAACCCAATTGGTACTGCCCGCTTGCTTTTGTCTTCGCTCGGTTGCCATAGTCCCCATGATGCTACGTTGTCGTTCACCATCACATCCAATATGAACGGAGCTCCAATTTGAATCGGGCCCAAGCCCTGATGCTGTAATACTGCTTCCTTTGCTGCTTGGAATGCTGTAGCTTGATCAATTCCCCATACAAATGCTGATTTCTTTCTTGTAACATTGTATATGGGGCATAGCAGCAATCCTAGATGCGGTATAAATGCTCTCCAGTAACCAACTGCACCTAAAAACTTTTGGGCTTCTGTTAACGTCTTAGGTTCTGGAGAATTCTGGATTGTATCCAGCACAGGCTGAGGTATCTTCCGAACAGGCCCAGACCACATCATTCCTAAGAATTTAACTTCTTGGGTTGGACCTTGAATTTTGTCTTTATTTATTGCCCATCCCCGTCCAGTCATGTAATTCACTAGAACAGGTAATGCTTCTTTCACTTCCTCTTTAGATCCCGAGATCATGATGTCATCAATGTAGTGAAACACTGGAAGATGTAGAGTGAGGTGGCTTAAATCCCGTGCAACTAGTCCATGGCAAATCGTAGGTGAGTGTATATATCCCTGGGGCAAAACTTGGAAGGTATATTGGCGTCCTTCCCAAGTGAAAGCAAATTGATCTTGCGACTAGGAATTGAAAAGAACGCATTAGCTAAATCTATTACCGCATGCCACTCCCCGGCCTGTTTGGCAATGTTTCCCACAATGGTGATAATATCAGGGACAGCAGCACTCAATGGTGGTGCTACCTTGTTGAGTCCCCGGTAATCCACCGTCATTCGCCATGAGCCATCCATCTTCTTTACAGGGAATACTGGAGCATTGAACGGACTGACAGCTGGACGAATTACACCTGACTGTAAAAGCTTGTCGATAGTTTCACTAATTTCTCGACATCCTCCGGGCAAACGGTATTGCTTCAGTCTTACCGGGTTGCACGGAGGAGGAACAATGACAGGTGTCCAATTTGCATTCCCTCGCACAATGTCTTTTACTGGTCTGAGATAGTATGGCTTATGAGGGAATCCAAACGTGAACACCCCCCACTGTGTCTCAATACTCTGCCCTAGTAACACATCTATTCCCAAGATATTGTCTGGCAATTCTGAAATCAAAACTTTAGCACTGAATCTTGGTCCTTTGTTAATTGACATAGCCACAACAGTTTGTACTGCTTTGGTAATTCTACCTCCTAAACCTTGACCTGATAGCCTTGATGGATTACCATGCAGTACTGTGACTTCTGCTCCTGTGTCAACTAAAGCTAAAATCTTTGTTGGTCCTGGTCTTGTCCCCCACCACACAGTCAAAGGTACATAAGGGCGTCGGTCCCCGGCGGTTAAAGGGGACACATGTACCGCCGGAGTCCCACCATTCTGTCATTGTACAACAGCACTGTCCCAATCCATCAAATCATGTGTCATCAGATCTTTTACAGGATACAAGGATCTGACTTTACCATCACTCTCTGGCAGTGCTTGTTTCTCACTAGATGTAGTATGAGAGTAAGTCCTAGCACAATATTCTGTTGGAAACAGTGAAGACATATGTGGGTATGAATGTGGGGGGTGTTATCTTGGGCTTGAAGTGAGGGTGGGGGCACAGCATAAGGAGCACAATGTTGGAATAGAGGTATGGACAGAGGAGCTGTGTCTGTAGGCATGAGAGGAGTGTTTTTTAAATAACTAGGGGGAGGAGACTTTGGGACAAATGGGGCAGAGGGCATGGTATTGTCTGCCTGATCCTTGCATGCCAAATGTACCTGTACCTTTTTATTAGACCCTTTTTTTAGTTTTAACCATTTTTCAAACATGGCAGGTGTTGAAATTCCATTAATTTGTTCTCTAGGTACACCAGCCTCAATCAAATCATTCCACATTTAAAAACGATTAACTCACAGCCTTGTTTTATTCCTAAACTTTCCCTGCTTTTCTCCCTCTATTGGTTCCACCATCTCCTCCCTCGTCCTGTTAGCGGCAAACACACCTTTCCTAGGGTTAGATTCTGACTCTAATTCTCCAATTTCAGCTAAATAAGTGGTGCGCTGATGTACCTTTACATTATTCCCCAAACTGCCCAGCAAAGACAATAAAGATGCCTTCATTTCCATGGGTGCACTTTTTAAAAACCGAGACCGCATTCTGGCTGTGAATTCCTCCATGTCTGGACCTTCCCAGTTATCCTTGTTTAATCCCACCACACAACCCATAACTCTAATGCGGGTAATAGCATCCCTCGGTTTTGACCAGGGTGAAATGGGCTCAATGTCATTGCTAGATGGGAAGGCCACAATTATGGCATGCCGCACCATATCAAATAATGAAAAATTACCTCCAATCTCCCTCACCCTCCGTAATACCTGCATGAGCTGTGGATGCAGCGTCAGCTGCCCCATACATAATGCTTCCCTTGCATTCAACTGCACACTGTCAGCTCCTCCATCCCACATGCGCAATAACCATTCTCCCACATTTTCACCAACTTCATGCTTATACACCTTTGCCAGCTCCATGAGCTCTGTTTGTGTGTAACTTTTTACCACTTCATTCATCTCTTCATGTACACCATTTCTCAAACCACGCGCTCTATCTTGTAGTGTCCTTTTCCGCTGCTGTGTAATGATAGGACGGGCTTGTCGCCTGTCCACATCATTATCATCATCAGAAAAGGATACATACTCATCATCAGATGACTGTAGCGGTGCTTCAGGATCCCATATGGGGTTTGCAACCATTGCTTGCACTTTACTTACAGGCACTGGCTTTTTTCCTTTCTGTGACCTCCTGCGGTTAATCTTGCTTACCACTAAAGTAGTACATTTTTCTTCTAGGGCAGCCACCTGGCATGCATTACTACACATACATTCTTTAGTCATAACTAATAAATCTTTTACATCCTGCAACTCTTTCTCGAGCGCTTTATTTCTCTGCACCTCGCGGCTAAGGGCCTGCACAACTATCCACCCTGTGGTGGCAGCGGCTTTCCGCACTTTTTTGGAGTATACTCCCAGGTCTAACCGTAATGCTTGAGCACCAAGTTCAGTACCAGCATCAGGATAGACAGGAGCTGCATACTTGATCAGCTCCTCAGCAATGGGTTTCCAGTTTTCTAAACTGGCCCACAATGGAATTGTCCCATACTTAGACGCCTCCTTCCCTCCTGCTCTATTACTTTTTTTAAACAGAGTAAGCATCTTTACTCTCAGGGGGAACACAAAAATGCAAATATACCAATCAAAGACAATGCTTGTTAACTATATCTCTTTTCACTGTGCAACGTGACTGTGCTATAGGCTTATTCAATCTATATACACATTCAAATATTCTATATTTAGTGATTGTGCAGTATCCTGTTCACAGCGCCAGTTGTAATGGTAAATTAAGTAATTTCTTTATATTTATGAAGTTCTGAATTGCATAAATATAAAATAATACCACAAATAAAATAATAAAAGGTATACTGGTCAATCACATAAATATTAGTGAATATCTTGAATGAACAGACAAGAGGCAAAGTTTTGATGAAAGTATAAACAAAACTTTACTGGGAATACAATTATCAAGCACACAAAAAAGAAACAAATACTTTAAAAACACACACTGCTATAAACAATACATTCAGGTAAGAAATCTACTTAGCTCTATTCATGGAGATTCAGCAGCTTACACAGGATAATTGAATCAGCATAACACACAGAACAATGAGGTGAGTTCCTTGCCACATGTTAAATGGATTTACATGGGCACCTCTAAAGACACCTGGCTTCTTCCGACCCAGTCATGAAACTGAAACTCTAGTTTCTGGAAACCCCTTGAATAACCTCCCATCTAGTATCCACCCACAGAGGTAACATAACCAATACCTAATGGTCATCTCTAGGAGGCGGATACTACATGTGGTCCTTTGTGAAAGGAAGTGACTTAAGAATTCTCAATACCTTCCTAAAGCACATGTCTCATTGACTATGCGGCAGCCATCTTTATTCACTCGACGTCACAGTGCTCACTAGGCCACCTATAGGTCACTTCCTCCCTAAAGCACATGTCTCATTAAATATGCAGCAGCCATCTTCTTGCTCTTAATGTCACATAGCTCACTACACCCCCTATAGGTATCATAAGTTATTGCACATGAATGGGAACACAATAATAGAACATTTATCATTGCCCATAACCAATACACTCCCCCAATAAAGGAGTGGTTCTGCAGGTGGTGACCACAGACCACTTCAAAGTTCCTATGCTTCCTGGCTGATGTTTTGATCACTTTTGAATGCTGGCGGTGCTTTCACTATAGTGGTAGGATGAGACGGAGTCTACAACCCTCAGGTAGTGCAGCTCATCCAGGATGGCACATCAATGCGAGCTTTAGCAAGAAGGTTTGATGTGTCTGTCAGCGTAGTGTCCAGAGCATGGAGGTGATACCAGGAGACATGCCAGTACATCAGGAGACATGGAGGAGGCCGTAGGAGGGCAACAACCCAGCAGCAGGACCGCTACCTTCACCTTTGTGCAAGGAGGAACAGGAGGAGCACTGCCAGAGCCCTGCAAAATGACCTCCAGCAGGCCACAAATGTGCATGTGTCTGCTCAAACGGTCAGAAACAGACTCCATGAGGGTGGTATTAGGACCCGACATCCACACGTGGGGGTTGTGCTTACAGCCCAACACCGTGCAGGACATTTGGCATTGGCCAGAGAAGACCAAGATTGGCAAATTCTCCACTGGCGCCCTGTGCTCTTCACAGATGAAAGCAGGTTCACACTGAGCACACGTGACAGACGTTACAGAGTCTGGAGACGCCGTGGAGAACGTTCTGCTGCCTGCAACATCCTCCAGCATGACCGGTTTGGCAGTGGATCAGTAATGGTGTGGGGTGGCATTTCTTTGGGGGACCGCACAGCCCTCCATGTGCTCGCCAGAGGTAGCCTGACTGCCATTGGGTAACGAACCCCTTGTGCGACCATATGCTGGTGCATTTGGCCCTGGGTTCCTCCTAATGCAAGACAATGCTAGACCTCATGTGGCTGGAGTGTGTCAGCAGTTCCTGCAAGACAGAAGAGGCTATGGACTGGCCTGCCCATTCCCCAGACCTGAATCCAATTGAGCACATCTGGGACATCATGTCTCACTCCATCCACCAAAATCACATTGCACCACAGACTGTCCAGGAGTTGGTAGATGCTTTAGTCCAGGTCTGGGTGGAGATCCCGCATAAGACCATCCGCCACCTCATCAGGAGCATGCACAGGTGTTGTAGGGAGGTCTTAAAGGCACATGGAGGCCACACACACTACTGAGCCTCATTTTGACTTGTTTTAAGGACGTTACATCAAAGTTGGATCAGCCTGTAGTGTGTTTTTTCCACTTTAATTTTGAGTGTGACTCCAAATCCAGACCTCCATAGGTAGAAAAATTTTATTTCCATTTTTTTTATTTTTGTGTTATTTTGTTGTCAGCACATTCAACTATGTAAAGAACAAAGTATTTCAGAAGAATATTTAATTCATTCAGATCTAGGATCTGTTATTTTTGTGTTCCCTTTATTTTTTTGAGCAGTGTATATTGTTGACCATTTCTGTTTTTTAAAAAGCACACATCATGGATCTTAGATCAAGGTGAGGATATGATTCAACTATTTAATTATACCAATTTGTTTGATTTGTTTGTTATGATGCATGTTATTTCACTAGTTTTGTATAGATGTACTGCCTATAAATGGGTTGTATTTCATTTTGGGTGTCATCTTGGCATGGCAAGAGCCATTGTAGGGTTGACACATTGCTGTATACTTGATTCCAATCAATTTGCCTTGCTGAGTTTTGGAGTGCCTTGACCTTTCTTTTTCCTGGATTCTATAAACCTGTTATTGTCTTGTGAACACACCCATTAGGAATTTTGTGTGCAATTTACATTCACCATTCACTGTCTACATTCTATAATATATTTTTATAATTTTTAATCCCCACATTGTTTGAAATATTACCAGCTTTTTAATTTCTTTTCACTCTTCATGAACAATGTGGAGCCTGTAGTAATCATTAAATAGTAGACTTATAAAGTATTTTAAACAAATGTGGTAACATTGATTGTCAATGTATCTACTGTCCATTATAGATACTATTGGAATAGTTACAAATTCAATATACTATAGACTAGGGAAAGATGAAGTTAAAATGGTTGTGGTACTACATCTCATTGTATTGCTTTTCCAAACTTAAAGGTCACTCCAAGCTTTATAGACATTACGGTTTGATGTACTGGTTATGGCGCCACGAGTGCCCCGACACTAGTCATTCACAAGTAAGCTAAACATTTTAGAATGTTGTAACTTCTCACCTCAGGTCTCCCAGACACCGATCACTAATTCCAAGCAGAAGCTTCTGTTGGCTGTCCTGAGATAAGCCCTGTAATGCATGGCTAGGTCACTGGCATTGCCATGAAGAGTCTACAAGGCACTCCTGCCACCATAACCATTACAGCACTGGTTATGGTGCTTGGAGTGTTTCTTTAAGTCCAGCAAAACAGTATGCAGTTTAGGGTTTACAAGAGAACAGATTCCATCTTTTGTTCACCCTTCTTGTAAACACTGTTGTTTAAATACACAACGTGGAATAAATCCTTAGTTATCTGCACGTAGAGTGTCCATATCCAGTATGATGTTCCAGATATATCTCCTCTAGATTCTGTCAGGCAGTACACAAAAACTGCTGTTCTGCAGCACTGAGAACCCTAAAGGAGATCAAATTGCTACCTAATCAAAGACTATAGTGATAAAGATTAGTTAATTTTTTTCCAGCCATTTTAAAATTATTTTTACAAAGGGCCTGCACATATTATGCACAGTATCTCCCATCAGCATGGAGAACATGTAATATTGGTAAAGAAAATATTGGGTATCGGGAAAAGTCTGCATACAAATATCATTATTTCATGTTATTTACTAATAAAAAGCACAATTTAAAATTCAAATGTAAATTAAAAGTGCACTTCAGATTAAAGACAAAAGTAGTTGAATATTAAGCATAACAAATTTGGATAACGCTGTCCTTAAATGAGCCCTCCACACCCATTGAGCACTTCAGCTTGCTAAATTGCAATATGGCTATGGAGTGTCCCTTTAAAATTCCCATTTATAAAAGTACCAATATCATATTGAAAATAGCACTTTTATATTTCAAAATAGAAAGGTATCCCTAGCTGTCAATTAAATAGCTGAGGAGAGTCACTTCCTACTTCCGTTCAAATTCCAAAGGCTTCACAGAGTAGTGCAAACAGGGTGTTCAGGATCAGGAGAACAAAATTCTATGTAATATTTCGGTGTCAAGCCTTAATCAATTATCCAGAGTACTAGACAAAAAACTATATATGAGATATATATATATATATATATATATATATATATATATATATGTGTGTGTGTGTGCTGTGAGTAGTTCCCGCCCAAACATCTGTCAAAATTAGGTAAACTGAGTAACATCTGTGGGGAATGGGAACATGATATAAGTGGTTGTCAAGGAGACCAGACAACATAAAAAAGCCACCAGTAGTGTACAGCAGACTAAAGCAAGCATAGTGCAGAAGTATAAACATCCAGGTTGAAGGCCAGCGAATAGTCTCGAAGGTATCCACCAACAACGATTTTCTCACACAGAGAGGTGATGCCAACCTCACTGGGAATCTAGAGAAAGCCAAAAAATGACTGGTGAATTGCAAATTCCACATCATTACCCTAGCAGAGTACTTCAAATGCATGAGGAATCCAAGGGGTCTATGCATTAGACTATGTCCCACTCTCTCTACAGAGAATATTTACTTTTGTAATTGATTTGAACAAATATTGAAAACATTTTTTGTTTAATATAACAGTTTTAACCAGTGACTAACTGCAGAAAGAAATCACAGACATTTAATCAGAACTAGCGGAAATTGAGAGCGCACTAAAAATTACATTGGAAAATCTGAACAAACTAAATAATGATCTTGAAACACAGATGGATAAATTAAAGACAGGGATTAAAACCAGGAAAAGAGATACATTCATGAAAAAGGCTGTGTTTACAAATGAAACAGCTATACACCTGTTATACCAGCTGTTAATCTTAACACCCTACAATGCTCTTTGTTTGTCCGTGGGCCCCCAACAAAACACCAGTCGCACCAGAGCAGCATGAAATCCAGGCACCAGACCCAAGATTACAGCCCAAAGAGGTGGACAGCCACAACAACTTTAGAACGTAAAACCGCAAGGGAAACAATGAATGAGTGCTTCTCATGGGTGGTCACCATTTCATATAACTGAACACGTGGTTGAGAAAATGGTGGCCATCTTGTCTACTGAAACAGGATAGCGGTACTTGGTCGTTGAGTGCCTGGAACTCTTTTAGCCTAGGCACTTGCGCAAACACCGGTAAACTTTTAATCGCTGCCAGTTCCTGTTCCTAACTACCTACACGAACAGCATAGGGAGATATAGACTACCGAACAGGGAGATCCTTCATATCCTGAAAGCATATTGTATCCTGGAATGTTTGTATTTCTGACACTATAGTTTTTCTTTAAACCCTGTTTCTTTTTATGTTTTTGATATTAAAACAAAAAATCTTTGTACAAAAACATAGAATTGCATTCAAATGTATACAAAAGAGGATGGTACTCACAATTTGAAATACAAGCCAATGCCCAACTGCCTGGACACCCAATCCCTCACAGATATTTGTAGGGAGGGACCAGGCACAAAGCTTATATAATTCAGGAAAATATTTTTGTACACTAATAACACAAGTGTTGTTTCAGCATGAGTCAAGCCTTTATCGAGCCTGATAAAAACTTGTGTGGAGCCAAAACATTATTTAAGTGTCTGGTCCTTTCTTGTAAACATGTCTAACAGCTAAAAATGTGATTCTAGTTATATTTTTGCAAAATTGGCAATTTACACCGCTTAACAAGTTTATAGCTATACTGTGTTAACAAAGAAAACTAAAATGAAAGGCTTGCAATTTAAAATCTTACAAAATATTAAATGTAATATCAGCTGTGATTTATTGTCTGTCAAAAAGATTTAGATTTCTACCACAACATCCATTACAGAACAAAGGCAATAAAAATGAAAACAAAATTCCCCTTAACTTTAAAATTGCCCTTTGAATCAAATTTTCACTATCAAATTAAGAAACAGCTTTACATATTTTAAGATTGTCATATGCATTTATTATCCAAAAAGTTAATACGATCTCACTTAATTAATTGCTCTCAAAACTTTTTAATACACTCCTATGATATACAATATGATTGAATGATTGTAGTTATATTCATTTACATGGATTCAAAAACAAAGTAATAAAAAGTGAATAAAGTACAATTCTGAGATTGTAAAACAGCATTAAAGAGAAAACTCTTCATGGTTAAATAATTAACACAGTATGTTTGGTTGTTTGGTCATAAGCCATTAAATGCATAAGCAAATGACAATATATTTTAAGGATTCATCTTTTCCTTCCTCCACGATGATGACAAAACATTTTGAAGCCCGGGGCATAGAGTCAAAAACATATTCACAGTTAGGTTTATTTAGACAAAGTCTCACTCTGTAGAGAAATTTAAACATCTTACCTATGCAGGTTTTAAAGCAAACAACCTAACACATTTTCAATTGGTTTATATATTTTCTAAAATATTTTGTATTTTATATAATTTTTAAAAACGCCAATGTGAAAATGTTTTGAAAACCCACCTTTCACATGCTTTAATATTATCGGTGTATGGTAGATGCACTTTATTTCCTAGCCAACCATGAGAACATTCCTACACTCAAACTTAAACAACATACATACATTATTATTTTATTATTATTTTATTATTTATATAGTGCCAGCAAATTCCGTAGCGTTGTACAATGGGAAATATCTACAGTACTTCTGTGAATGTATGTGGGTGTGCATGCTTACACAGACAACATGCATGCACACTAGCAAACTGTTTGTGTGTTAATGTATATGCATGATATATTTGTAAAACTAGACTCCTGTGCATTCAGACCATTAAATAAAAATGTATAAATTAAAAAATACACAAATGCAAACATTCACACACACAGACACAATATTATTAGATATATTTACTAGGCCCTGACTTTTTTTATCCAAAGTAAAGATGTATTATTTCCTAACACTCTTAACTTAGCTGTGAGGCTAATTAATAAAAGGTTAAAGGGAAACTGTAGGTACCCGGACAACTTCAACTCATTGAAGTGGCCTGGGTGCCAACTCCCATCACCCTTAACCCTGCAAAAGTAATTATTGCAGTTTTTATAAAACAAGACAGCCACTAGAGGGACTTCCGGGTTCTTAGACGACTTTTGCTCAGTTAAACTACACTATGAATGAGGACCTCCAGTGTCACTGGAATCCCCATAGGAAAGCATTGAATAATGCTTTCCTATGGGGAGGTTTAACGCGTGCAACAGCCATTGCCACGCATGTGCATTATGTCTCCCCGCCAGCTGATGTCGGGGGGGGAGACGCAAAGGCAGAGCCTGACCCAGCGCCGAGTGACATCAGCTCTGGATTCAGGTAAGTGACTGAAGGGGTTTTAACCCCTTCCGCGACGTGGGATGGAGGGCGGGAGGGAGGCACTCCAGGATTCTCTATTGCCAAAGGAAACCACAGAAATCGCAATGCCATTGTGGTTTCACAAGCTCAAATGTTCTAAATGCTATATCTCGTATAGCCAGGCATAAGGTCTCACTAGGCAAGCTACGCCAGTACAATTAACCCTTAGCAGCCAACCACTCCTGGTGCCCTGACTGAGCTTTTGAAGCCTGGAAATGCTATTATAAAATGCTTAGTCTGCTCAGATGTCTCAATTGACTTGTGTGGATTATATATTTTTGTTTAATGATTGAGTTTTTTTCAGCTTCTTTTGTGAATTGTGATTTTTTTTTACTTTATACAGTTTTGTTGGTTTATAATATTTTTTTGTTTTGCCTTCTTGAGGACAAAATAGAGGTTTGAAAACCATGTGTGTTTTTACAGTTCTTTTTTCTTTTAGATTTTGCATGGGCCCCAATCAATTATTGGATCTTTCTTATGTTTTGGGATCTCAGAGCACCCCATATATTTTTTTTTTTTTTGGGGGGGGGGTGGAGAAACTAATAATATGCAAGAGCTTCTCATGTTTTTCTTAAGAGAGACTTTAGGATGTGGTTTATTTTTGTATTTGTACTGATTATAATAGAAACAGCTACGGTATATTGTTTGTATCCATAACTAACATGCTATTTCCCTAGTTACATGCTTTCAGAGTCTTTACACAGAGAGAAGAGATCTGCAGGCTAAGCTCAGTAACGCTCTGAAGCCAACCTATGAGATGATAGTAATAGTAAATAGTAAAAAAACAGTGTCTGGGAAATGGGTTAAATCTGGTCGATGTCTGGAAAATACCCTGCAATGCTACAGTAATTATGGCATATTTTATTTACCAGTGTATAAACCAAATATTTTAGAGGTATTTTATATCCAGTACTGGTACAAGCACACGTGCCCTTTATTACAGGACTTGGTCACATAACCTGTCAAAGAGAGCTTTACAAATACACTTACAATGTATCTTGTAAGGTCAATAAAGGGTCAATCATTTAAAATTTAGAAGTAATTTTGTTTTTGGGGCATTATGTCAGAGGTGAACCAACCGGATTACAAAGAGATCAGAAATGCCGGTACATAAATGTATTGCATTGTGCATTTTCAGCCAGGTTTTGAAATACATGAATTACTCCCCCAAAAAACGGAAATTTCTGCAACCTCCCAGCTCCTCCTCAGAGGGCTAACCTAGAACCGGAGATGAGCATAAAAATATACATAATATCTTCTAAAAATCTAAAGAACTTTGTAATACATAATCAGAGTCATGTCAAATTTGTAGTGGATTTCCATTTTCCTTACCTAGGGCTCTCTTTACACAGAATGGCGACATGTTGTTAGTACACGGAGTTTTAGGGTTTCCCGTTAATTTTCTCCCTTTTTATTTTACATGTCTGTTGGTGTATGCTCTGTGACTATCTGTGTTCATAATAAATGTTCCTTTATCACATTTTGCCTTTGTCTGATATAATAGTCAGGTTACTGAAGAGACTTACAGGATAGGCATTTCTGCTAAACTGAATTTTGTGGGATTTAAATCTAATTTGATAGGCAACCTTATAAATTTCCTTGGAATTGGCAGCTTTTGTAGGTGTGAGTAATGCTAAGAGGCATTTATCATTATTTTTGGCCTAATGCAGACAAATAGTGAATTTTAACCATTTCACCCACTGAAGCAAGTCACAGGCCTGCCTGGGAGTGGTGATCATAACACTCAATATAAATGCATTTAGTTAATTTGATTAAATTAATGCATTTCTGTTGTGCAGATGCAGTGATACATAGTGTACAATAAAACAGCAAGACACACAAACTAACAAAACTACAGTGAAAAGCTTTTAATTTATTACTCCTCCTTTACTGTGTTGATTCCCTTTATGTATTTAAGTGTTTCTATCATATCCCCCCGTCTCGTCTTTCCTCCAAGCTATACATGTTAAGATCCTTTAACCTTTCCTGGTAAGTTTTATCCCGCAATCCATGAACCAGTTTTGTAGCCCTTCTCTAAACTCTCGCTAAATTATCAATATCCTTCTGGAGATATGGTCTCCAGTACTGCGTACAATACTCCAAGTGAGGTCTCACCAGTGTTCTGTACAATGGCATGAGCACTTCCCTCTTTCTACTGCTAATACCTCTCCCTATACAACCAAGCATTCTGCTAGCATTTCCTGCTGCTCTATAACATTGTCTACCTACCTTTAAGTCATCTGAAATAATTACCCCTAAATCCCTTTCCTCAGATATTGAGGTTAGGACTCTATCAAATATTCTGCCCTTGGGTTTTTACTCCCAAGATGCATTATTTTGCACTTTTCCACATTAAATGTCAGCTGCCACAACTCTGAAAATTTTTCTAGTTTGCCATTTGACTTATCCCTCCTGGAACATCAACCCTGTTACATATCTTAGTATTGTCAGCAAAAAGACATACCTTACCATCATGACCTTCTGCAATTTCACTAATAAAAATATTAAAGAGAATGGGTCCAAGTACAGATCCCTTAGGTACTCAAAGTAAAAGACAAATGACAATGAATCTTAATTATCAATGGCAGACACACTCAAAGTTGCCTAATATCCACAAGAAAAATACAATTAAAAAAAGTAAAAAATAATACTGAAAAGAAGTATGTACATAAAAATGATGACAATATTTATGTACATACGTCTTTTCATTATTACTTTTTTAACTTTTTGTATTTTTCTTGTGGATATTAGGCAACCTTGAGTGTGTCTTCCATTGATAATTAAGATTAATTGCCATCCCATTAAATGTAAAGTTGTATTTACATCTGCTTGCTACCATTAGACCTAGGCAGCTTGTTCTTCTTCTTGCATTACATTTTCTAAGGACTAACCCCTACACTACCCAGTTACATTGATCCCATTGCTCCCCATTTTGTTTTCTTGACACCAGGAAAATATACCCAGACAGGGCAGCTCAAGCACATTATTAGACATGCTTGTCATGTGACATGGGCTCTAGGACCATGTAGAGATCACTTTGTGGGCATTGCCAATGATGCAAGATGTGTCATTGGCGATGCCCCTGGAGGTCAGAACAGGTATGTTCTTGTATACAATGAGTTTGCAGAAGAGATGGGCAGTGGACCAATGGAACATTTTGGTCCTTCCAGCTATTGATCAGGACAGTTCAGAATAGTAGACACAGTGCCAAATCTACATATGGCACTTTAGGTTTTATGGGCAGCATTTCCAAAGAAGATCAGCAAAGCCAATGAAAATATCCATTGTTCCCTGGACTCAGGGTATATACCCACTTTGTATGGTATCAGCAGAAAAAACATAGCAGACCACTTTGGCATATTATAATTATTGGACCAATTATTATCCAGTAGCTCCTACATTAATATGGTCCTGGGATTCAATACATCCTTACATGCACACACATGATAACATTCAAATGCACAAACACTACTCACAAATACAATCCTGCAAGAATGGGCAAATGATAGATCTCCAGTGACAAAGCATTATGGCCATTCTTGGCCCAAAATAATTTCTTGCACCAGGACTCTCTCTACATTAATTCCGCCACTGATGAAGATTTTAAGAAAACACTTTTTTTTAGGAAAACACTTTTAGGTCAGAGTAATTTTTCCAAAACAAAATTGTTAAAACTTACCTCCATTCTAGTGCACAGGCCAGACTGTATGTCTCTCTTAGGGGAGGACATGGGTGGCACAGACGTGGAGGCCTGCTGTACGTGCTGGCATCAGACATCAAATATACATGGACATTAGCCACCACAAAACTCTTGTTTCAAGTAAGCTAATGATGACCCGATGACACTGTCAGAGGTGGAGTCACACTACTGGTAGGAGAAGGGTTTAACTCTGAAACACTGCATATTCAGATTTCTGGCACCATGACAACTTCAAATCAGTGAAGTGGTCATAATGCTTAGAGTAGCCCTTTAATGTAGGAGGCTCTGACTGCACATAATCAGGACAGGCTCAGTGCTATTCTTGTTCTCTACTACATGTTCTCCCCCTCTGTCCTCATTCTTTTGATTTTCCTCTTTGGTGTCACTGATTTCCTTACACCTACCTCTTCATATCAACTTATAACTGCCACCTTTGTTTCCCTACCTTTCTCGGCCTCTCAGTGGTCTAGTCCAGGGAGGAACCTATTTCTGTCTACTACAACATTGACTTTCACATTTCCCTTCAGTACTGAGAACAGAGAAAATATGATATCATATGCTGATCCCATGTCTGATTAGACTTCATAAAAAAATGCTAAAGCTGCTGCTGGACCAGTTCATTCCTTCAATTTTCTTTTCATTCAGAACCTTAAGTGGAGGGAGGCTATGGAGTTTGTGGGCAGTCTACTCACAATCTAGTCAGCAATTGGGGGGAGTGATGCAGAGTTTGACTTGACAAAGTGACTTGTGAATAACATTCAGCAGACGGATATTGGTTTTGCAGTTCCTATGTTTCCTATGAAATAGTTTTGCTCCACACAGAAGCTTTTTTTTTCCATTTATTTTGTAGTGGCAATGGAGATACAGCATCTAGTAAATATCATACTGAATTATTTTTGCTGTTCTACTAAATCGACCTGTAATGCTAATTTTCTGCTGGTATGTTGGTAAAATTCTAGCAGATTCACCATAATTATCCATATAATATTTCTTAAGTGAACGAATAATGAACATTAAATAAAAAGAAAAATATTAATACATTTCAAAAAGTTTTTTTATTTTTTATTTAGTAATAACAGTATACAAATTAAATGTCTGCTTTACTTCAAAGTTGTTTATAGGACATGGATTCCATTACAAAAATGTATTAATTTTCCAATTTAACTCAGGAGTGAAAGCAATAAACATGACACTTTAAGATTTATCTTATCATGTAATAAACCATTTAACTTTGTGTGCTCACACAGTGGTGACTCTCCTAGGCATTGCAGATATTTATGCTAATATTTATCTTGATGGTGAATCAGCCAGCAACGTGCCAAGAAAACTATTCACTCCCATCCTTAGTTAGATATCTGATAGGTGAAAAAGGTATAAACTACAATTATATAACCAAGCAGTTCTAAAAAAAGTGTCATCCATTCTCTCACATTAGTTAAAGACCTTAAAACAGGGCACTTAAAACATCTTTTGACATTCTAATTTTGTCCTCAACTTCAAGTACTAATGATAAGTCTGGTATTACATACGTAAAATAAAATTAATTGAAGATAAAACCTGCTTATTTCGATATCCATTGCTCCAGGCAGAATATGTAATGCTATAAATATGCTTGCATTATGTGATTTTCTAGGTAAAAAAAAAAAAAAGGTTAATATAAGGTAAAAAAAAACTTATTGTCATGTTCAGAATATTTCTATAAAATTTCTAATATAAAGCAATTTGTTATATTTGAAGGACATTAATCTATAGAAAGTCACTTCTCAATTTTTCTCAGTTTTAAAAATTATTTGTAAGTTCACCAAAGTCTAATTATAAAATACAGAAACATTACATTTTCATAGAAGTAAAGTTAGAAAAACAATACAATAAACACTTAGAGCATGTGTTCATGCTGACTAATATTTTTAACTATCATTTTATAATTGATTCTTACCAAGGAATGCTGAGATATGCATTTCGTAGGGCTATTGAATTATTCAAGATTTTGATACCTAGGGCAAAAAGTGGGCAGAAAATAAAATCATAATTATCTCTGTAGAAAAAAGGTCAAAAGGACAAAAATGTCATAAATTTCTAATGTGTTTTAGATTATGTGTTGTGCGCAGACTACCTTTATGACATTACCTTGAATCGCTGTTGTTAAAAATACACTGCTCGCCAGTTAAACACAAAAGAAATGGTAGAAGTGTTAATTTTTAAGCAAGTCTGACAAAGATTGAGTCTCATATGACAAATACTATCAGCAAGACAGAATTCTGTTACTGGGAAAAGTTTAAACATTAACAATTTCTGTCAGGCTGTTGACACAATCATGGCAGACATTTCCCAAGATGCAGAGATGACTGCTGGCAT
This sequence comes from Pelobates cultripes, assembly GCA_933207985.1. Classification (NCBI taxonomy): domain Eukaryota; kingdom Metazoa; phylum Chordata; class Amphibia; order Anura; family Pelobatidae; genus Pelobates; species Pelobates cultripes. Next base: position 28,450,764 of record OW240913.1, on the reverse strand, counting down.
TTGTCAACAATTCTGTCACAGGAACAGCAATAAGGCCATATCTAGGAGAGTGACAGTTCGGGCTTTATGCTCCCCAGAGCAATAGCCCAGGTGTTCAGAAGAACTGTGGGAAAACCCAGATTTCTGCATTGTCATTCGTATATAGAAAAACACAGAGAGAAAATGAGCTGTCACTCCAATTCCCATGATGCCGTGCTGCTTAGCATAACTCTACTGTGCAGGCCAGGGTCCACTGGTCCTCGGTCTGACAGATAATTAAGAAAGCACTAGCGTTTTCTAGATGTCTATTGTTCATGATTTGCATTTTAGCCAGAGGCGACCAGTAATAATAAAAAAAACTACATGATGGGAAGATGGTAAGAAGCCAATTAGTCAGATGGATAGATGGCTGACTGACAGCTCTCTAGTAAAACAATTTTTTTTATTATTTTATGCTACATAGCTATGCAGTTTTCTACAAGAAGTAACTTTTGTAGATTGGTAAAAGTCTATATATAGTGCAAAATATTTTTTTTTTGCATCAAATCTATATTTCTCTTAAATAAACATATATCATGTCTATCACAATTTTCACACAAAGCAGTTTTCAAAGAAGTAAATACAATTGGAGACTTTTAAAGTTCAAATGAACAGATCAACATGCCAGTTTGTAGAAACTCGAAAAGAGGAGAGTTTTGGGCAGAACTGAAACACCTGTGTAAATGTTAGAATATTCAATTTTTTTCTATTATTGTGAAAAAATGCTTTAAACATTTTTATTGAACAGATATCTGTGGTGTTTTTGAAAAACCCACATTAGAATGTAATAGATTTACTTAAGGTCTTCAGGTATAACAGATTTATCTACGACAATAAAATTTTCATTTGATATCTTAACGGTAACCTGTTGCCAACATTTTAAAGAAAACCTGTTACTAAAATACTGTGCACACACATATTCTGTACACAATTCATAAATCGTACTTTTGGACTATGTAATAAGTTACCTTATAACCTGATAAATATAATACCTCTAGGTAGAAAGTATAGCATCTGACCTGATTACATTTCCCAAAATCAAGGGCAAATCAGGAAAAGGGTGATAGAGGGCTCTTAGATTACATATTGGGCAACTAAGGTAGATGGATTTTAGAAGATTAACATCTCCTGAGTACAACAGTACTCCCCAGTGTACAGGTTTTATGGGTTTTTGCAAACTGACAGTGGTCAAATGTAGGTCTTTCCCCTTGTCCATGTTTGCACATTGAAATTTGCCAGATTTGTTTGCTGGACCCATGTTGCCTTTGAGACAGTATGGCAGCCCAGATATGAAAATTAACCCCATCATGGCATACCATTTTATAAGGAGACAACCCACGATATTTAAAATGAGGTATGTCCAGTCTTTTTAGTAGTCACAAACCCTGGCCAAAATTAGCGTTTATATAATTATTTTTGCATTTTTCACACACAAACTACCATTTCACCAATGATATTATCAGTATAATACATTTTACTGCTCTAAAACACTCATATGTGTCTAGAGTAATGTCTCATGAGTACAACAGTACCCCTCAAGTACAGGTTTTATGATGATTTGGAAAGTTATAGGTTCAAACATAAGATTTGCCAATTTCTTTTTTTTGTAAATTGCTATTTGCCAGATTGGCTATGTTGCCTTTGAGACGGTACGGCAGCTCAGAAATTTAAATTAACCCCAACATGACATACCATTTGAAAAACTAGATAACCCAGGGTATTCGCTTGCCAAAGTTAGCATTCATATTTTGTTTTTTGCATTTTTTTACACAAAAACTGCATTTTTACTGGTGATTTCATCATTGTGATAAGTTTTACTGTTTTAAACACTCAAAGTCTCCCGAGTATATCAATAACCCCCATGTACAAGTTTTATTGTGTTTTGGAAAGTTACAGGGTCAATATAGGGCACAATTCAGTTTGCCAGATTGGTTTGCTGGGTCTATGTTGCCTTTTGAGACCATATGGTAGCCCAGGATGTAAATTAACCTCATCATGGCATACCATTTTCAAATGTAGACAGCCCAGGGTATTCAAAATGGAGTATTTACAGTCTTTTATAGTAGCCACTTAGTGACAAACGCTGGCCAAAGTTAGCGTTTTTATTTGTTTTTTGCATTTTTTTAAAACAAAAACTGCACTTTTACTGGTGATATCGTCGTCGTGATAATTTTTGCTTGTATATGTATATATATATACACACACATATAATACATGTGTATGTATATTACATATATATATATACACACACACACATATACATATAATACTTGTGTATATATATATATATATATATATATATATGCACACACACATTTATTTCCTATATATGTATAATATATTATAAAATAATTAAAGCATTTTATAGTATATTATACATATAAAATGCATATATATATGATTACATTATAAGTGTATTTTGAGATATATGTTTATATATCTCAAAGTACACTTGTAATGAAATAATATGTATGCGTTATATATGTATTATAAATTATACAATGCTTTAATTATTTTATATTATACATGTATAATATATGTATATGATATTTATTTTATTATTATTTTTTCTTTTTTTACAATTTAGGAGTCTAGGGGACTGCCTGACAGCTCAGACAGTCCCCCTGCTGGCAGCAACATAGACTCCTATTGCTGCCATGTGATCACCGCGGTGGCCGAGGCTACTGCAGGGGGACCCCTGACCGGGATCGCCGCGGATCGCCAGTCCAAGTAAGTCCAGGGCTCCTATTTGCGGCGGACGTACAAAGTATGTTCCAGGTCATTAACGACTGTTTTTTGGTGGATGTACCTGGTACGTCCGCGGTCGGGAAGGAGTTAAAGACAAAAGAAAAAAAAATCCCTGCATTTTGCTAAGCTAATACAAGTTTGGATACTTTAAAACAAGACAAGGCAATGGAAAGGTCAGTTAGATAACGTTCAGAGACATTGATGAAATGTACTTGATGTGTAATTGCATCAGCTTTGTGAAGGTGATGACCTGATGTCCTACCCCAAGTCAAGATCAGGACTTCTAGTCAGGGGTTGGTTACTATTTGTTGCACATACGACAACACTTAAAACACACCACACTGCACCCCTTTATACACACTGTGTCTCTCTCTCGCTCACTGCAGTCTGTGTGTATTTAGTAGTCTGTGTGTGTACTCAGCAGTCTGTATGTATGTTCATTCAACAGTCTGTGCGTGTGTATTCAACAGTCTCTGTGTATATTAAGAAGTCTGTGTGTGTGTATTCAGCACTCTGTGTATATTCAGCAGTCTGTGTGTGTGTATTCAGCTGTCTGTCTGTGTATTCGGCAGTCTGTATGTCTGTACTCATCAGTCTGTCTGTCTGTACTCATGAGTCTGTGTGTATTTAACAAGCTGTGTATGTATTCAGCATTATGTGTGTCTGTATTGTATATATGTATTGCATTTGTTGGAGGTATCAATGTTATCGATAATTATCATTTTTATTCCTGTAAGTGGATGTGTAGACAGGGCCCCAGTGCACTGCTTTTCTCGGGGCTTATAATGCTTTTAAGATGGTAGTGGCTATAGAGTGGCTGTTGAGATGACTGCAACTTTAATTACAGCAGGCCACGCTCTCTGGAATGTTTAGTTTTCAGTGTGACAGTTAAACATTTTGAGTAGTTACTGAAGAAACAGATAGGGAAGTGGATATATGCTTGAGGCTTTTTAAAAGTTTGACTAAAATCGATGTATCAGAGTCCCTGTGATATTTCGAGACAGTTACTGAAACAAGGTAGTAACACAGTCCTGAATGCTACAATTGTGACCACACAGGAAACATAACAGCTGGCGACAAAGATCTGTGATCGGACCATACAATGGCTTTTATTGGCACCTTGCCTGTGTTTGCACCAGAGACACAAAATGTGTTACATGGGTTGAACTATTTCAGTTATATTGTACAGCAAGTAGCACAGGAAATTATCAACAAGTGGCAGTTTTCCTGACAACTATAGGCCCAGAGGCTTATAGCACATTAAGGGACATTCTCACCAGACAAACCTTCTGCTAAACTCGTGGAATCATCATGCATGCTCATTCAATTCCACCATCAGATAACGTCAGAGGAGGTGGAGCGCCGACCCAGCGCTGAAGATTGGCACTCGAATCAGGTGAGTAAATGAAGGGTTTTTATTCCTTTATGTGCCAAGGGGGTGAGGGTGGCACGAATGGGGAAGGGGGATCAGAGGGCAGTATATTGTTAGGAATATAACTTTGTATTCCTAACACTATAGATGTCCTTAGCTTCAGGCATATTTTACAAGGATGAACGAAATTGTGTATGACTCAGGATGTCTTTTCTGTGGTTCACAAGTAAAAATTCCTGCTTTGCTGCAAAATTTAGCACAGACGTTAATAAACAGCTCACATCTGTAGTAAGCAATGATGCAAAGAGAATGGTTATATATTTGGTGGCTTACATTGAATACAGATATCTCTTCTTATATAGTTACGTGCATTGCATGTACACAGACTCAATGGGATCCGACCAGGGATTCCTTTAAGACTTGGACATTGCCAGGTAAACCTTGGACAAAATTTCATATTGAGTTTGCAGAACCAGTGGATAGACATCTATTTAGTAGCTGTGGATGCTCATTTTAAGTGACCAGAAGTCGTTTTAATGTCAAGTACTACAGCAGAACAAACCATGGTCATACTTTCCATCATGTTTGCAAGATTTGGACTGAATAAAACATTAGTTTCAGACAATGGTCCACAATTCATATCACAGGATTCTGGTTTCAAATAATATCCAGCTTTATATTTTCCAGCCTATAATGGGCAAGTTGAACAATTTGTACAAACATTGAAACGTCATTTCCCTGTCTCCCACAAAACAAAAAAACATACAAACACAATTTCGAAGTCTTTATTTAACAATTGAAACACAATACATGACACAACTGCCCTATCACTTGCTGTGTTATTGTTTGGAAGATGCCTCAGAACTCCCTTTGATCAAATTCATGCAGAACATCCTAAAGAGGAGTTGAACACTTCTCGGAGTGTGCTCCTATACAATTATGGAACCTTTTAAATCTAATAGAAAAATTGTTTGCTCATCTCTTTGCAATAGTAATATATCAACCTCTTAAGGCCTAGTTAACTGAGTTATACTCTTTGATTTGCTGTCATGTATGAAGTATTAACATTGCAAATTGTACTTTAAAGGAGCATGCCATAACATATATATATATATATATATATATATATACGATTCAAAAATGAGTTTGCCACACTACCTAAATAAAGTATATACTTAGAACTCGCACCAGGGTGCAAACCAGCGATGTAAATATAGAAAAATAGTAAGGTGCACTCCTGGATTTGAAAAATGCTTAATTTATTAAAATTTGAAGTTCAGTGGATCGACTTTTCGACCAATACATGGTCCTTTTCAAGATAAGCATTTTTTAAATCCAGGTGTGCACCTTACTGTTTTTTATATATATATATATATATATATATATATATAAAGTATAATGCTGGTGACACAGTAGTTAGTTAAATGCCCTGGTGCACTCCCACGCTGAAGTTATATACAATATGTATAAACTTTAAAGATGCACTCTCCGATCTTTCAAACAGTAGAAAAGTATTTAATCCATCGAAAGGTATACAATAATATGATCAACGTTTCGACCCATTCGGGTCTTCCTGTTGACTCTTGAGGAAGATCCGAATGGGTCGAAATGTCGATCATATTATTGTATACCTTTTGATGGATGAAATACTTTTCTACTGTTTGAAAGACCGGAGAGTGCATCCTTTCTTTATACATATGGTATATATATATATATATAAAGACTTTCTCCCTGGGTGGTATTTTTGTGTATTCGTCATTCTCGGGTTCTCTACCAGAGGCATAGTGTCTAAGAGTTCTGCATAGTATCTTAGTTGTTCCTAGATATCACTCTTTTGAACAGTGATCTCAAATGTCCCACCGAGAATCTGTTGAAGCCACTCCCCCAAGCCCCAGGTGCACCTTTCACAACTAGGACTACAACTGCCTTAATTTTCTAAATCCTTTCTAACTCCTCTTTAGACCTTGATATTTGTCCACCTTATCATGTTTCTTCTTCCTGATGTTATGGTTACTTGGTATTTCCACATCCACCAACACTGCACCATGATGTCCGGTTGGTTAGTCACTACTTGCTTGTCAGTCTGGATCTGAAACTCCCACATAATCTTAGCCCTGTCATTCTATTCTTTAGGGCATCTCCCATCTTGACTTAGGCATGTACAGCCCATATCCAGTGCAACTTGGTTGTGCCTCTCAGTATATGCTGCTTCTGCTAACATCTTGCACCTGGCACCTTGGTTTCTGTCTGGTTTGGTAGGCCCTCCTGAACTGGATCTGAGTGCTTGTTCTGCTTGCCTTAGTGCCTCAGTGTTTGTATGTAGTGTTGAACTTTAAATAGTGTGCTTTTTGTGTGTAGTGTTGGTGTTTGAATCAACGGGTGTTTGTATATAAGTTCAGTGTTTTAATACAGGTGAGTGTTTGTATATACTGTTTGCGTTTGATTGCAGTGCTATGTCTAGTAAAGTGAGTTGCTGTTTTAACCTTCACCAAGTGTCGTCTGGTGCTTGGTCCAGGGTGGAAAAGGCCCTCAGTGGTCCCTGTCAAGACTCGGCGACTGGGTCTGAAGTGCTCCAAGATCCCTGATAGCTACGAGGAAGCAGACTTGACGGAGGTACTCGTTCGTACTGGAGCTCAGTCACATTTTATGTGACGGTAGTCCCTATCACCTGTACCTTCAGACAGACTATTTTTGTAGGTTGCTTTACTTTTCTTATGTTTTAGTCACCCTGTACCCATTATAGGTTCAGGGTGTGTGTAATATAAATGTTTATATTGTGTGTGTGTATACTGTTAAATGTATTGCCTGCTCTCCTGTACTGCTGAGGATTGCTACCAACTAGGTGGATTTGGCTATGGAGCTTGTGTAGTGCCCTCTGTTGGTAGCAACAACACTATGCACTACCTGAATAGCAAGACTGGTTAATTTGCATATTTGGGTAAATTTGCATATTGCTAATTCTGCAGGCAGTAGAGATATTTTCTGTTAATTACTGTCTTCCCCACCCCTTTCTAAATATGTCATTGTGTTATAATATGTTGCTGTGTGTTGGCTGCTATGATTTGATTGTTTGTATTTTTATTGAGTTGTCACAGTAATGTTTATGTAATGATCATATGGGCTAGTCTCAAGTTAAAGTTAAAATTTTAAATAAAGCTTCTTTTGGAACT
>OW240913.1:28392585-28432128 GCA_933207985.1 Pelobates cultripes | reverse complement strand
GGGTTTGTGCCATTCTCCTGGTTGGTCAGCACGAGTAAGCGCTGATTGGTCACTGCAGGACTCCGGCGACCAATCAGAGCAGGAGCGCCCATTCAAACAGGGTTTCACACCCTTTCATGTGATTGGGCGGCGAAGCTCCTCTTGTCCCTGGGTGCTGATTGGCGCAAATTGGTCCCACGCCCTTTCTTCTGATTGGCCCGCGAAACTCCTCTCCTCTTCAATTGCTGATTGACGCAACAGAGTTTAGTGTCCTTTCTTCGGATTGGGCGGGGAAACTCCTTTCTCTCCTGAGCACTGATTGGCGCGATTTGGTTTGCGCCCTTTCAACCGATTGGATGTTGCTTGGTTTAGGCGCGAAGTTTGAATTCGCCGGACTAAACCAAGCAACTCCCTGGAACTACTTTAGGGGATGTACGGAGTCTAGAGCCCCAAACTTTGAATGCTGATATCTCGGGCTCTGTACATCAGATCGCCCCGCTTTTTGCAGGGATCCTAGATGGGACCCAGGGCTATTTATCAATATGGTATCTCCCAGAGCGGGAGATGGTTATCTGCAGCCCAGCCCCCTCCTGCCTGTTGTGTTGGATGGAGACCCCCTGCGGGTAACTGTGCATAAAAAGCTGTGTGCCCAAATAAAGATTGTCAAAGGTTGTACCCTGGAACTGTATGTCATCCAGTTACTGGGGGAAATGGGTCTGACTTATTATTAATAAAGGGAATAACCAGCCAGGTTACCCAGGTCCCACTACAATGACCAAGTTGCTAAAATAAATAAAGTTAGAAAAGTAGTTGTTTAACCCCTTAAGGACCAAACCTCTGGAATAAAAGGGTATCATGACACGTCACACATGTCATGTGTCCTTAAGGGGTAGAACCCTGCACTCAACACACCTCTCATCCTCAAACTTGGCTCATCAGGAGTGACAATGAACATAACTGAACAGCTTTTTAAATCCCTCTCTCTAATCCCTGATTGGTCAGAGCTGGTCACGTGATCAAAATATAACCCTTCCTGTTGCTGTCAAATGTATACAATTGCCTAGGCAGACTTTATAGTTCATAACTCTACAATGAAGGCCTGTATTAGTACAGGCAGGTGTGTCACTGGATATGTGCGTTGATGATTGTGTGTCAGTGTGGTTGTATTGCCACTGTGTGTTTTAGTGTGTATGCTAGTGTGTGTTAATGGGTGTATTCAGTAATGTGAATGTGTGTGGGAATCAGTTATTGTGTGCCAGCCTCCTCCACACACTCAGTCAATACACACCACTCACAGAAACAAGCAATCTGGCATGTACTTTGTTAGCTGGTAAACTAGTATGTATTACTCTTGCCACTGTGTATGTACACAAGATGTAATATAGGTAGCATAGATCAATGCTTATAAAATATTGATTAAAACAATAAAATACAAACAAATTGTGCTATATTAAATATCCCTAATAGGAAAGTAAGTGTCTTTGTGACATGTCAGTAATTTAACGGCTAATAAAATGTTTTTTCTCCCCATAAGATGTGCACAGATGTAACCCACAGCATGGGCTGTGCAGTTGCTAAATGCGATGGCGAAGAATATCCATATTTTTATGTCTGCATGTATTTTCCAGCGTAAGTATTTCAATAAAACTATTAAATTATTAAAACTATTACATTACTAACTTTTTAACACTGCTGCAAAATGTGTTTCTGCACACACTCACCCCACTCACTTTACCTTTTGCTCTTGCACTGGTTTTCACCTTGCACAATTTTTTTCTTTCATATGTCCCTCTACATTTCTGCATAAGGATTTCGATTATATATATATATATATATATATATATGCATAAATCTGTAGTGTGTGTGTATATATATATTGAGTAGGAAGGGAGATGTAATGTTGTTCTTTCTTCCTGTTTTGTTGGATGGCACTGGGCTTTCACACAGGCATGATGTTGTGAGCCATTTCTGATCAAGCTTCTTCACAGAATGGTCAACTTGGCATCCCGATGAAGCTGCCAGATGCTGAGTCAGGTCCTAGCTTAACCTTTTTCAGTCTCTCAAAGAAGAAACTCAGATACTTTTAATCAGATTTTGAGAGTGTTTTTGGCCTTCCAGTCCTTTTTTTTCTTGTCTATGACCCTTTCCTGATTTTTCAGATTTTTTTATAATAGTTTAAATACCACATCTTTAATATCCAGGTTGTTTGCTAATTTTCCTGAGAGTGGCCTTGCATACATACTGCATACACATTTCCTGTATTTTCTGGTTGTTTTCTAATAAAGAGACTGAGGAATAATTATATATGATCATTATACAATGCTAAAACAGCAACTCTGATGGTGGCCTAAGACTATTGCATAGTACTGTGCATCCAGAATCTCACAAATGACTCACCATCAATACTCACCATGGTTTATTTTAATATAATATAGTATTTTGTATCGCACTTGCACCAGAAATCTAGCAATGCACAATGGTAGAATTGTTAAATGGACAACCGTGTGTTCAATGCCCTTTAGACATCATGTTAATCATGGGCAGCACAGAGCAAGAACACAGACACAATGTAGAAAGAGTACTGCAGAGACTAAAGATCTATGGGTTGAAGGTTAACTTAAAGTATATTATGCCTTCATGCTAGACAAACTTTGTGTGAATTTTGTGGCCATGTAATAGATTGTCATGGTCTGCATCCTGCTGATGTCAAAGTCAAGCCCTTGCAAGAAGCTCCTATACCAAAAAATGCATTACAGATGAGATCGGGTCTACTTAAATCTGCTTTGGTCTTCTTGCATGTTAGTTATCTATAAAAGCCTCTCACGTTAGCATGTGATGCTTCTCCTTATGATTTAGGGGCTGTCTTATAACACACAATGTCAGACAGATCAGATCAGCCAGTAGCCTCTGCATTTGGGTTCTCAGGCAACAGCCAAGAAAAAGTATTCTCACTTAGACAAGGAAATATTGGCCAAAGTATGGGCTATGAAGAAGTTCCATATCTACATTTATGGCAGGAAATTAAATCTGTTAATTGACTATAAGGCTTTACAGACTATTTTTAATCCAAGGAAGTTAATTTAATCTACAACAACAATCAAATTGCAATTATGCTCTTTAACTTTGAGTGCATACTCTATCAGATATCGGGCCCATGACTTCCATAGTAATGCTGATGTTATGTCAAGGCTCCCATTAAGGAGTTCCTCACCAATTGTAAAGGAAAAGTCTTCCAAGTGTGTGTTTTACGTGTATAGTACATGCCAGAGTGATTGCAAAGGAGGCAGCTTATGATACTGAATTGCAATTTGTGTCAAAGTATTTGAGAGACTTTTGGCCAAGAACCAGCTGTGATGTGCGGTGAGCATACATATTACAAGCCAAAGAACTCACACTGTGGAATGGATGTATTTTATGGGACGAGAGAATTCTGGTTCCTAATAGGTTACGTCAAGCAACGTTAAAACTCCTTCCTGAAGGTCACCCTGGCATTGTCAAAATGAAACAGAAGGCTGGGGATCATGTTTTGTTGCCATTCCCTGATAAAGACATTGAGGATTATGTAATGTTATGGAAGGACTGTTCAATCTCAAGGACTGTTTCCACCAGGAGCTGAACAACCATGGAACCTGCCTACTAAACCTTGTGAAAGATAACATTTGGATCTATTGATGAAATCTCAGACTTGATTATAATTAATGCAGACTCTAAGTGTCCAGAAATCATTCCAATGACATGGATTACAATCACTGAAGTCTTATGAGACTTACAAAACTTATTTGTAGCATTAGGATTACCATGGAAATTGGTCACAAATAAATATTTACATATAGAGTTATTCAACATTCCACCACAGGAGTTGCTCCTGCTCAACTATTGTTTGGAAGAAAGATCTGTATGAATTTAGATTTAATCACACTAGATGTAACAGAAATGGTCTGAATCATGCAAGATAAAATGAGAGTGGGAAAACCTTTGCAAACTTATATAGATGGAGACTTGGTGTGGTATAGGGTGTATCATACAGATAAAAATAGGGCAGCGGGCATAGTTGTCCTGGTTGCATGACCAAAAATTTATGTGATAACCACTCAATCTGATGTTTGTCACCACCATGTGAATCACCTACAATCAAGGCTAAAGAGGAGAGAATAGGCTGGTGAGGACCAACAGATATGAAAACAATCAGAAGACGACTTTGATATTTGGGGTGGGGTTTGGATGATTCAAAAACAGGCACTGACTCAACTACAAATGATGTCTGAGAGACACCTGCTGGTAATGAAAAACCCTGTAAAAAGGAGTCAGAAATGTCTAACCAGGACCAAACTTGTCATGTTTGTACCCCCAGGAAAAGAATGCTTGTAGTTCGCTGGTCTCCTGATGTACATTTCAGATCCACTCACCAGAAACAACGTGCCATGTGCCAAAGAAATCTTTTGTCAACAGAAAACACAAGAGGCAGCTCTCATGTCTATAATACAAGGGGGAGCTGCAGAAGACTGATTTATTTTGTTGTTTAAGTTGGTGTTATGCAGTTTATTTACAGTTGCAAGAAAAAGTATGTGAACCCTTTGTAATGATATGGATTTCTGCACAAATTGGTTTGTGCAGAAATCCATATAATTCCAAAGGGTTCACATACTTTTTCTTGCAACTGTGTATATATATATAGAGAGAGAGATAAAATAGGAAGTAGGATGTAGTGTTGTGCTTTCAGATTTAGTGTAGTGATTGCTTCCTGTTTGGTTTGATGGCACTGTGCTTTTCTGTGCAGGCATGATCTCATCAGCTGGGTGGAGTTTGCAGGTACATTTGACAGTTGTCTTCTGAACAGTTGGAGTCAACTAAAAAAAAAAAGTATCCGTTACATACAGACTTTGCAATTTATTATGTTTAAAGGAAGACATAACACTTGGGTTGTGGCATATACAACATGTTTACATGGGTCTACACTGTATGGTTGTTAAAGAGTAAGAAAAGTAAATAGGAGGAGAAAAGAGGAGGCAACAAAAACAAAGGTCAGGATTTAAAGGTAAATCTGGTTCACCTGAGACTGGTTGAAGAGTGTCTGGTTTCAAGCCTTCCTACATGTGATCATGTTTGTTGGGCTGTAAAGCCAAGGGGTGGTAAATGTCAGATGGGCATAACCACCATGTTTACATGCAGGGCCTGACTGGAAAAAAGAATTGACCCAGGCACTTTTTAAATACAGCAATCCAGTGAGAAGGGGGTGGTTGTCATTTATGATAACAAGCACTCCCCACCTCGAGGTGAGCATGTTAGTCAATGCTCTTCCAAAGGATCTCATGGGCAGAGCCCTCTTGTAAGAGAAAAAAAGCCATTATTTTTAAAAAATTAATAACGTGCTTGTGCTGCGTTTGCTTTGGACTTTTGTCTTTATCAGTGGAATACCAGAGGACAAAAAGACCAGGAAAGCGTATTGTCCTTTTGTTTGGATGGTGCTTGTGGGATTGTGTGTGTGCATAGAGTGAGCTAATTGTGGTGTGGTATTTGTGTAAAGAAGTCCGTTTCAGCTGTGTTGTGTTGGTGGTATAATATGTGTGACTAGGGGCTCTACAGAGTGACAGAGTGTATGTATAGGGGAAATAATGTGTGTATAGGCTATATAGTGAATGTGTGTATTGTGGATGTAGAGAGTGTGTGTTTAGGGAGTGTAGTATGTTTGTGTGCATATGGGATACAGAGTTGGCATAGTGGATGTAGTACGTATGTCAGGAATGTAATGCTTATATAGGTGGTACAGTGTGTGTGTGTATAGGGGATCTATTGTATGTGTAGGTGATCTAGTGTGCGTAGATGATACAGAGTATCTATAGGGGATCTAGTGTGTGTGTGTGTGTGGGGGGGGATATATGTAAGGGATGTAGTATGTACATGGGCTGCTGGCAGTGTGTGTGTTTATGTACAGTGGATATAGTGTGTGCATAGGGCATACAGAGTGTGTATAGGGGATCTATTGTGTGTATAAGGGATCTAGTGTGTGTAGATGATCCAGAGAGTGTATATGGGATATAGTGTGTGTGTGTTTATCAAGAATCCTGAGTGTGCATATGGGATCTAGTGTGTATAATAGATGTAGTATATGTGTGTCTGGAATTTGGTTCTGTGTTTTAATTTAGTGCTGGGATTTAGTGTGTGTAGGAATGCAGTGTGTGTGCTGTGCCATGTATCTGATGGGAGCAGTGTGTGCAAGGGGTGCATTAATCTAAAGTTGCGTTGGTGCCTATAGTGTAAATCTGTCTCTAGCCACTAAAGCCTCCGTTAAAAGATTGGTGTATTGTACCCACCGCATTGAACTATTTTCAGACAGAACTTTACACGCATGGGCACTATTTTCATAGAATGGGCAATTGGATCAGACCTATCTGGGGGTTAGGGGATGTTTTGTTGGTGTTTTGTATTGTATTTTTTGGTTATTTTGTATTGAGCTCTCTGTATTCTGGAGATAATTAGTTTAAGCGAAAGCTACCTCAATTTTCTCCCAGACACAGAGGAGCCTGCGTGGTTTTACTGTATTTTTAATGAAGAGCCCATGCTGGGGGTCTAGGTATATAAAGACCTTCAGGACTTTGAACAACAATGTGCCTTGTAAGGATTAGACAAAGTCAATTGGGCTGCTATAATGTATGCGGAATAGGCTTTTCAGATGCCCCAAGCAGCTCAGAACGGACACCTTACAATTAATATTATTGGAAAAGTTCTTCAATCACAGCCCGCCAGATGTCAGACACTGGGTCCAGGACTAGAAACCCCTGACTGTGGAAGAAGCAGATCACCTGGCAGATGAATTTCATGATGGTCAGAGACCCAACAACATTGGAGGTCACCCATCGTTCAGGCCCAACAATGCTGCCCGGACAAACTCAATGCTGACCCGCACTCACCCTACTATCTTAACTCCCACCCTCTCAGAAAGACTGGGCCGCTGTTCCATGGGTGCAACCAACTGGGGCAACATCAACCTCCCACTCAGGAACCAAGGGGGGTGGGACAACTGGGTCCAGAATGAACCTCTATGAGGGAGCCCCGCTTGCCTACCCGAATGCACCACTACTCCCCCAAAGAATACTTGACAGTGCTACATGAGGTAGATCCAGTATAAGCAGCTGGTGATAATCAAGAACATCACTGCTAGATCGTGAAGCTAAATGGCCGAGAGGCCCAGGAACAGAGAGATACCAGGCCATGTTAACACTAGTTCATCCTCACCAAATTAGTGATTTTGAATGAACTGGCAGCGCAGTGGTCATAAGAGTGGCTTTCCCACTGCTCGGAAATACCTTAACTGGAATGGCAAATATCTGGAAGTTGGGATTTTGAAAGACTTATCAGCCAAAGTACTACTTTGGCTGATAAGTCTTGGCAATTATCTAAGATACCTAACAATCCAATTCGCAACAAGACCTCACTGGGGCATCCACCAAGACTTTGAGGTCATGACACTAGGGGGTACATGAAGCACGGTGACACACAATCTGGGGAGGGTTAGACCAAGAGAGGTTTGAGTGGGAGAAGGGGTTACTATACAGAGTCACGGAAGGAACAGGGAGGGGAGCTGCTAAAGTACTCCAAAGACAACTGATAGTGCCTAGAAAATATAGAGCCGAATTGCTAAAGCTCAGCAATGATATCTGCCTAGCCGGATACTTAGGGAAACGTAAAGGACAGGTTAACCCAGACTTTTATCTGGCCAGGAGTCACTCGAGACTTGCAAGAATACTGCGACATTTGCAAGAAGGCAGGACATGCAACAATTTGCTAAGGCCAAATTGAGACCCCTATGTATAATAGAAGAACAGTTCTAAGTTGCGATGGACATAATAGGACCCCTGAGTAAGCCAAGTACATCTTGACTATGGTGGACAATGCCACCCAATATCCTGAGGCAATAGCCCTCACAAACATTCATGCAGAAAACATGGCAGAAGAGCTAGTTAAGATCTTCACGAGAGATGGTATCCGATCAGGGAACCCAGGTAATGGCCGCAGTAACCCAACAGCCATCCTGAGCTGCTCTTACCACCCCAAGCTAACAGGCTGTGTGAATGTTTCAATGGCACAAATGATCGAGACCTTTACAGCCACGTGTAGAATTTGGGACAAATTCCTTCCCCATCTGCTGTTCTTATACAGGGAAGTACCCCAATAGTTCAGAGGCTTCTCACCATTCAAGCTACTGTATAGGAGAAGGGTGAGGGGACCCCTAGACCTCTTTCGGGAACACTGGGAGAAGAACACCTGGGAAGGTGAGACCCCCATTGTGCCTTATGGCCTATAGCTGAGTGACCAATTGCAAGTGTTAACTGAATCTGTTCGGGAGAACTTGTGAGCAGCTTAACAGTAGCAGAAATGATGGTACGATTGGGGTGTGAGGTGTATTAGAAGTAGGAATGGAGGACCTTTCATGACAACATGATCAGACCCTACCTAGAGAGACCAGAGGAAGTAGTGGCGGTATTCACCTCAGCCTACGAAGACAGTGTAAAACCTCCCCTTACCTGATCTACTGACCATGACCATAGAGTAAGTCAGTCTATGGCAAATCCCCCTTGGGCCACATCCCATTCAGCCTGTATCAATTTAGTGTTATGCCGTTTGGGATGAAGAACACTACTTTTCAAAGGATGGCCGACCAGCTCCAGGAGAGATTTCAGGACTTCACATGTGTGTATCTGTATGATATAGCCATCTTCTGCTGCACATGGGAAGACCACCTTGAGCACATCTCGACTGTACTTGATAGAATCTGCCCAAACGGATTAACCCTATAACCAGATAAATGTCATGTTGGGATGGCGGAGTTACAATAACACCAAGTAGAATCAAGGAAACAGTACCCTGAACCAGCCAAAATAGAAGTGGTAGCAAATTGGCCCCACCTGCACAAAATCCCCTCAAGAACCTAACTAAAAAGAATTCACTCAAACAACTCCTGTGGTCACCGGAGTGTGAGGGGGCTTTTCAACATTTGAAAACTGTTCCTAACACACAAAATATTTTCTCGTCCACACAGATGCCTTTGTTTGGACTGGGAGCTGTATTTAGCCTAGTCGTGGACGACAGCATGGAGCACCAAGTGGCATATCTCAGCTGAAAACCTTTACCTCGAGAAGTCAGTTATGCCACCATGAAAAAGGAATGTTTGGCACTGCTGTGGGCACTCAAAAATCTTCAGCCCTATTTGTGTGGACATTCCTTTACCATCATGATCACAATCCCCTTATCTGGCTCAACAGAGTGGCCGAGGACAACCCCAGACTACTAAGATGGAGCCTGGCCCTTCAAACATATAACTTTACAATGCTGTACTGGCTAGGCAAACAAAATAACAATGCAGATGGGTTGTCCCAGTGGACTGAATTGGAGATCTAAGGTATGCTTACCCAGACATTCTCAAGCCAAACCAACAGGCTCTAGCAATGTATGCCGAGCCATGGAACTGGGGGGGAGCCAGTTCAGTATCTTGACCTGGTCATATTGTCCCACGGTTTACCCCCTTTTACTAATAGACTAGGAGAGAGCTTCTTGGAGGGGAGATACAACTCATCAAGACGAACAATCACTACTGGTAAGCCGGAGGGAGCTCTCAAGACACTGGAGCCCCTGTTAACCTCTTAAGGACACATGACATGTGTGACATGTCATGATTCCCTTTTATTCTAGAAGTTTGGTCTTTAAGGGGTTAAAAGACCGGTATGCTGTGTCCACCACATGGAACTATTTTCAGACAGAACTTTCTAAGCAGTCAGTCAGAACTTTACACACATGGCATTTGGGTAATTCATATGGATCCGGTGCTATTTTCACAGAATGGGCACTTGGATCAGATCTATCAAGGGATATATATGTGGGAGTACTGGGATGTTTTGTTGGTGTTTTTTTTTTTTTGTATTGAGCTCTCTGTACACAGAGGTGCCTGAGTGTGCTTACTGTATATTTAATGGAGACCCCATGCTAGTGGCCTGGGTATATAATCCTGCACTTGTTTCAGTAAAAGTTGTTTTTATTACACTTCCTAAAGTCTTGAATATTTGGGTAAAAAGGAGCTATATTCACTATTTGCCTTGGGAGAGACTTTCAATGGAGGTTCCCCTCAGAGTATAAGAGCTCCATTGCAGTGTCCCTTTATGGTCTTTGTGGGTTATGCCCAACATTGTTGAGTTACTACTACCCAGACTTTTACACACTAATAAACACAGATACCCCCACACACACATGCTTCTACACACACTATACACAAACACAAGCTGACACACATACTTAGAAATACATAGTATACAAACTCAGACATTTATACACACTGATGCACATGTGCACATACTATACATACATTCACACTTTATGAATTTGTATGTGTACAAAATTTGTAATCATATTTAAAAGTCCAAGTACTTTTTCATTAGTTTGGATGGCGAGGGGTGGCGCTTGAGAATTCTGTACCCACAGGCACTTGTGATATAACTCAGGCCCTGCATGTGATAATGTTCTACCTTCACAATGGGGTTTGGGAAGGGAAAAAAGCATATAGATGTGAATACTATGGCAAAACCAAGGATCTCACAGTTCAGCTAAAGCTGGTTTGGATGCTTAGTTCTCCCTTTAAAAGTTGGGGTTCCAAGCGGTGTCCTCCCTCACAACAAAAACAGTGTGATAATGGTTGATCCATATTAACAAACCCCTTGTTTCCTCTCACTTCTGCACCTGCATGAATTCCTTATAGTTGTTCTACTTTTACACACATTCCTGTAGGTCTTTGCTTTTGAGCTTCTGATTCTAATTGCAATGATGTCTAATATTTCCCGATGTCATTGTTCTGCTAGCAAGAATCGATAACGAATGACTGTACAAAGTATGAATCTTTTGTTTCCATTATTCTTATTGTTTTACCTCCGATTGAATAAATATAGTGTCAACAAAATTGACTATACTAGATATATGTTATGATTATGCCTTTACAAAAACTGTAAGTGAACAGAATTTCATCTTATATTAATAGAGGGAATCGAAAGAGTGAATGGAAAAGTCCTTATGATGAAGGGGAGCCATGCAGTTGTTGTAAAGATCACTGTGAAGACAAACTTTGCAGTAAGTTTTTGTTTTTTTTCATTAACATAATACATATGATAAAATGGTCAGATTGAAGCAAGGGGGCAATTAGAGCTAAGAAACAATCCATATTAGTGAGGGCAGGGGTGACTAAAGGGTAGATCTCCAGATGTTGTAGAACTCCAACTCCTTTAGAATGACAAAGCATCAAGGAAGCTGTAGTTTTAAAACATCTGGGGATCTACCTTTTGGGAACCCGTAAGGGTACCTGTACCTGCACTCAAAGTTTTTTCTTTGGTGATGAAAGGTACAAACCAAAACAACTTAAGTGTCTACAAAACAGATGCCTGGTTTAGAACACATCTTACAAATCATGTACATTGCATTGCTACTTTAATATCTCACAGAGGTAGCATGGAGTTCACATTCTATTTAGGTTTTGGTGTAATTAACTCAAGTAAAGTATATGCAATTCAAAGTGAACATTTAGCAAAGGATTCACTATAATGTAAATATATAATTTATCATAAAGATATTTAGTATTACCTGCTACCCCTTGCTATAGCATCACCTTTCTTGGAGAGTTGTGGGTGTTATCACTTGGCGTTTCTCCCTCTCTGCTGCAACTGGCCCTGCTTGGGGACACTTCAGTGAGCAGGCTAAATCTTTTTGATAACACTGATATACTGGTTTCACTGCCAGCAAAGTGACACCAGAGCAACATATATTCAAACAGGTGAGATAAGCTTGCAGGAGACAAAGCACAGTGACAGTGAGGGTTCTCACTGTCATTCAGTCCACAGAGTTGATGTATATGCCTCCAGCTCAAGTTTGATTGACAGATGGGGAAGGGACCAAAGATTTAAGGACATTTAAAGGACCACTCTAGGCACCCAGACCACTTCAGCTTAATGAGGTGGTCTGGGTGCCAGGTCCAGCTAGGGTTAACCCATTTTTTCATAAACATAGCAGTTTCAGAGAAACTGCTATGTTTATGAATGGGTTAAGCCTTCCCCCTAATCCTCTAGTGGCTGTCTCATTGACAGCCACTAGAGGCGCTTGAGTGCTTCTCACTGTGATTTTCACAGTGAGAGCACGCCAGCGTCCATAGGAAAGCATTATGAATGCTTTCCTATGTGACCGGCTGAATGCGCGCGCATTCAGCCCATGAGGAGGAGGAGAAGAGGAGGATCGGAGGAGGAGAGCTCCCCGCCCAGTGCTGGAAAAAGGTACGTTTTTCCCCCTTCCAGAGCCGGGCGTGGACGACAGGGCACTATAGTATGTTTTCCTGGCACTATAGTGGTCCTTTAATTAAAATCTATACATTTGATAGCATTTAAGTTTAATGCTATTTTATTTAAGCCAGGTTATGATAGGTACACATTAAAAGATCACTATAGGCACCCAGACCACTTCAGCTCAATGAAGTGGTCTGGGTGCCAGGTCCCTCTAGTGTTAACCCTGCAGCTGAAAACATAGCAGTTTCAGAGAAACTGCTATGTTTCCCTGATGGTTAATCCAGCCTCTAGTGGCTGTCTCACTGACAATCACAGTGAAAATCACAGTGAAAAGACGCTGTACGTCCATAGGAAAGCATTGAGAAATGCTTTCCTATGGGCGGTTTGAATGTGCGAGCAGCTCGTGCCGCGCATGCGCAATCTGCGCCGACGTCGGCAGAGGGAGGAGAGTTCCCCAGCACCGAGGGAGCACTGACATACATACCGGGTCGCAGGGGTCATGGCTGCGACCAGGCCCAGCCCACCAGGGGGCCCGGCCACCCTGCGACCCGGTATGTATGCCAGTGTGGCCAGCCTCTTCTCCTGGGGGGCCAGGAGCTGGCCACCTCAGGGCCCCCCAAGACTGGCCCTCTCCCCTGAGCGCTATCTGCCCAGCTCCCTCACGCACCGCACTGATGCCGGAGCCGGAATATGATTTCATATTCCGGCTCCGTCAGCAGTACGCGGCGCACGAGGGAACTGAACAGGGAGCACTCAGGGGAGAGTGGTCCCTCACGCGCCCGCCAGCCAGCCCGCCTGGTGACCGGCCACCCAGTAACACCACTGAACCCCAGGGAATCCCCTCAGCTCTCCCAAAGGTAGGGAGGTTGGGGGATTAAATTTTTTTTTAAAATGTGTGTGTGTTAGTATTAGAGTGTGTGTGTTAGTATTAGAGAGTGTGTGTGTTAGTGTTAGTTTGTGTGTGTCAGTGAGTGTGTTACTGTGTGTGTCTGTTACTGAGTGTGTTAGTTTGTGTGCGTCTGTTAGTGAGTCTGTTTGGTGTCTGTTAGTGAGTGTGTGTTTGTCAGTGAGAGTGTATGTTTTGTAAGTGAGTGTGTATGTGTCTGTCTGTCAGTGAGTGTGTATGTATGTCTGTCACTGAGTGTGTGTCTGTCAGTAAATGTATGTGTCTGTTAGCTAGTGTGTATGCGTCTGTTCGTGAGAGTGTGTGTGTGTGTGTGTCTTCCCTTGGCGCTGGGGATCCCTCCGCCCCGATCCGCCTCTCAGCTCCAAATGCGCATTCAAACCGCCCATAGGAAAGCATTACTCAATGCTTTCCTATGGACGTTCAGCGTCTTCTCACTGTGATTTTCACAGTGAGAATCGCGGAAGCTCCTCTAGCGGCTGTCAATGAGACAGCCACTAGAGGCTGGATTAACCCTCAGTAAAACATAGCAGTTTCTAGAGGGTCAAAACTAGAGGGACCTGGCACTTCATTGAGCTGATGTGATCTAGGTGTCTGTAGTGGTCTTTTAAGTGTATCTGCATGCACTGCCGTACATACCGCGGTCGCAGCCCTGCGACCCCTGCGGCCAGGTGCCTGCTGCCATGTGTTTCGTCCCCGATCCGCGCAGAGTAAGCGCGGGGGGGGGCACAGTTCAATTTTCGCTCCGGGGCCCCATGGGTTGTGTGTACACCACTACGAGGGAGCATGGCGCTGGACAAAGGTAAGTGGCTGAAGGGGTTTTAACCCCTTCAGCCTAGCAGGAATGGGACCCTGAGGGTGGGGGGACGGGACCGATTAACACTATAGAGCCAGGAAAACAAGTTTGTTTTCCTGGCATTATAGTGGTCCTTTAAGTTTATTTTCTTCTAAATTGTTTGTAATGCACACTGGAGAGGATTTTGTTCATACGTCCTTCATTTTGATTTGCTTCTGTTTTTTTAAATGTGGACTTGCTTGACTTGGATACTTAACAATGCAAGCCAAGATGTCAAAAATAATAATGAATAATAATGCCATTTAGAAAGACAGTAAGAATAAACATGATTAGCATAGTATTGTAAATCATAGTGCACTCACATAAGAAGCAACGTGGGTGGAATAGAAAACACTTTATTAAATAACCCTGTGTGTATCATTTTAAAGCTTTCTTTTACATTTTTGCAAAATGTTTCCAAGCAGAAAGGGACAAATCAATTTCCTTATTTATTGGTAAATTAATTACCCAACAGAAATTAAGTTATTTATAGGTGCCATTATTAGTCAAGTACATATAGTATCTAGACATGATAATTTCCTAATAAATACTTGGTACTGTTCATTTAAATTTTTTGCTCAAGACGTGAAGGTTATTTTGAGGGACACAGTCAAACCAATGCAGTAAACTCACAGAGCCCTGTCCAATAACTCACAATCTTAATTACTTCTATCAGATAGTAAACTAACTGCAATAGAACTGTTGTGAAATTTGTCACAATAAGACTAACAACTCGATTTGAATTCTAGTCTGTGATGATATTATATATACATTGTAAAACTTTTTTTTTGTTTTGATTATGTTTTGTGTTTTGCTTTTTTTTTTTTAGCAAACATTTGTGAACATGACAACATATATGGAAACTGTAAAGACATTTTTAAAAATAATACTAATTATTGCCAAGGTGAGGAACGAAAATGTGATGCATCATGTTTTTGTGAAGGCAAAATATATGAACCTTAATTAATTTTGACATTTCAAATAAAATAATTACGCATCAATTCATATGGTATGCAAACTCTGATTTTTGTGTTTCTGATTTTTACTTCATAATGCAATACTTAATAAGATAGGTTAGTTATTTTCTGATTTAGAAAGGTGAACAACATATTTTATCTATATATAAAAAGTGAGAAAATCTATTGCAATGTTCTTTTTTTAACTGTGTGATTTATTAATAATTACTACAAATGTTTAGATATTACTTTTACATTTATTGTAGTGTATCATCAATAAATAAATATAGTTGCTCTTTGTCCAAATTATTTTTGCTGCTTAATTTATTATATCCTCTTTTGACTTAGAAAACAAAAATGTGTTAATTTAATACATTTTCTATCTTATTTTTTCTTTAATTACTAAAACTGTTTTGAAATAAAATCTCAAAGATTTGCTGATTACAAACTAGATATTTTGAGATGAAGTCACAATCTCATTTAAAATGTATTTTTTTCTTTTGTTTTATTTTATGATTATTGTACTGATTATCTTGATATCTATATCTGTGTATATTGTAGTGATGTTTTATACCACCTGTGACAGATCGCGTGGCACCCCGACTGGGTACCTCTGTCAATCGCTGCATCCTAGTACTTGCACCATAAACACTGTACTGGAACACCATAACCACCGTAAACCCCACTAACCGCCGCTACTTGGTTTGGGTCTCGCTTTCCTCCACCCACCCTGGACCCAAGACCAGGATCCAGCTTCCAGTGGGTAGACCTCTCCTAGTCCAGAGAGCATAGCAGGAACAGCTCTTATAAGAGCTAGTGAGTATACTCAGGGGAGTATTGTAATATAGCAATCCCCAGAGTGAATGTAGTTCTCCAATCCCCCAAACATGAGCCAATACTTCATGAAGGGGTAAACGAATCTCAGTTTAATGGGAGCAACACTTTGCCTTATATGACAAGCCCCATGCAAGGGGTACGCCCACAGGGACCTTGTGGGGGACTGATTTGCAACTTCACAGACCAACAACAATAATGTTACAGGGCACGACACTCCCACACACAGCACACAATCCCTACCCTCTGCCTGGGAGATAATTGGATCAGTAACTGTACTAATTCTAATCCAATTATCTCCAAGCACAGAAAAAACATACTTTTCTATAAAGTCCCCAAAGTACCCCTAAACACATGATATCCCCAGAAATATTACATTGGTAGCCCTGATCTGGGTGACCAACATATCCAAAAATCACCCAGATCAGTTCAGGGGTTCAGGAATTTACTGGAAATCACATTTTGACCGACCCAGGCACATAGTCGAAAATAGTTCCATAAAATCGCACCACCCATAAACACAGTTTACTAGATACCTTTATATCCATATATCCATATATTACTATTTAGTAATCGCTGTATTTAATAATCATATGTGCTTTTTTGTTGTTGCAATTTATCTATAAAATGAACTACCTATAAAATGGTTTGGCAACTTCTGATTACTGATTAACTTCTGATGCATGAAAAAGAATATTGTTCCTACTATTCCATTGTGTACTGACTGTATAACTGACACTCATTAATGTTCTAAATAAATTAGAATTTTGTTTTAATCTACAAAGTGATGACAAATGTGTATTTTCTTTTTTTAAAGTTTGAATTTGTTTTAGAACTTACAAATCTATCAAAAAAAAAAAAAAAGCTAAATATATATATAGTTTGAAATATCATTAAATTATTACTCCAAGCCGGATGACCACTTCAGTGACTTCAAATAGTTATGGTGTTTGTTATTTGTGTTGCAGCTATGGTGTACCTCCACCCCCAACAGTGTCATTTGCAGCCCAGAACAATAATTCTGAGCTGCTAATGTCAATACTGGTCATCCTTCATAAATATGCATAGCATGGTGGCATGCCCCATTCTCCCTGGAATCTCTTGGACTCTTAGTAAGGAGAAATTACACCACAGAAGAAGGATCAGGCTGTAAGGAAAACTTGGAATCACATACAAGTATATTAATTACAATAAAAAACAGAAAAGTGATAAATCTAGAGCTAAATATATTAAAGGAACACTATAGGGTCAGGAACACAAGCATTTACTCCTGACCCTACAGTATTTAAACCACCATCTAGCCTCCCATGTCTCCCTAAATATAGTAAAATCTTACTTGTATTCATGTCTGCAGCTGCTGCCTCTGCCCCTCATCTGCCTGCTTGGCTGACATAATCAGAAGTGATTATGTGAGCCAATCACAATACTTTCCCACATGATTGTCTGAGACTGTCAAGGAGGCCATCAAGGGCAGAGCCAGTACAAGTCAAACACATCCCTGGTGAATCAGTATCTTCTAATAGAGATGCATTGAATCACTACATATCTATGAGGAAAGTTCAGTGTCTGCATGCAGAGGGTGGAGTCACTGAATGGCAGCACTGCCCCTGGAAGCACCTCTAGTAGCCATCTGAGGAGTGGCCAGAGGAGTTATCACTAGGTTGTAATGTAAACACGGCATTTTCTATGGAAATATAGTGTTTACTGCAAAAAGTCTGAAAATAATAATTCTACTCACCAGATCAAATACAATAGGCTGTAGTTGTTCTGGTGACTATAGTGTCCCTTTAAAACATAACTTTTATGACAATATTAAAATGTAAAGGGATGTAAAACCATGGTGATGTATAGGAATTTGGGGGGGGGAATACCAAATAAGTCAAAAGAAAAAAAGAAAGTAGGGTCAGGATATAATTCAATGTAAATAAGTGAGAGGTAAAGAGGAGATGCCTAAGTATAAATAGGTAAACAGCAGGAAGAATCATCTGGCTTCCAAACTATTAAATCAATCCTAAACTATATCCAAATAGGACTAGTTACAAATTAGACTAAATCTGTTAGCAGCAAGCTTACAATATAGGCAACAGAGTATTAAACCAATTACAATAAAATATAAGAGGGATACATTTAACAATAATTAAGAAAATTACAAAATGTTACAGAAACAATAGGTTAATGAGGACTTTACTCAAATGAGCTTACAGTCTAGAAGTAGTAGGGGATAAAGGCACAATAGGGCATCATGGGGGACAGGAAATAAACAAAGTGGGAAAGTATCAGAACTAAAAGGTAAGAGTGGAGTCTGGCCATTTCAGATAGAGCAAGAGACACGTTTGTGAAATAGAAGTTACTCTGAGAGGCCATAGGCTTTTCTGAAAAGATAGGTTTTGAGGGACTGCTGAAATGATTGCAGACTAGTGGAGAGTTTGATTGGAGTAGGCAGGCTGTTGGAGTACTATAGGGTAGAGGAAGCCAGTGTAAGGATCGACAGAAAGGTGAGGTGTGAGAGGAGCAACAGAAGAGAAAAAACTGCCTGATGGGAGCAATCATTACAGATTGTATGGCTACAAGAGAGACCAATTACGCGAGACTTCCAGTAATCAATATGAGAAATTACTAGAACATAAACAAGATCCTTAGTTGTATCTTACGGACAAAGAGGTGGATGGTTGGAGTAACCCTATTACTACTGCAATGTGATGCAATATGTCATTAGATTAACAAATGTTACGTATTGGAAGCACATACGTTAAAGGGACACTCCAGGCACCCAGACCACTTCTGCCCATTGGAGTGATCTGGGTGCTAACTCATCCTTAACCCTGCAGGTGTAATTAGTTTAAAACCCAAAAAGTGTTTTAAACTATGCTGGACGTCCTCACACTATGCATGAGGGCCTCCAGCATCACCAGAATCCCCATAGGAAAGCATTAAATAATGCTTTCCTATAAGGAGGTCTAATGCGCATGCGCGACCATTGACGTACATGCGCATTAGGTCTCCCCTGCCAGCTGGGGTTTTAACCCCTTCAGCAACACGGGATAGGGGCTGCAGTGCCAGGAAAATGGATATGGTTATGATGACACTCCTACATTTATGGAACTCTGTTCACAAAAATCCTGATTGAAAGCATCATTATAATATTTATTAAACACATGAGCCTTAGATTACAAAAGTGAAAAACAAAATTTTTAGGTCAAAACGTCTAAAAAAAAAAAAAAAGTTCACCATTAATTACTTTTGCACCTTGGCAATTTTGTGCTCATTTTTGAAACTTGAGTTTCAGTTCAAGACTATTTACATGTTTATTTACTAAAGTGAGAATTCAAAGTGAATTTTAAAATTAAAGTTAGTATAACCAGTCTTAAAATATTGCTGACATTGAATTTGAAATTTTACTTGAATTCTCTTTGAATTCTCACTTTAGTGTATAAACCTGTTAATTGTCGGAACCTCACTCATTTAGTAGAGCACTCCAAAGCTCAGCGAGGCAAATTGATAGAACCCATTTATACAGCAACGATTCGACCATACATCCGGTCTTTGTCAAGCTGACACCGAAGGTGGAATAAACCCTATTTATAGACAGTAGAGTTATTGTAGTGAATAACAGAATCAAATACTCAACTTGATCTAACATCCATCAGAAATGGTCAACAATATATGTTGCTCAATCCACCAAAATAATGGAAACTATCCCAAGGGAAATTACTAAGGGTGAACCCCAAACAGAATACCGCAGATACCAGCAGGAAAGTGCCTTATGAAAAGGCCCCCCAAGAGTACTTTTGTATTTGTGAACAGACTATGTTGGATAGTTTCCATTATCTTGTGGATTGAGCAACATACATTGCTCAAAAAAATAAAGGGAACACTTAAACAACACAATGTAACTCCAAGTCAATCACACTTCTGTGAAATCAAACTGTCCACTTAGCAAGCAACACTGAGTGACAAATAATTTCACATGCTGTTGTGCAAATGGGATAGACAACAGGTGGAAATTATAGGCAATTAGCAAGACTCCCCCAATAAAGGAGTGGTTCTGCAGGTGGTGACCACAGACCACTTCAAAGTTCCTATGCTTCCTGGCTGATGTTTTGATCACTTTTGAATGCTGGCGGTGCTTTCACTATAGTGGTAGGATGAGACGGAGTCTACAACCCTCAGGTAGTGCAGCTCATCCAGGATGGCACATCAATGCGAGCTTTAGCAAGAAGGTTTGATGTGTCTGTCAGCGTAGTGTCCAGAGCATGGAGGTGATACCAGGAGACATGCCAGTACATCAGGAGACATGGAGGAGGCCGTAGGAGGGCAACAACCCAGCAGCAGGACCGCTACCTTCACCTTTGTGCAAGGAGGAACAGGAGGAGCACTGCCAGAGCCCTGCAAAATGACCTCCAGCAGGCCACAAATGTGCATGTGTCTGCTCAAACGGTCAGAAACAGACTCCATGAGGGTGGTATTAGGACCCGACATCCACACGTGGGGGTTGTGCTTACAGCCCAACACCGTGCAGGACATTTGGCATTGGCCAGAGAAGACCAAGATTGGCAAATTCTCCACTGGCGCCCTGTGCTCTTCACAGATGAAAGCAGGTTCACACTGAGCACACGTGACAGACGTTACAGAGTCTGGAGACGCCGTGGAGAACGTTCTGCTGCCTGCAACATCCTCCAGCATGACCGGTTTGGCAGTGGATCAGTAATGGTGTGGGGTGGCATTTCTTTGGGGGACCGCACAGCCCTCCATGTGCTCGCCAGAGGTAGCCTGACTGCCATTGGGTAACGAACCCCTTGTGCGACCATATGCTGGTGCATTTGGCCCTGGGTTCCTCCTAATGCAAGACAATGCTAGACCTCATGTGGCTGGAGTGTGTCAGCAGTTCCTGCAAGACAGAAGAGGCTATGGACTGGCCTGCCCATTCCCCAGACCTGAATCCAATTGAGCACATCTGGGACATCATGTCTCACTCCATCCACCAAAATCACATTGCACCACAGACTGTCCAGGAGTTGGTAGATGCTTTAGTCCAGGTCTGGGTGGAGATCCCGCATAAGACCATCCGCCACCTCATCAGGAGCATGCACAGGTGTTGTAGGGAGGTCTTAAAGGCACATGGAGGCCACACACACTACTGAGCCTCATTTTGACTTGTTTTAAGGACGTTACATCAAAGTTGGATCAGCCTGTAGTGTGTTTTTTCCACTTTAATTTTGAGTGTGACTCCAAATCCAGACCTCCATAGGTAGAAAAATTTTATTTCCATTTTTTTTATTTTTGTGTTATTTTGTTGTCAGCACATTCAACTATGTAAAGAACAAAGTATTTCAGAAGAATATTTAATTCATTCAGATCTAGGATCTGTTATTTTTGTGTTCCCTTTATTTTTTTGAGCAGTGTATATTGTTGACCATTTCTGTTTTTTAAAAAGCACACATCATGGATCTTAGATCAAGGTGAGGATATGATTCAACTATTTAATTATACCAATTTGTTTGATTTGTTTGTTATGATGCATGTTATTTCACTAGTTTTGTATAGATGTACTGCCTATAAATGGGTTGTATTTCATTTTGGGTGTCATCTTGGCATGGCAAGAGCCATTGTAGGGTTGACACATTGCTGTATACTTGATTCCAATCAATTTGCCTTGCTGAGTTTTGGAGTGCCTTGACCTTTCTTTTTCCTGGATTCTATAAACCTGTTATTGTCTTGTGAACACACCCATTAGGAATTTTGTGTGCAATTTACATTCACCATTCACTGTCTACATTCTATAATATATTTTTATAATTTTTAATCCCCACATTGTTTGAAATATTACCAGCTTTTTAATTTCTTTATAATGAAAATATAAAAAATAAACAATTTCCTGGCACTCTTCATGAACAATGTGGAGCCTGTAGTAATCATTAAATAGTAGACTTATAAAGTATTTTAAACAAATGTGGTAACATTGATTGTCAATGTATCTACTGTCCATTATAGATACTATTGGAATAGTTACAAATTCAATATACTATAGACTAGGGAAAGATGAAGTTAAAATGGTTGTGGTACTACATCTCATTGTATTGCTTTTCCAAACTTAAAGGTCACTCCAAGCTTTATAGACATTACGGTTTGATGTACTGGTTATGGCGCCACGAGTGCCCCGACACTAGTCATTCACAAGTAAGCTAAACATTTTAGAATGTTGTAACTTCTCACCTCAGGTCTCCCAGACACCGATCACTAATTCCAAGCAGAAGCTTCTGTTGGCTGTCCTGAGATAAGCCCTGTAATGCATGGCTAGGTCACTGGCATTGCCATGAAGAGTCTACAAGGCACTCCTGCCACCATAACCATTACAGCACTGGTTATGGTGCTTGGAGTGTTTCTTTAAGTCCAGCAAAACAGTATGCAGTTTAGGGTTTACAAGAGAACAGATTCCATCTTTTGTTCACCCTTCTTGTAAACACTGTTGTTTAAATACACAACGTGGAATAAATCCTTAGTTATCTGCACGTAGAGTGTCCATATCCAGTATGATGTTCCAGATATATCTCCTCTAGATTCTGTCAGGCAGTACACAAAAACTGCTGTTCTGCAGCACTGAGAACCCTAAAGGAGATCAAATTGCTACCTAATCAAAGACTATAGTGATAAAGATTAGTTAATTTTTTTCCAGCCATTTTAAAATTATTTTTACAAAGGGCCTGCACATATTATGCACAGTATCTCCCATCAGCATGGAGAACATGTAATATTGGTAAAGAAAATATTGGGTATCGGGAAAAGTCTGCATACAAATATCATTATTTCATGTTATTTACTAATAAAAAGCACAATTTAAAATTCAAATGTAAATTAAAAGTGCACTTCAGATTAAAGACAAAAGTAGTTGAATATTAAGCATAACAAATTTGGATAACGCTGTCCTTAAATGAGCCCTCCACACCCATTGAGCACTTCAGCTTGCTAAATTGCAATATGGCTATGGAGTGTCCCTTTAAAATTCCCATTTATAAAAGTACCAATATCATATTGAAAATAGCACTTTTATATTTCAAAATAGAAAGGTATCCCTAGCTGTCAATTAAATAGCTGAGGAGAGTCACTTCCTACTTCCGTTCAAATTCCAAAGGCTTCACAGAGTAGTGCAAACAGGGTGTTCAGGATCAGGAGAACAAAATTCTATGTAATATTTCGGTGTCAAGCCTTAATCAATTATCCAGAGTACTAGACAAAAAACTATATATGAGATATATATATATATATATATATATATATATATGTGTGTGTGTGTGCTGTGAGTAGTTCCCGCCCAAACATCTGTCAAAATTAGGTAAACTGAGTAACATCTGTGGGGAATGGGAACATGATATAAGTGGTTGTCAAGGAGACCAGACAACATAAAAAAGCCACCAGTAGTGTACAGCAGACTAAAGCAAGCATAGTGCAGAAGTATAAACATCCAGGTTGAAGGCCAGCGAATAGTCTCGAAGGTATCCACCAACAACGATTTTCTCACACAGAGAGGTGATGCCAACCTCACTGGGAATCTAGAGAAAGCCAAAAAATGACTGGTGAATTGCAAATTCCACATCATTACCCTAGCAGAGTACTTCAAATGCATGAGGAATCCAAGGGGTCTATGCATTAGACTATGTCCCACTCTCTCTACAGAGAATATTTACTTTTGTAATTGATTTGAACAAATATTGAAAACATTTTTTGTTTAATATAACAGTTTTAACCAGTGACTAACTGCAGAAAGAAATCACAGACATTTAATCAGAACTAGCGGAAATTGAGAGCGCACTAAAAATTACATTGGAAAATCTGAACAAACTAAATAATGATCTTGAAACACAGATGGATAAATTAAAGACAGGGATTAAAACCAGGAAAAGAGATACATTCATGAAAAAGGCTGTGTTTACAAATGAAACAGCTATACACCTGTTATACCAGCTGTTAATCTTAACACCCTACAATGCTCTTTGTTTGTCCGTGGGCCCCCAACAAAACACCAGTCGCACCAGAGCAGCATGAAATCCAGGCACCAGACCCAAGATTACAGCCCAAAGAGGTGGACAGCCACAACAACTTTAGAACGTAAAACCGCAAGGGAAACAATGAATGAGTGCTTCTCATGGGTGGTCACCATTTCATATAACTGAACACGTGGTTGAGAAAATGGTGGCCATCTTGTCTACTGAAACAGGATAGCGGTACTTGGTCGTTGAGTGCCTGGAACTCTTTTAGCCTAGGCACTTGCGCAAACACCGGTAAACTTTTAATCGCTGCCAGTTCCTGTTCCTAACTACCTACACGAACAGCATAGGGAGATATAGACTACCGAACAGGGAGATCCTTCATATCCTGAAAGCATATTGTATCCTGGAATGTTTGTATTTCTGACACTATAGTTTTTCTTTAAACCCTGTTTCTTTTTATGTTTTTGATATTAAAACAAAAAATCTTTGTACAAAAACATAGAATTGCATTCAAATGTATACAAAAGAGGATGGTACTCACAATTTGAAATACAAGCCAATGCCCAACTGCCTGGACACCCAATCCCTCACAGATATTTGTAGGGAGGGACCAGGCACAAAGCTTATATAATTCAGGAAAATATTTTTGTACACTAATAACACAAGTGTTGTTTCAGCATGAGTCAAGCCTTTATCGAGCCTGATAAAAACTTGTGTGGAGCCAAAACATTATTTAAGTGTCTGGTCCTTTCTTGTAAACATGTCTAACAGCTAAAAATGTGATTCTAGTTATATTTTTGCAAAATTGGCAATTTACACCGCTTAACAAGTTTATAGCTATACTGTGTTAACAAAGAAAACTAAAATGAAAGGCTTGCAATTTAAAATCTTACAAAATATTAAATGTAATATCAGCTGTGATTTATTGTCTGTCAAAAAGATTTAGATTTCTACCACAACATCCATTACAGAACAAAGGCAATAAAAATGAAAACAAAATTCCCCTTAACTTTAAAATTGCCCTTTGAATCAAATTTTCACTATCAAATTAAGAAACAGCTTTACATATTTTAAGATTGTCATATGCATTTATTATCCAAAAAGTTAATACGATCTCACTTAATTAATTGCTCTCAAAACTTTTTAATACACTCCTATGATATACAATATGATTGAATGATTGTAGTTATATTCATTTACATGGATTCAAAAACAAAGTAATAAAAAGTGAATAAAGTACAATTCTGAGATTGTAAAACAGCATTAAAGAGAAAACTCTTCATGGTTAAATAATTAACACAGTATGTTTGGTTGTTTGGTCATAAGCCATTAAATGCATAAGCAAATGACAATATATTTTAAGGATTCATCTTTTCCTTCCTCCACGATGATGACAAAACATTTTGAAGCCCGGGGCATAGAGTCAAAAACATATTCACAGTTAGGTTTATTTAGACAAAGTCTCACTCTGTAGAGAAATTTAAACATCTTACCTATGCAGGTTTTAAAGCAAACAACCTAACACATTTTCAATTGGTTTATATATTTTCTAAAATATTTTGTATTTTATATAATTTTTAAAAACGCCAATGTGAAAATGTTTTGAAAACCCACCTTTCACATGCTTTAATATTATCGGTGTATGGTAGATGCACTTTATTTCCTAGCCAACCATGAGAACATTCCTACACTCAAACTTAAACAACATACATACATTATTATTTTATTATTATTTTATTATTTATATAGTGCCAGCAAATTCCGTAGCGTTGTACAATGGGAAATATCTACAGTACTTCTGTGAATGTATGTGGGTGTGCATGCTTACACAGACAACATGCATGCACACTAGCAAACTGTTTGTGTGTTAATGTATATGCATGATATATTTGTAAAACTAGACTCCTGTGCATTCAGACCATTAAATAAAAATGTATAAATTAAAAAATACACAAATGCAAACATTCACACACACAGACACAATATTATTAGATATATTTACTAGGCCCTGACTTTTTTTATCCAAAGTAAAGATGTATTATTTCCTAACACTCTTAACTTAGCTGTGAGGCTAATTAATAAAAGGTTAAAGGGAAACTGTAGGTACCCGGACAACTTCAACTCATTGAAGTGGCCTGGGTGCCAACTCCCATCACCCTTAACCCTGCAAAAGTAATTATTGCAGTTTTTATAAAACAAGACAGCCACTAGAGGGACTTCCGGGTTCTTAGACGACTTTTGCTCAGTTAAACTACACTATGAATGAGGACCTCCAGTGTCACTGGAATCCCCATAGGAAAGCATTGAATAATGCTTTCCTATGGGGAGGTTTAACGCGTGCAACAGCCATTGCCACGCATGTGCATTATGTCTCCCCGCCAGCTGATGTCGGGGGGGGAGACGCAAAGGCAGAGCCTGACCCAGCGCCGAGTGACATCAGCTCTGGATTCAGGTAAGTGACTGAAGGGGTTTTAACCCCTTCCGCGACGTGGGATGGAGGGCGGGAGGGAGGCACTCCAGGATTCTCTATTGCCAAAGGAAACCACAGAAATCGCAATGCCATTGTGGTTTCACAAGCTCAAATGTTCTAAATGCTATATCTCGTATAGCCAGGCATAAGGTCTCACTAGGCAAGCTACGCCAGTACAATTAACCCTTAGCAGCCAACCACTCCTGGTGCCCTGACTGAGCTTTTGAAGCCTGGAAATGCTATTATAAAATGCTTAGTCTGCTCAGATGTCTCAATTGACTTGTGTGGATTATATATTTTTGTTTAATGATTGAGTTTTTTTCAGCTTCTTTTGTGAATTGTGATTTTTTTTTACTTTATACAGTTTTGTTGGTTTATAATATTTTTTTGTTTTGCCTTCTTGAGGACAAAATAGAGGTTTGAAAACCATGTGTGTTTTTACAGTTCTTTTTTCTTTTAGATTTTGCATGGGCCCCAATCAATTATTGGATCTTTCTTATGTTTTGGGATCTCAGAGCACCCCATATATTTTTTTTTTTTTTGGGGGGGGGGTGGAGAAACTAATAATATGCAAGAGCTTCTCATGTTTTTCTTAAGAGAGACTTTAGGATGTGGTTTATTTTTGTATTTGTACTGATTATAATAGAAACAGCTACGGTATATTGTTTGTATCCATAACTAACATGCTATTTCCCTAGTTACATGCTTTCAGAGTCTTTACACAGAGAGAAGAGATCTGCAGGCTAAGCTCAGTAACGCTCTGAAGCCAACCTATGAGATGATAGTAATAGTAAATAGTAAAAAAACAGTGTCTGGGAAATGGGTTAAATCTGGTCGATGTCTGGAAAATACCCTGCAATGCTACAGTAATTATGGCATATTTTATTTACCAGTGTATAAACCAAATATTTTAGAGGTATTTTATATCCAGTACTGGTACAAGCACACGTGCCCTTTATTACAGGACTTGGTCACATAACCTGTCAAAGAGAGCTTTACAAATACACTTACAATGTATCTTGTAAGGTCAATAAAGGGTCAATCATTTAAAATTTAGAAGTAATTTTGTTTTTGGGGCATTATGTCAGAGGTGAACCAACCGGATTACAAAGAGATCAGAAATGCCGGTACATAAATGTATTGCATTGTGCATTTTCAGCCAGGTTTTGAAATACATGAATTACTCCCCCAAAAAACGGAAATTTCTGCAACCTCCCAGCTCCTCCTCAGAGGGCTAACCTAGAACCGGAGATGAGCATAAAAATATACATAATATCTTCTAAAAATCTAAAGAACTTTGTAATACATAATCAGAGTCATGTCAAATTTGTAGTGGATTTCCATTTTCCTTACCTAGGGCTCTCTTTACACAGAATGGCGACATGTTGTTAGTACACGGAGTTTTAGGGTTTCCCGTTAATTTTCTCCCTTTTTATTTTACATGTCTGTTGGTGTATGCTCTGTGACTATCTGTGTTCATAATAAATGTTCCTTTATCACATTTTGCCTTTGTCTGATATAATAGTCAGGTTACTGAAGAGACTTACAGGATAGGCATTTCTGCTAAACTGAATTTTGTGGGATTTAAATCTAATTTGATAGGCAACCTTATAAATTTCCTTGGAATTGGCAGCTTTTGTAGGTGTGAGTAATGCTAAGAGGCATTTATCATTATTTTTGGCCTAATGCAGACAAATAGTGAATTTTAACCATTTCACCCACTGAAGCAAGTCACAGGCCTGCCTGGGAGTGGTGATCATAACACTCAATATAAATGCATTTAGTTAATTTGATTAAATTAATGCATTTCTGTTGTGCAGATGCAGTGATACATAGTGTACAATAAAACAGCAAGACACACAAACTAACAAAACTACAGTGAAAAGCTTTTAATTTATTACTCCTCCTTTACTGTGTTGATTCCCTTTATGTATTTAAGTGTTTCTATCATATCCCCCCGTCTCGTCTTTCCTCCAAGCTATACATGTTAAGATCCTTTAACCTTTCCTGGTAAGTTTTATCCCGCAATCCATGAACCAGTTTTGTAGCCCTTCTCTAAACTCTCGCTAAATTATCAATATCCTTCTGGAGATATGGTCTCCAGTACTGCGTACAATACTCCAAGTGAGGTCTCACCAGTGTTCTGTACAATGGCATGAGCACTTCCCTCTTTCTACTGCTAATACCTCTCCCTATACAACCAAGCATTCTGCTAGCATTTCCTGCTGCTCTATAACATTGTCTACCTACCTTTAAGTCATCTGAAATAATTACCCCTAAATCCCTTTCCTCAGATATTGAGGTTAGGACTCTATCAAATATTCTGCCCTTGGGTTTTTACTCCCAAGATGCATTATTTTGCACTTTTCCACATTAAATGTCAGCTGCCACAACTCTGAAAATTTTTCTAGTTTGCCATTTGACTTATCCCTCCTGGAACATCAACCCTGTTACATATCTTAGTATTGTCAGCAAAAAGACATACCTTACCATCATGACCTTCTGCAATTTCACTAATAAAAATATTAAAGAGAATGGGTCCAAGTACAGATCCCTTAGGTACTCAAAGTAAAAGACAAATGACAATGAATCTTAATTATCAATGGCAGACACACTCAAAGTTGCCTAATATCCACAAGAAAAATACAATTAAAAAAAGTAAAAAATAATACTGAAAAGAAGTATGTACATAAAAATGATGACAATATTTATGTACATACGTCTTTTCATTATTACTTTTTTAACTTTTTGTATTTTTCTTGTGGATATTAGGCAACCTTGAGTGTGTCTTCCATTGATAATTAAGATTAATTGCCATCCCATTAAATGTAAAGTTGTATTTACATCTGCTTGCTACCATTAGACCTAGGCAGCTTGTTCTTCTTCTTGCATTACATTTTCTAAGGACTAACCCCTACACTACCCAGTTACATTGATCCCATTGCTCCCCATTTTGTTTTCTTGACACCAGGAAAATATACCCAGACAGGGCAGCTCAAGCACATTATTAGACATGCTTGTCATGTGACATGGGCTCTAGGACCATGTAGAGATCACTTTGTGGGCATTGCCAATGATGCAAGATGTGTCATTGGCGATGCCCCTGGAGGTCAGAACAGGTATGTTCTTGTATACAATGAGTTTGCAGAAGAGATGGGCAGTGGACCAATGGAACATTTTGGTCCTTCCAGCTATTGATCAGGACAGTTCAGAATAGTAGACACAGTGCCAAATCTACATATGGCACTTTAGGTTTTATGGGCAGCATTTCCAAAGAAGATCAGCAAAGCCAATGAAAATATCCATTGTTCCCTGGACTCAGGGTATATACCCACTTTGTATGGTATCAGCAGAAAAAACATAGCAGACCACTTTGGCATATTATAATTATTGGACCAATTATTATCCAGTAGCTCCTACATTAATATGGTCCTGGGATTCAATACATCCTTACATGCACACACATGATAACATTCAAATGCACAAACACTACTCACAAATACAATCCTGCAAGAATGGGCAAATGATAGATCTCCAGTGACAAAGCATTATGGCCATTCTTGGCCCAAAATAATTTCTTGCACCAGGACTCTCTCTACATTAATTCCGCCACTGATGAAGATTTTAAGAAAACACTTTTTTTTAGGAAAACACTTTTAGGTCAGAGTAATTTTTCCAAAACAAAATTGTTAAAACTTACCTCCATTCTAGTGCACAGGCCAGACTGTATGTCTCTCTTAGGGGAGGACATGGGTGGCACAGACGTGGAGGCCTGCTGTACGTGCTGGCATCAGACATCAAATATACATGGACATTAGCCACCACAAAACTCTTGTTTCAAGTAAGCTAATGATGACCCGATGACACTGTCAGAGGTGGAGTCACACTACTGGTAGGAGAAGGGTTTAACTCTGAAACACTGCATATTCAGATTTCTGGCACCATGACAACTTCAAATCAGTGAAGTGGTCATAATGCTTAGAGTAGCCCTTTAATGTAGGAGGCTCTGACTGCACATAATCAGGACAGGCTCAGTGCTATTCTTGTTCTCTACTACATGTTCTCCCCCTCTGTCCTCATTCTTTTGATTTTCCTCTTTGGTGTCACTGATTTCCTTACACCTACCTCTTCATATCAACTTATAACTGCCACCTTTGTTTCCCTACCTTTCTCGGCCTCTCAGTGGTCTAGTCCAGGGAGGAACCTATTTCTGTCTACTACAACATTGACTTTCACATTTCCCTTCAGTACTGAGAACAGAGAAAATATGATATCATATGCTGATCCCATGTCTGATTAGACTTCATAAAAAAATGCTAAAGCTGCTGCTGGACCAGTTCATTCCTTCAATTTTCTTTTCATTCAGAACCTTAAGTGGAGGGAGGCTATGGAGTTTGTGGGCAGTCTACTCACAATCTAGTCAGCAATTGGGGGGAGTGATGCAGAGTTTGACTTGACAAAGTGACTTGTGAATAACATTCAGCAGACGGATATTGGTTTTGCAGTTCCTATGTTTCCTATGAAATAGTTTTGCTCCACACAGAAGCTTTTTTTTTCCATTTATTTTGTAGTGGCAATGGAGATACAGCATCTAGTAAATATCATACTGAATTATTTTTGCTGTTCTACTAAATCGACCTGTAATGCTAATTTTCTGCTGGTATGTTGGTAAAATTCTAGCAGATTCACCATAATTATCCATATAATATTTCTTAAGTGAACGAATAATGAACATTAAATAAAAAGAAAAATATTAATACATTTCAAAAAGTTTTTTTATTTTTTATTTAGTAATAACAGTATACAAATTAAATGTCTGCTTTACTTCAAAGTTGTTTATAGGACATGGATTCCATTACAAAAATGTATTAATTTTCCAATTTAACTCAGGAGTGAAAGCAATAAACATGACACTTTAAGATTTATCTTATCATGTAATAAACCATTTAACTTTGTGTGCTCACACAGTGGTGACTCTCCTAGGCATTGCAGATATTTATGCTAATATTTATCTTGATGGTGAATCAGCCAGCAACGTGCCAAGAAAACTATTCACTCCCATCCTTAGTTAGATATCTGATAGGTGAAAAAGGTATAAACTACAATTATATAACCAAGCAGTTCTAAAAAAAGTGTCATCCATTCTCTCACATTAGTTAAAGACCTTAAAACAGGGCACTTAAAACATCTTTTGACATTCTAATTTTGTCCTCAACTTCAAGTACTAATGATAAGTCTGGT
This sequence comes from Pelobates cultripes, assembly GCA_933207985.1. NCBI lineage: Eukaryota > Metazoa > Chordata > Amphibia > Anura > Pelobatidae > Pelobates > Pelobates cultripes. The sequence goes on along the minus strand of OW240913.1, from coordinate 28,400,616 downwards.
ATTACATACGTAAAATAAAATTAATTGAAGATAAAACCTGCTTATTTCGATATCCATTGCTCCAGGCAGAATATGTAATGCTATAAATATGCTTGCATTATGTGATTTTCTAGGTAAAAAAAAAAAAAAGGTTAATATAAGGTAAAAAAAAACTTATTGTCATGTTCAGAATATTTCTATAAAATTTCTAATATAAAGCAATTTGTTATATTTGAAGGACATTAATCTATAGAAAGTCACTTCTCAATTTTTCTCAGTTTTAAAAATTATTTGTAAGTTCACCAAAGTCTAATTATAAAATACAGAAACATTACATTTTCATAGAAGTAAAGTTAGAAAAACAATACAATAAACACTTAGAGCATGTGTTCATGCTGACTAATATTTTTAACTATCATTTTATAATTGATTCTTACCAAGGAATGCTGAGATATGCATTTCGTAGGGCTATTGAATTATTCAAGATTTTGATACCTAGGGCAAAAAGTGGGCAGAAAATAAAATCATAATTATCTCTGTAGAAAAAAGGTCAAAAGGACAAAAATGTCATAAATTTCTAATGTGTTTTAGATTATGTGTTGTGCGCAGACTACCTTTATGACATTACCTTGAATCGCTGTTGTTAAAAATACACTGCTCGCCAGTTAAACACAAAAGAAATGGTAGAAGTGTTAATTTTTAAGCAAGTCTGACAAAGATTGAGTCTCATATGACAAATACTATCAGCAAGACAGAATTCTGTTACTGGGAAAAGTTTAAACATTAACAATTTCTGTCAGGCTGTTGACACAATCATGGCAGACATTTCCCAAGATGCAGAGATGACTGCTGGCATTTGTCAACAATTCTGTCACAGGAACAGCAATAAGGCCATATCTAGGAGAGTGACAGTTCGGGCTTTATGCTCCCCAGAGCAATAGCCCAGGTGTTCAGAAGAACTGTGGGAAAACCCAGATTTCTGCATTGTCATTCGTATATAGAAAAACACAGAGAGAAAATGAGCTGTCACTCCAATTCCCATGATGCCGTGCTGCTTAGCATAACTCTACTGTGCAGGCCAGGGTCCACTGGTCCTCGGTCTGACAGATAATTAAGAAAGCACTAGCGTTTTCTAGATGTCTATTGTTCATGATTTGCATTTTAGCCAGAGGCGACCAGTAATAATAAAAAAAACTACATGATGGGAAGATGGTAAGAAGCCAATTAGTCAGATGGATAGATGGCTGACTGACAGCTCTCTAGTAAAACAATTTTTTTTATTATTTTATGCTACATAGCTATGCAGTTTTCTACAAGAAGTAACTTTTGTAGATTGGTAAAAGTCTATATATAGTGCAAAATATTTTTTTTTTGCATCAAATCTATATTTCTCTTAAATAAACATATATCATGTCTATCACAATTTTCACACAAAGCAGTTTTCAAAGAAGTAAATACAATTGGAGACTTTTAAAGTTCAAATGAACAGATCAACATGCCAGTTTGTAGAAACTCGAAAAGAGGAGAGTTTTGGGCAGAACTGAAACACCTGTGTAAATGTTAGAATATTCAATTTTTTTCTATTATTGTGAAAAAATGCTTTAAACATTTTTATTGAACAGATATCTGTGGTGTTTTTGAAAAACCCACATTAGAATGTAATAGATTTACTTAAGGTCTTCAGGTATAACAGATTTATCTACGACAATAAAATTTTCATTTGATATCTTAACGGTAACCTGTTGCCAACATTTTAAAGAAAACCTGTTACTAAAATACTGTGCACACACATATTCTGTACACAATTCATAAATCGTACTTTTGGACTATGTAATAAGTTACCTTATAACCTGATAAATATAATACCTCTAGGTAGAAAGTATAGCATCTGACCTGATTACATTTCCCAAAATCAAGGGCAAATCAGGAAAAGGGTGATAGAGGGCTCTTAGATTACATATTGGGCAACTAAGGTAGATGGATTTTAGAAGATTAACATCTCCTGAGTACAACAGTACTCCCCAGTGTACAGGTTTTATGGGTTTTTGCAAACTGACAGTGGTCAAATGTAGGTCTTTCCCCTTGTCCATGTTTGCACATTGAAATTTGCCAGATTTGTTTGCTGGACCCATGTTGCCTTTGAGACAGTATGGCAGCCCAGATATGAAAATTAACCCCATCATGGCATACCATTTTATAAGGAGACAACCCACGATATTTAAAATGAGGTATGTCCAGTCTTTTTAGTAGTCACAAACCCTGGCCAAAATTAGCGTTTATATAATTATTTTTGCATTTTTCACACACAAACTACCATTTCACCAATGATATTATCAGTATAATACATTTTACTGCTCTAAAACACTCATATGTGTCTAGAGTAATGTCTCATGAGTACAACAGTACCCCTCAAGTACAGGTTTTATGATGATTTGGAAAGTTATAGGTTCAAACATAAGATTTGCCAATTTCTTTTTTTTGTAAATTGCTATTTGCCAGATTGGCTATGTTGCCTTTGAGACGGTACGGCAGCTCAGAAATTTAAATTAACCCCAACATGACATACCATTTGAAAAACTAGATAACCCAGGGTATTCGCTTGCCAAAGTTAGCATTCATATTTTGTTTTTTGCATTTTTTTACACAAAAACTGCATTTTTACTGGTGATTTCATCATTGTGATAAGTTTTACTGTTTTAAACACTCAAAGTCTCCCGAGTATATCAATAACCCCCATGTACAAGTTTTATTGTGTTTTGGAAAGTTACAGGGTCAATATAGGGCACAATTCAGTTTGCCAGATTGGTTTGCTGGGTCTATGTTGCCTTTTGAGACCATATGGTAGCCCAGGATGTAAATTAACCTCATCATGGCATACCATTTTCAAATGTAGACAGCCCAGGGTATTCAAAATGGAGTATTTACAGTCTTTTATAGTAGCCACTTAGTGACAAACGCTGGCCAAAGTTAGCGTTTTTATTTGTTTTTTGCATTTTTTTAAAACAAAAACTGCACTTTTACTGGTGATATCGTCGTCGTGATAATTTTTGCTTGTATATGTATATATATATACACACACATATAATACATGTGTATGTATATTACATATATATATATACACACACACACATATACATATAATACTTGTGTATATATATATATATATATATATATATATGCACACACACATTTATTTCCTATATATGTATAATATATTATAAAATAATTAAAGCATTTTATAGTATATTATACATATAAAATGCATATATATATGATTACATTATAAGTGTATTTTGAGATATATGTTTATATATCTCAAAGTACACTTGTAATGAAATAATATGTATGCGTTATATATGTATTATAAATTATACAATGCTTTAATTATTTTATATTATACATGTATAATATATGTATATGATATTTATTTTATTATTATTTTTTCTTTTTTTACAATTTAGGAGTCTAGGGGACTGCCTGACAGCTCAGACAGTCCCCCTGCTGGCAGCAACATAGACTCCTATTGCTGCCATGTGATCACCGCGGTGGCCGAGGCTACTGCAGGGGGACCCCTGACCGGGATCGCCGCGGATCGCCAGTCCAAGTAAGTCCAGGGCTCCTATTTGCGGCGGACGTACAAAGTATGTTCCAGGTCATTAACGACTGTTTTTTGGTGGATGTACCTGGTACGTCCGCGGTCGGGAAGGAGTTAAAGACAAAAGAAAAAAAAATCCCTGCATTTTGCTAAGCTAATACAAGTTTGGATACTTTAAAACAAGACAAGGCAATGGAAAGGTCAGTTAGATAACGTTCAGAGACATTGATGAAATGTACTTGATGTGTAATTGCATCAGCTTTGTGAAGGTGATGACCTGATGTCCTACCCCAAGTCAAGATCAGGACTTCTAGTCAGGGGTTGGTTACTATTTGTTGCACATACGACAACACTTAAAACACACCACACTGCACCCCTTTATACACACTGTGTCTCTCTCTCGCTCACTGCAGTCTGTGTGTATTTAGTAGTCTGTGTGTGTACTCAGCAGTCTGTATGTATGTTCATTCAACAGTCTGTGCGTGTGTATTCAACAGTCTCTGTGTATATTAAGAAGTCTGTGTGTGTGTATTCAGCACTCTGTGTATATTCAGCAGTCTGTGTGTGTGTATTCAGCTGTCTGTCTGTGTATTCGGCAGTCTGTATGTCTGTACTCATCAGTCTGTCTGTCTGTACTCATGAGTCTGTGTGTATTTAACAAGCTGTGTATGTATTCAGCATTATGTGTGTCTGTATTGTATATATGTATTGCATTTGTTGGAGGTATCAATGTTATCGATAATTATCATTTTTATTCCTGTAAGTGGATGTGTAGACAGGGCCCCAGTGCACTGCTTTTCTCGGGGCTTATAATGCTTTTAAGATGGTAGTGGCTATAGAGTGGCTGTTGAGATGACTGCAACTTTAATTACAGCAGGCCACGCTCTCTGGAATGTTTAGTTTTCAGTGTGACAGTTAAACATTTTGAGTAGTTACTGAAGAAACAGATAGGGAAGTGGATATATGCTTGAGGCTTTTTAAAAGTTTGACTAAAATCGATGTATCAGAGTCCCTGTGATATTTCGAGACAGTTACTGAAACAAGGTAGTAACACAGTCCTGAATGCTACAATTGTGACCACACAGGAAACATAACAGCTGGCGACAAAGATCTGTGATCGGACCATACAATGGCTTTTATTGGCACCTTGCCTGTGTTTGCACCAGAGACACAAAATGTGTTACATGGGTTGAACTATTTCAGTTATATTGTACAGCAAGTAGCACAGGAAATTATCAACAAGTGGCAGTTTTCCTGACAACTATAGGCCCAGAGGCTTATAGCACATTAAGGGACATTCTCACCAGACAAACCTTCTGCTAAACTCGTGGAATCATCATGCATGCTCATTCAATTCCACCATCAGATAACGTCAGAGGAGGTGGAGCGCCGACCCAGCGCTGAAGATTGGCACTCGAATCAGGTGAGTAAATGAAGGGTTTTTATTCCTTTATGTGCCAAGGGGGTGAGGGTGGCACGAATGGGGAAGGGGGATCAGAGGGCAGTATATTGTTAGGAATATAACTTTGTATTCCTAACACTATAGATGTCCTTAGCTTCAGGCATATTTTACAAGGATGAACGAAATTGTGTATGACTCAGGATGTCTTTTCTGTGGTTCACAAGTAAAAATTCCTGCTTTGCTGCAAAATTTAGCACAGACGTTAATAAACAGCTCACATCTGTAGTAAGCAATGATGCAAAGAGAATGGTTATATATTTGGTGGCTTACATTGAATACAGATATCTCTTCTTATATAGTTACGTGCATTGCATGTACACAGACTCAATGGGATCCGACCAGGGATTCCTTTAAGACTTGGACATTGCCAGGTAAACCTTGGACAAAATTTCATATTGAGTTTGCAGAACCAGTGGATAGACATCTATTTAGTAGCTGTGGATGCTCATTTTAAGTGACCAGAAGTCGTTTTAATGTCAAGTACTACAGCAGAACAAACCATGGTCATACTTTCCATCATGTTTGCAAGATTTGGACTGAATAAAACATTAGTTTCAGACAATGGTCCACAATTCATATCACAGGATTCTGGTTTCAAATAATATCCAGCTTTATATTTTCCAGCCTATAATGGGCAAGTTGAACAATTTGTACAAACATTGAAACGTCATTTCCCTGTCTCCCACAAAACAAAAAAACATACAAACACAATTTCGAAGTCTTTATTTAACAATTGAAACACAATACATGACACAACTGCCCTATCACTTGCTGTGTTATTGTTTGGAAGATGCCTCAGAACTCCCTTTGATCAAATTCATGCAGAACATCCTAAAGAGGAGTTGAACACTTCTCGGAGTGTGCTCCTATACAATTATGGAACCTTTTAAATCTAATAGAAAAATTGTTTGCTCATCTCTTTGCAATAGTAATATATCAACCTCTTAAGGCCTAGTTAACTGAGTTATACTCTTTGATTTGCTGTCATGTATGAAGTATTAACATTGCAAATTGTACTTTAAAGGAGCATGCCATAACATATATATATATATATATATATATATATATACGATTCAAAAATGAGTTTGCCACACTACCTAAATAAAGTATATACTTAGAACTCGCACCAGGGTGCAAACCAGCGATGTAAATATAGAAAAATAGTAAGGTGCACTCCTGGATTTGAAAAATGCTTAATTTATTAAAATTTGAAGTTCAGTGGATCGACTTTTCGACCAATACATGGTCCTTTTCAAGATAAGCATTTTTTAAATCCAGGTGTGCACCTTACTGTTTTTTATATATATATATATATATATATATATATATAAAGTATAATGCTGGTGACACAGTAGTTAGTTAAATGCCCTGGTGCACTCCCACGCTGAAGTTATATACAATATGTATAAACTTTAAAGATGCACTCTCCGATCTTTCAAACAGTAGAAAAGTATTTAATCCATCGAAAGGTATACAATAATATGATCAACGTTTCGACCCATTCGGGTCTTCCTGTTGACTCTTGAGGAAGATCCGAATGGGTCGAAATGTCGATCATATTATTGTATACCTTTTGATGGATGAAATACTTTTCTACTGTTTGAAAGACCGGAGAGTGCATCCTTTCTTTATACATATGGTATATATATATATATATAAAGACTTTCTCCCTGGGTGGTATTTTTGTGTATTCGTCATTCTCGGGTTCTCTACCAGAGGCATAGTGTCTAAGAGTTCTGCATAGTATCTTAGTTGTTCCTAGATATCACTCTTTTGAACAGTGATCTCAAATGTCCCACCGAGAATCTGTTGAAGCCACTCCCCCAAGCCCCAGGTGCACCTTTCACAACTAGGACTACAACTGCCTTAATTTTCTAAATCCTTTCTAACTCCTCTTTAGACCTTGATATTTGTCCACCTTATCATGTTTCTTCTTCCTGATGTTATGGTTACTTGGTATTTCCACATCCACCAACACTGCACCATGATGTCCGGTTGGTTAGTCACTACTAGTGATGTCGCGAACCCGAAATTTTCGGTTCGCGAACGGCGAACGCGAACTTCCGCAAATGTTCGCGAACCGGCGAACCGCCCGAAACGCCATTGACTTCAATGGGGAGGCGAATTTTAAAACACACAGGGACTCTTTCTGGCCACAATAGGGATGGAAAAGTTGTTTCAAGGGGACTAACACCTGGACTATGGCATGCCGGAGGGGGATCCATGGCAAAACTCCCATGGAAAATTACACAGTTGATGCAGAGTCTGGTTTTAATCCATAAAGGGCAAAAATCACCTAACATTCCTAAATCACAATGAATATGGATTGACACCTGACATATGACATATTGACACCTTGACATATGGATTGACACCTGTCCTCAGAGCCCCTGATGCACACGGACACAGAGCAGAATAGAGACTGGTCCCCCTACATAGGGTCACTTGGCAGATATGGATTGACACCTGTCCTAAGGATCCCTGATACACACTGACACAGAGCAGAATAGGGACTGTTCCCCCTACATTGGGTCACTTGGCAGATATGGATTGACACCTGTCCTAAGGTTCCCTGATACACACTGACACAGAGCAGAATAGGGACTGGTCCCCCTACATCGGGTCACTTGGCAGATATGGATTGGCACCTTGTTACAAACTGCTATTTGTAACGGGCCCTTTAAATGGCAAATTGCCCTGCTTCCCTGGGTTGTGGAGAAGCCTACTTGCCAGCCTCCTCCCGCATGACTATGGCCCCTGGGAGATTGTGAAAATGTATACACTTTTATTTGGTGTGTATGGCCCTTTAAGACTGTCGGTGGGCATATTGGGGCTTATGGACTCTTTATGTGACTGGTGCTGGCCCTTTAAACACCTTTTTGGGACATCAGGAAGATTGGGACACTGCCCCTTTAAGGCCGTGTCCCCAGACTTGTTGGGGACACGGCCCCTTTAAGACGGTGTCCCCTGTGTCCCCAGACCTGGTGCAAACCCT
>OW240913.1:28080058-28387930 GCA_933207985.1 Pelobates cultripes | reverse complement strand
AAAATTGAGCCAGATCAATCAGGGCTTAAGGATCTTGAAGTTCGCAGTCAGAGAAAAATACCAGCCTTTGAATTGATGGTATTTTTACAATACCAGCACTGGCTAGACAGCATCAAATACTTGCTGTGCAGGTAAAATATCATGCATGTGGCGACCCTACTTTATGTCAGAAATGGAAATACCCTAACATTTAAACCTAAAGTAAACACATGCCAGTCTTTAGAGTGGCCGGGCTAGTGCCCAAGACAGATAAATGATATATCTGCAAGAAGACAGAGAATACATGAGAGGCAGGCCGAGGTCTAGGATAACAGAGATACACGGAATCGATGGGTCAAGTCAAGGATAACAGAGAGCAAGAACGGTCAAACAAGACAAGCTCAAAAAACAGTAAATCCAATACACATCAATATAAACAAACTTTCAGGTAACAAGAACAGTGAATCACAGGGTTCCATGTCATATGTGATGTCATAATGAGGCACCAGGAAACTAAGAATGAGTTGGTGTGCATCAGAACACAAAAGAAACATCATTTCTGTGATAGCACGGTGTATGAGGGGCAGGTATTACAGGCTCTAGCAGTCCATTAACAGAGTTGGAGAGAAAAAAAATTAAACAGACTGTGCAATAAAAGAAGTTCTAACAGTAGATTGCTCTTTACCAGAAGTGTTTAGGAGGGCTGTGTTAATCACAGGCAAGATCAGTATAAATAAAGCAATTTAACTCCTAATATAATAATAATATAATATACCAGAATAGCCACAATCTGAGCGTACAACATATCCGAAAAGCACTCAGATCGGTTCAGTAGAACGAAAGTTATAGACAAACACCAACAAACACGTGCGAACACCAACAAACACTCACCCTGGCTGCTATGGTGCAAATGCTCCCCCTGTTCAGTAGATCTTATCTCCCGAACGTGTTCATCTAAGTGGTCGGGAACTGGGACGGGCAGCGGTACCATCTTTGCCCGGGTTCGCGGAAACGTGAGGCAGAAAACAGTTCCAGAGGTTTAATGACCAAGTACCACTGCCTGTATTCGGGAGACAAAATGGCCTGGACTGGAACACAGAAAATGTACTGGACCACGTGCGTTCAGTTAGACGAATGGCAGCCACCCAGGGAAAGCACTCAAGCGAAGGTGTTAAGTCGTTAATTTGTGATTAACAGCTAGGGGAGGCTGGTGTTCACTGAGGCATAACGGGGACGACACACAAGTCTTTTGGGAGATGAACAAGGGGTTACAGACAATCAAACATAAGGGAATGGAGTCTGCTACACCCCCTGTTTCTCCTTTGCCCCAGGTGCTCCTTGCCCTCCCTCTGCCGCAGGTTTCCCTGCTCTACGTCTGCCCTAGACTCCCCCAGTTTCTACAGGCTCCCCCTGTTTATCTTCTGTCTAAGTGTGTGTGTATATATGACACAGATACACACACTGACACACATGCAGATATTTGACACACATGTACAATTTCTTACATATATATAAATATATAGAGAGACAAAGAGACAAAGATACAAACACTGACAGACATACAGATACACAATGACACATACACAATTACACAGACTTGCAGATACACACACTGGCATACAGATACACACACTGACACATACATACACTGATGCATACAGATACACACACACACTGCAAATAACACAAATACAGATACACACACTGACACATACATATACACATTGAAACATATACAGATACACAGACACACATATACACACTTCGACACACACATATACACAGACATACAGATACAGACACTGACACACACAAATACACATACATACAGATACGCACATATACACAGACATACAGATACACACACTGACACATACAAATACACACTGGAACATACACAGAAACACAGACACACATATACACACATTAACACACACAGATACACATACATACAGATGCAAACATATACACAGATATACCTATACACACACTGAAACACAGATACACAGACATACAGATACACACACTGACAATCAAATACACACTGCAACATACACAGATTCAAAGACCACCATTCCTACAATATGCCATCATTTTTCACATTGGACTTTCCTCTAGTAGTTGCCATCCTCGCAAAACTCATCTATTTAGGAAAACTTATCATGTTGCTGTGTAATTTCTCTCTTTAATCCAGTCTTCTCATTTTACCCTCACAAAATGCGTGGTCTCCTTTACAATTTACCATTTTTTCACACACTATTTTTTTTATTTTTGTTTTATTATATTAAAGGGTTAACTCAACCAACATAACCACTACAGTCTACTGCGGTTATAATGAGTTGCCATCTTACCTGGTCCTTATGCTTCTGCAGAGCTTCAGAAGCCATATGTTGATACTGCCACTCATTCATTGACCGAGAGCATCAGATGACCACTGTCAGCTAACAAACGAGAGTCTGTGCATCTAAATTTTCATATAGTTAACATGATCTAGCCTATTGCTCTAGGCTGGCTGATGACACCCCATGATGCTATTGACAGTGGTGTTACATCTCCAGTAGAAAAGGGGGGTAAAGTTGGTATGTGCAGCTTTGTACAGGGAAGCCGTGCAAACAGACTCCAGGAACCATGACCATTTCAATTCTCTGACGTGGTGATGGTGTTTTCAGTAACATTCTAACTAAACAGGCTTTAAATCTGATAATCTTTTATTGCCTCTGATATGTACTTCTTTTGCTTACACAATGATTATGTGTCTGCTTTATATCATAATTTTCATTTTTTTAAGTTGTATTGTGCTGTACATGTTCAGACCACATCATGCATTTCCTCAATATTTGCATCTCTTTTTGTTTGTTTATCATTATGAAGACGTGTGTATATAAATTTCCTGTAAGAAACTTTTAATGAATGTTTAAAAAAAAAAAAAAAGATGCGAATAGCAAATGTGCTTAAAAATACACACCTGACGGTAATGGCCGACAACAACACCTGTTTCTTTAGCACCAGTACCATAGTAAAAATGGTCTTCTTCCTTCCACCATTCCTGACAAATATTCTCCCAGCTAATTGGCCTTGGAGATCTTAAAATATTCTCTCCCAAAACTATTCCTGGAAAAACAAAAAAACAAATAATATGTATAAGAAACATGGTTTGAGAAAATAAATTGAACCTATGGTTCTTACAAGCCTTTACCCATGTCAACAATGCATTATAACTATACGGTACATGATGTGGATGGGTAGAAGGGAAGCTGGAAGTAAGGTAATGTGCAGGAGTGATCAACAGTTAAGAAATTAAGTAGTAGGTTGGAGCGATAAATAAGCGATGAAGGAAAATGCATCAGATTTCCCATATACTTTCAAAGTTAACCCTTAACCCCTTAAGGACACATGAAATGTGTGATTCCTTTTTATTCCAGAAGTTTGGTCCTTAAGGGGTCATAGCTTCAGTTACTTGACTTTCATGAGCAATTTTGGCATTTTTGCAATCTGTGTGTTCTACAGCATTTTCCATCTTTGTCATTTAATGCTTCAACACCTATGATGAACTGTTTTTTTAAAGGATAAAAAGGGTTTTAATTTGATGTGGCATGTAGAAATAAAAATTTCTCATGCATTATTTAAAAAAAACAAAATGCCAAAATATTGCAGTATTATTATTTATAAAGTTCAGACAAATTCCGCAGCGCTGTACAATGGGTGTACTAACAGACACGTATTTGTAACCAGACGAGTTGGACATACAGGAACAGAAGGATTGAGGGCCCTGCTCAATGAGGTTACATGCTAGAGGGAGTGGGGTATAAAAGGTAATGGTAGGATAGAAGAGCAGGTTGCTAGGATAGTTTTCACTGAGTGCTTAGTGTTTTGCTTTAATGAGAGTTGCAGGAGAGGAATCAGGGTGCAGGGAGGGAAAGCTGTAAGTTTTCAAAGATTTTTTGAAGGAGTGGAGACTGGGTGAATACCTAACAGAGAGGGGAAGGGTGTTTCATAGGAATAGTTCAGTCCTAGAGAAGGTGAGCATCAGAGGTGGGAGTACGAACAGAGGTTAGACGTAGGTGTTCAGCAGAGTGTAGGGGCCTAGATGGGACATATTGTGTATTAGTGAGGATAGGCAGGTCGGAGCAGCATTGTGTAAAGATTTGTAGGCAAGTACCAGGATCCTAAATGATACTTTTTTAATGATCCAACAAAATACTTTAAAGACAAGCTTTCGAGTGTTTCCCTCTTCCTCGTGTCTGTGGCAATACATGATCGAGTTTAACACTTAAAACAATTGATGTTGTTAGAAAAGAGGAGGGAGATGAATGGGGTGTCATAAATAGCAGAAGTTGTGCGTAAAAGGTGCAGATTGGTTCAGAATAGCCAGAAAAAGTAATTAGAGAGGAGAGTCAATACAAATTCTCCCTGTATTAATAGATTAAGACCAGGTTGGCTTTGTCTTGAACCATCAGGCCCCGAACAGTACAAGATGATACATTAATTTGATCCACCAAATTAAGCTGAATAGAATGCCTTCTCTGCTCTTTCTTTGGATGCGGAGAAGGCATTTGATAGAATCCATTGGGACTGTTTAAAATAAGTTATGTTGTGATTTAGTTTGCCTGAACCCTACATCAGAGCAGTGTTTGTTCTTTATTGCTCTCCAACAGAAAAGGTACATGCTACAAGTTTTACATTGGATAGTTTTGCTCTGTCTAACGGGACCAGACAGGGGTGCCCAGTGTCGCCGCTCCTTTATGTGCTGGCAATGGAACCTGTTACAAAATGCCTTTTGTCACTGTTTCTTTAAATGACAAATTGCCCTGTTCCCCTGGCTTGTGGAGAAGCCTAATTGCCAGCCTTCTTCCTCATGACTATGGCCCTTTAAGAACCGTCTGTGGGCACATTGACTTTGGTGAACAATGCCCCTTTAAGACTGTGTCCCCAGACCTGTAAAATAACTTGTTCGTGCCCTTTTCCCACTTGGTTCGGTAAATGGGGCTTACTGAACCAAGTGCCACACAGGCGGACCACACAGAAGTGGAAGTGTGCCGTCAATATACCTCCCAGGCTGCGAGGCTGCTGTAAGTAAATTGCCGACCGCTGGGTGGCCAATCTTTATTCAGTCGAACGTGGTCAGTGGTGTGTGCCCCTGAATCTATGGAACTGAAATCGGCTACACATTTGAACGAACACCGCTGGCCCTTACCTTCTCCTCCACTCAGTTTTCAGCCGCAGTGTCTAAGTCCCGTTCGGCGATTTGAACACACAGGGAGACTAAGCTATTTGCACCAACGGTGCCCCGTTCGTGCATGCGAATAGGACTTATTCATTATTCTGAGGGAAATTGACCGACCGCACAGCTCAAATCTATAGAACTGTTTTGGGCAGGAAAATGTGCTTGTGGTCGGTCACAAAGGACTTCCGACTAACTTTTTAACCCCTGGAGGGAATTGCCTGAAATTTGAGTATGTTTGTATTTGAAGTATGCTGAATAAGAATATGTTTTATGGAGATTGGATGTATAGTTTTAAAGTTACAGTATATGTGTAAAAAGTATATTTTTCCTGCCTGTGATAATTACATTAACCCATTGTGCACAGTAATTACAGAGGGGAGGATTTTGTGGGAATGAATGGGAGTGTTTTACTGTATATTACATGTTTGATTGGTTGTTCCACAAAACCCTGTGGGCAGTTCTGTATGTATAAAACCTGCATAAAAGAAAGCCCTTTGGTGCTGATTAAAAGAGAACTACTTGACCCTCTAACTCGCAGCCTCGACTCGTGTTTGTAGGAAACAGCTATAATCACTACAGGAATTGGTATGCTCTGCATACTCCCTTAGCTACTGAGCTCTTGTAAGAGCTCTTGTTCCTGATCCTGCTTCGCTCTACAGAAGGAAGAAGTTCACCCACAGGAACCTGGAGCCTGGTCATAGGTCCAGGGTGGATAATAGATGGCGAAATCCCAGCGCAGCAGTGGTGGTTCATGGAGTCTGCAGTAGTTATGGTGTCTACGGTGCTGATGGTCCTTTGGTGAGCGCTAGGAGCATCCTTTCTACGGTCCAACTTACAGCTAGCCTGGAGGCAACCGTAACAGAACCCTTGGCTGAAATGATTTGCAATTGTACGGAGATAGAAGGAATTGCAGTTGGGGGCAAAGAACATAAGATTGGTCTTTTTGCAGATGGCATTATGCGGTCTTTGTAAAATCCCATGTCCTCAATTTCGCCTCTAATGTCAATCCTGCATGTATTCGGTGAAATTTCATATTTTATATTAAACACAAGTAAAACTTAAGCCCTTGCTTTCTTTGTCCCATGGTTCAAATTGGACAACCTAAGAACTATTTCAAGTTTGACTGGAGACACTCTTACATTTCTTACTTAGGTATCAACTTATGCAAGTACCTGTCTAAGATGCATGATTAAAACCTAGTTCTGATGCGCTTTTAGGAAAGACTTGGAGTGGTGCACTTTTAGGAAAGACTTCGAGTGGTGATGTGATCTCAAAATCTCCTGAATAGGAAGACTACATTTTGTTAAAATGAATGTTCTTCTGAAACCTTTGTATGTTATTAGAGCTAGCCCCTTCAATATTCCTTTATCTTTTTTAGGAAAGTTTATTCTGCCCTTTTGACATTTGTATGGAATAAAAAACCAAGCACAATCAAGCTGGCTATATTGCAAAAGCCCAGGGTTAGTTGAGGTATGGGTTTGCCAGACTTCATTCATTATTTCCAAACTACCTATGGTGCAACTGATGTCAAACTTAATCTAGATACTGAATGACCACACTGGCTTGAGATGGACACAGACAAGATTCTCCCACATCTTAAAAAAGAGGTGCTATGGCTACCCTCAAATCAAAGACCGCGTTTTGCTAACATATTCCTGTCCACAAAAGCTACAATCAAACCTTGGGATAATATCTACAGGAAAATTAGACCTTCATTATGGTCCAGAGCATCTCCCATATCAGTGTTGAAAGTAGATATTCCCAATTTTAACATAGACTACTGGTTGTCTCATTCAATAACACATACTGAATAGTATTTTACCACTTACACACTTCTTTCCTTTTCTCAATTGAAAACCTAGTATGATTTGGACAGTTTGGACGAATTAATATAAGAAAGAATGATTGACCCTGTGGTTGATAGGTTATTCCTTTTTGGATGGGGCCCAAGTGATTACAAACTAGACATGTCTCTTATTGAAAGAATTCCTCGGACCCTGCTTGGAAATGAACAATTTCTATATGCTATGGTTTGTTGGCTGGATTGGTGACACAAAATTTAAATTAATGACTAAATGGGAAAGGAAATTAGGTAAGGAGCTGAATGAATGGTTAGATTTTACATTAGCCTTAAGGGGGCCACTGGACAGGGTGTGTCCAGTGGCCCCTGCGACCCAGTATGTACCCACAGGGCCAGCCTCTTCTCCTGGGGGGGCCAGGAGGTGGCCACCTCAGGGCCCCCCGAGGCTGGCCCTGCTGACCCGGGCGGGCGGGCTGGGTGGCCGGCGCACGAGGGAGCACTCTCCCCTCTGTGTGCTTCCTCTTCAGCTCCCTCGCACACCGCACTGATACTGGAGCCAGAAAATGACGTCATCTTCCGGCGCCGGCATCCCTATGCGGCGCGCGAGGGAGCTGAAGAGGAAGCACACAGAGGGGAGAGTGCTCCCTCGCACTGGCCACCCAGCCCGCGCGCCCGGGTCAGCAGCACCACTGGACCCTAGGGAATCCCCCCAGCACTCCAAAAGGTAAGGAGGCTGGGGGGATTACATTTAAAAAAAAAATGTGTGTGTTAGTGTGTGTGTGTGTCTGTTAGTGTGTGTTTGTGTGTCTGTTAGTGTGTGTGTGTGTGTTAGTGTTTGTGTGTTAGTGTTTGTGTTAGTGTGTGTGTTAGTGTGTGTGTGTCTGTTAGTGTGTGTTTGTGTGTCTGTTAGTGTGTGTTTGTGTGTGTGTGTTAGTGTTTGTGTGTTAGTGTGTTAGCGTTTGTGTGTTTGTGTGTTAGTGTTTGTGTTAGCATGTGTGTCAGTGTGTGTGTGTGTGTGTGTGTTAGTGTGTGTGTCAGTGAGTGTGTCTGTTATTGGGTGTGTGTCTGCTAGTGAGTGTGTTACTGTGTGTGTCTGTTACTGAGTGTGTTTGATGTCTGTTAGTGAGTGTGTGTTTGTCAGTGAAAGTGTATGTTTTGTAAGTGAGTGTGTATGTATGTCTTTCGCTGAGTGTGTCTCTGTCAGTAAATGTGTGTGTCTGTTAGCTAGTGTGTATGCGTCTGTTCGTGAGAGTGTGGGGATCCCTCCGCCTCTCAGCTCCGAATGCACATGCACAGCAAGAGGCGCGCACGCATTTAAACCGCCAATAGGAAAGCATCACTCAATGCTTTCCTATGGACGTTCAGTGTCTTCTCACTGTGATTTTCACAGTGAGAATCGCGGAAGCTCCTTTAGCAGCTGTCAATGAGACAGCCACCAGAGGCTGGATTAACCCTCAGTGAAACATAGCTGTTTCTCTGAACTGCTATGTTTTCAGCTGCAGGGTTAAAACTAGAGGGACCTGGCACCCAGACCACTTCATTGAGCTGATGTGATCTGGGTGTCTGTAGTGGTCCTTTAAGTGTGTGTGCATACCGCGGTCGCGGGGTCGCAGCCCTGCAACCCCTGCGACCAGGTGACCGCCGCCATGTATTGCGGCCCCGACCCGTGCCGAGTAAGCGCGCGGGGGGGTGGGGGGCCCACGGATCAATTTTCGCACCGTGGCCCCATGGGTCATGTGTACGCCACTGGGTGTGTCATATTTGGAATCCCACTACAAGATTCTATACATCTGGTATTTCACTCCCTCCAGGCTTTATAAGCTACAATTATCACCTCCGGACGAGTGTTGAGGAGAGTGTGGTCAGGTGGGTTCCTTATGCCACATGCTGTGGACATACCCTAAACTGAAGTCTTATTGGGATAACATTCTTATTTTGATTAGACTCATTGATGACTCCATAATCACACTAACACCTGAACTATTTTTGTTCAAAAAGATTCCTGATAATTCACCAAAGCACATACACATCATTTTAGGCCATATTCTCATTTAAGCCACTATGGCTCTTCCATGTCACTGGAAGTCTCCTGTAAGTCCTGATATTAAGTAAGTTATTAACAAATTGTTTGAAAATATGAGATGTAAAATTGTGCTCAGATTACCATCAAATACACTGGATCTTCTTAGACATGAATGGGATATCAGAGAGAAAGACATCAGACAGAGGTACAACTTACATTTGTGACCCCACCTGATCAAAATGTTATGTACACATTGTGACATTTTGTACCATAATATTCTATAATTGATCATGAATAATGTACTAATTCCGGATAATTATCTATTACATCCGAGCTAGTTTTGTCTTGTTTTGTATGTATTGTATGGTTTGTCATCATTAGGATTAAGCATATTGACACTTTATGTAATGCAAATGTTCACATTTATGGCTACCTTTGCATTGTTTATATGTAATTTATTATGAAAACTTTAACAAAAAGAATGATTAAAATAAAAAAAAACAATGTACTAATTCCGGATAATTATCTATTACATAGACCCCAGTTTGTTTGTTGTATAAATATTTCACTTGTTTCATATACATTTTTAATTTTATTGTAAAAATGTTAAATCCTTCAATATTTGAAAAGAGGAGAGTCAATAAGCTAATAAAAAACAGCAGAGCAGGTCATACAAATATACAGCTGCTTATATATGTATATATAAATTGATCAAATATAGGTAATGCGGGAGTATTGAAAAATAAATATATAAGACATAAAGATTTGTGTTTATATAAGGTTTTGGTAGCATACCAGAAAGCCAGAATCTATATTTATGAATCCTTTATTTATGGTGTTGAAAAGTGTGAACATTTTCATCTCAAGTGTTTGTGAGTCTTTAAAATTCCCTTTAAGAACTTTAATCTTGAGGTTTTGGATGGAGTGATCAATCTGGGTGAAGTGATGACCAACAAGGGTGCAATATTTGTTTTCCTTGTGGGTTTTTATTGAGCTTCATTCTGAGATGCAGCTTAAGGCCAGTTTCTCCAATGTCACACACTGTACACTATATCATAAACTCCCCATTTGCAGATGTGCATGAATATGATTCCTTAAAGTTGCATGCTTTCTAGAAAGAGGCATAGGACCATTGGGAAGCATGTCTACAGTAAAACCAGGCGTTACAGGATCTCTCCCAATAACAGCACCTAATGACTGCTTCTCGAGGAGCACTTGGAAATATTTTACCGGCAATTCTGGCATGACCTCCCATCCAACAGCTGTGCCCATATTGACAGAAATCTAGTACTAAGGTGAATGGAAATGCTTTGCACGAACACCTTCCCAGATGAAGCACCAATATGCTATCCCAATATCTATTCACGCACCTCTGAAAAACGCAAAAACATAGGTTCTTTATGACCATTGTGATTGGTATACTTTCATTGACAGAAAGGTCAGGTCTGATATATCTAAAGCTGCTGTGAATGAGCAGCTTAGCACTCAACTCATTATAGGAACACACAGGTATGAACAGCACTAAACAGCTCAAAGCGTGAAGTTAGGAATTTGAGCATATCTTGACACATATGCCTTGACCAAACTGTAGTACACCCCACCCATTCCTCCCGCACTCATCCAACCCCCCTAGACTCTCTAACTCTGATCTATAACCTTTGTTAAAACTAGTATCTTTAAAAAAAAAATCAGCATTACTGAAATTACTGAAATATCCTATCCTATTAGAAATTTACTGTACCGAAACACTTTACAGAGAGGGAAAATAAGGTCAAAAAGGTGAAAAACATTAGCCTTATAAAGGCTAATCCACTATGTATTGCTATTATCTGTCCCAAGGCTGGATCAAAGGGATTGGAACATCATTCACTAGTTGGCTTTTTTCAAAGTGGCCAAAGTGGAAGGTGTAACCTTAGGAGAAACATAGAAACATAGAATGTGACGGCAGGTAAGAACCATTCGGTCCATCTAGTCTGCCCAATTTTCTAAATACATTCATTAGTCTCTGGCCTTATCTTATAGTTAGGATAGCCTTATGTCTATCCCACGCATGCTTAAACTCCTTCACTGTGTTAACCTCTACCACTTCAGCTGGAAGGCTATTCCATGGATCCACCTCCCTCTCAGTAAAGTAATACTTCCTGATATTATTTTTAAACCTTTGCCTCTCTAATTGAAGACTATGTCCTCTTGTTGTGGTAGTTTTTCTTTTTTTAAATATAGTCTCCTCCTTTATTGTGTTGATTCCCTTAATGTATTTAATTTTTTCTATCACATCACCCCTGTCTCGTCTTTCCTCCAAGCTATGCATGTTAAGTTCATTTAACCTTTCCTTGTAAGTTTTATCCTGCAATCCATGAACCAGTTTAGTAGCCCTTCTCTGAACTCTCTCTAAAGTATCACTATCCTTCTCGAGATACGATCTCCAGTACTGCATACCATACTCCAAGTGAGGTCTCACCAGTGTTCTGTACAATGCTACTACTAATACCTCTCACTACACAACCAAGCATTCTGCTAGCATTTCCTGCTGCTCTTACATTGTCTGCCAACCTTTAAGACTTCAGAAATAATCACCCCTAAATCCCTTTCCTCAGATGTTGATGGTAGGACTATCAAATATTCTGTACTCTGCCCTTGGGTTTTTACACCCAAAATGCATTATCTTGCACTCATCCACATTAAATGTAAGTTGTCACAACTCTGACCATTTTTCTAGTTTACCTAAATCATTTGCCATTTGGCTTATCCCTCCTGGAACATCAAACCTGTTACATATCTTAGTATCATCAGCAAAAAGGCAAGACCTTCTGAAATATCACTAATAAAAATATTAAAGAGAATGGGTCCAAATACAGATCCCTGAGGTACCCCACTGGTGACAAGCCCATGCTTCGAATATACTCCATTGACTACAACCCTCTGTTGCCTGTCACTCAGCCACTGCCTTACCCATTCTACAATATTGGAATCCAAACTTAAAGATTGCAGTTTATTGATAAGCCTTCTACTTGCAACAGTATCAAAAGCCTTACTGAAATCTAGGTAAGCAATGTCTACTGCACCACCCTGATCTATTATTTTAGTTACCCAATCAAAAAAATCTATAAGGTTAGTTTGGCATGATCTCCCTGAAGTAAACCCATGTTGTCTCTGATCTTGAAATACCTGTGATTTTATATGTTCAACAATGCTATCCTTTAACATGGTTTCCATTACTTTCCCCACTACTGAAGTAAAGCTTACTGGCCTATAGTTGCCCGACTCCTCCCATCTACCTTTCTTATGAATGGGTACAACATTCGCTAACTTCCAATCTTCTGGGACTACTCCTGTTAACAATGATTGGTTAAATAAATCTGTTAATGGTTTTGCTAGTACACCACTAAGCTCTTTTAAGGACACATGACATGTGTGACATGTCATGATTCCCTTTTATTCCAGATATTTGGTCCTTAAGGGGTTAATAACTTTGGGTGTATTCCATCAGGTCCCATTTACTTATTTGTCTTTACTTTTGACAGTTGAAATAGAACCTCTGTAAACTCACATGTAACAAATGACTCATTTGTCCTTTTCCTAACTGAGTCCCCTTCCCTTTATTTTTATCTGTAAATACTGAACAAAAGTATTAATTGAGGCAGTCAGCTAGACTTAATCCTATCCTACATACCTTCCTTCTTTTGTTTTGAATCTAACTAATCCTTGTTTTACTTTCCTTTTCTCATTTATGTATCTAAAAAATGTTTGTCCCCCTTTTTATTACTGACTGTGCTATTTTCTCTTCTGTGTGTGATTTGGAAGCTCTTATAACTTGCTTAGCCTATTTCTGCCTAATCTTATAGATTTGTCTATCACTCTTTTTTTTTTTAATTACTAAATGCTAACTTTTTGTTTTTTAGAAGTGTTATAAGAACTAGGTATATATATCATATAACACTCCAATATCCCTTCACCCTTTAGATTTGTATGTATTTATTTATCAAGGTTGACTTTTTCTTTATTAATTGCATTTGTTTACAATCCAAATTTTACTACTTTACACGATTACATATAAATTATATAGATTATTAGTTTGGTGATTCTATCTGCTGCCACTAAGAATCGACAGGGCAGCTTAAATTGAAAACAACATCAAATTGCTAGGAGTTTCTGAATATATTTTTATTTTACTTTCATTTAGTTTATTAGCTTAAATTTATTTTATATTTCTTACTACTAAGCCCAGTGATCAAGTGGAAGATAAAAAAAAAGTTTTGATTCGATAGCAAATGTTTCTTCCAGTGCCTGAAAAGCAACAATCATATGTACAGTCAGGTCCATAAATATTTGGACATCTACACAATTCTAATATTTTTGGCTCTATACACCAACACAATGGGTTTGAAAAGAAACAAACAAGATGTGCTTTAACTGCAGACTCAGCTTTAATTTGAGGGTATTTACATCCAAATCAGGTGAACGGTGTAGGAATTACAACAGTTTGTATATGTGCCTCGCACTTTTTAACGGACAAAAAGTAATGGGACAGATTAACAGTCATAAATAAAACTTTCACTTTTTAATACATGGCTGCAAATCCATTGCAGTCAATTACAGCCTGAAGTCTGGAACGTATAGACATCACCAGATGCTTGCTTTTGCAGTATGCTTCGCATCATTGTCCATCTGCACTGTGAAGCGCCGTCCAATGAGTTCTGAAGCATTTGGCTGAATATGAGCAGATAATATTGCCCGAAACACTTCAGAATTCATCCTGCTGTTTTTGTCAGCAGTCACATCATCAATAAATACAAAAGAACCAGTTCCATTGGCAGCCATACCTGCCCATGCCATGACACTACCACCACCATGCTTCACTGATGAGGTGGTATGCTTTGGATCATGAGCAGTTCCTCTCCTTCTCCATACTCTTCTCTTCCCATCACTCTGGTACAAGTTGATCTTGGTCTCATCTGTCCATAGGATGTTGTTCCAGAACTGTGAAGGCTTTTTTAGATGTTGTTTGGCAAACTCTAATCTGGCCTTCCTGTTTTTGAGGCTCACCAATGGTTTACATCTTGTATTCACTCCGGTGAAGTCTTCTCTTGATTGTTGACTTTGACACACATACACCTATCTCCTGGAGAGTATTCTTGATCTGGCCAACTGTTGTGAAGGGTGTTTTCTTCACCAGGGAAAGATTTCTTCGGTCATCCACCACAGTTGTTTTCCGTGGTCTTCTGGGTCTTTTGGTGTTGCTGAGCTCACCGGTGCATTCTTTCTTTTTAAGGATGTTCCAAGCAGTTGATTTGGCCACACCTAATGTTTTTGCTATCTCTCTGATGGGTTTGTTTTGTTTTTTCAGCCTAATGCTTCACTGATAGTGACAGCTCTTTGGATCTCATATTGAGAGTTGACAGCAACAGATTCCAAATGCAAATAGCACACTTGAAATGAACTCTGGACCTTTTATCTGCTCCTTGTAAATGGGATAATGAGAGAATAACACACACCTGGCCATGGAACAGCTGAGCAGCCAATTGTCCTATTACGTTTGGTCCCTTGAAAAGTAGGAGGCACATTTACAAACGATTGTAATTCCTTCACTGTTCACCTGATTTGTATGTAAATACCCTCAATTTAAAGCTGTAAGTCTGCAGTTAAAGCACATCTTGTTCATTTCATTTCAAATCCATGGTGGTGGTGTATAGAGCCAAAAAGATTAGAATTGTGTCGATGTCCCAATATTTATGGACCTGGCTGTACACCCTGTTCCAAATTATTATGCAAATTCTATATAAGTGTCACAAAGATTTAAATATTTTGTTTTTCAGTTTAACTCATGGATGGCATTGTGTTTCAGGGCTCTTTTGATCACTGAACACAATCTCGGACACCTGTGATAATTAGATTGCCAGGTGAGCCCAATTTAAGGAAAAACAACTAAAGGAGGGTGTTCCACATTATTAAGCAGAGCACCATTTTCATGCAATATGGGGAAGAAAAAGGATCTCTCTGCTGCCGAAAACTGTGAAATAGTTCAATGCCTTGGACAAGGTATAAAAACATTAGATATTTCAAAACTTAAGCATGATCATCACACTATTAAGAGATTTGTGGCTGAATCAGAGCACAGACGGGTTCATGCAGATAAAGGCACATTGAGGAAGATTTCTGCCAGATCCATGCATCGGATCAAGAGAGCAGCTGCTAAAATACCATTACATAGCAGCAAACAAATATTTGAAGCTGCTGGTGCCTCTGGAGTCCCACTGACATCAAGGTGTAGAGTCCTCCAGACTCTTGCAACTGTGCATAAACCTTCTATTCGGCCACCGCTAACCAATGCTCACAATCAGAAATGGCTGCATTGGGCAGAAAAATACATGAAGATTAATTTTCAAACAGTCCTGTTCACTGATGAGTGCCGTGCAACCCTGGATGGTGCAGATGGATGGAGTAGTGGATGGTTGGTGGACGGCCAACCTGTTCCAACAAGGTTTCAACATCAGCAAGGCGGTGGTGGAGTCATGTTTTGGGCCTGAATCATGGGAAGAGAGCTGGTCGGCCCCTTTAGGGTCCCCGAAGGTGTAAAGATGACCTCTGCAAAGTATGTGGAGTTTCTGACTGACCACTTTCTTCCCTGGTACAGAAGGAAGAACTATGCTTTTCGTAATAAAATCATCTTCATGCATGACAATGCACCATCTCATGCTGCAAAGAATACCTCTGCATCAATGGCTGCTATGGGGATAAAAGGAGAGAAAGTCATGGTTTGGCCTCCATCCTCCCTGACCTCAATCCTATTGAGAACCTTTGCAGCATCCTCAAGCAAAAGATCTATAAAGGTGGGAGGCAATTTACATCCAAACAGCACCTCTGGGAGGCTATTCTGACATCTTGCAAACAAATTCAAGCAGAAACTGTCCAAAAACTCACAAGTTCAATGGACGCAAGACTTGTCAAATAAAGGGTCCTATGTTAAAATGTAACGTAACCTGTTAGAATGTTTAAAAAGTTAAAATGTTGTTATAAGTTTGATTGAAATAGCTTTTGATTTCAGTAAATATGCTGCAAACACAAGAAATGACAATTTTCAGTTCTTTACAACTTATAAAGTGTTTTGAAACTTACTGTGCGTAATAATTTGGATTTTTTATGTTTTAAAAAAAATACTGTTATCATTAGGATGTTTGTTCAATAAAATTTGAATTGTACTCTTAATAGTTGATACCATCAGAATTATGCTCACTGTTATTTACATTAATTATTTAGGTAAATGAGAAAAATATCATTTGCATGATAATTTGGAACAGGGTGTGTATATATATATATATATATATATATATATATATAAAATGTTAATTTAAAATAAAAATACACAGTAAAATTACACACGTGTGTATATGTATATATAATTTTATATATTAGACAAAATTAAATATGCTTGCACTCCTGGTGATAATATCACGATATTGCCCGGTGCTGATCCAGTAAAATTAGTAGAAATCCCAGTAAACGGAAAGCACTCCAGGGTCTTTGAGGTATGGTAAAATTTAACTTTTAATTCATATAAAAAAATAATAAAACAAACATCAATGTTTCGGCTCACATCTGGAGCCTTCTTCAGGATTACAAACATTTTATGTATATATATATATATATATATATATATATATATATATATATATATTATGACAAATAAATAATAATTAAAAATAAACAAACAATAATTTTTAAAAAAATATGTATATAAATGTCATTTTATTCTCACTGTATTTTGATATATATATATATAATTTAATTCTAAGTGTATTTTGAGATATATATATATATATATCTATATATATATATATATCTCAAAATACACTTAGAATTAAATTATATATATCTATGTATAATTTCCCCTTAACGACAGAGGACAAACTAGGTACGTCCAACAAAAAACGGTTGTTATGGACGTCCGCAACAGTCCGAGATAGGAGCCCTGGACCCACGATCTGAATCGATCACAGTCAGGGAGGACTGCCAGAGATCCCAGCAGAGCCCCTACAGCAGCACCGGCCACCCTGGCCCTCCATGGCCATGTGATCACCATGATCACATCACCGCAATAGGACTCTAGGAGCTGCCAGCAGGGGGACTGTCAGGCAGTTCCCCAGGCTGCTAAAAAAAAGAATAAAATAAATATATTATACATTTACAGGTGATCCTCATTTAGCGACCTACCTGTTTTACCACGGCTCGCATTTACGATCAGGTGTTAGTGCAAGCCGTCATGGGGATTCCCTGCTCTGGTGCATATGTATATGTTTGAGAAAACTTCCCCAAACATGGACGAACGCACCAGAGCAGGTAATCCCTCAAATCTATGTTGGGGAAATTTCCCCGAACATAGACAAACGCATGAGAGCAGGGGATCCCTCAAATCTATGTTCGGGGAAATTTCCCCGAACATAGATTAAAGGGATTCCCTGCTCTGGTGCGTACGTCTATGTTCAGGGAAGTTTACCCGAACATAGACAAATGCACCAGAGCAGGGAATCCCTTAACTCCTCACTTACCGACTGATTTTTTTCTACGACCATGTCATAGGAAGGGAACCCGGTAGATAAGTGAGGAGTGTCTATATTATATATGTTTAATATATTATAAAATAATAATTTTATAATATATTATACATATTTAATGCATATATATGATTTTATTACAAGTGTACTTTGATATATTTCTCAAAATACACTTATGATGAAATCATAGATGCATTATATATGTATAATATATTATACATTGATTTAATTATAATATATATGAAATAAAAGTGAGTGTATAATATAAATATATATATATATAATAAACACACACACACAGACACGTATTATACCCCATTTTGTATACCCTGGGTTGTCTACTTTTACAAATGGTATGCCATGATGGGGTTAATTTTAATTCCTGGGCTACTATATGGTCTCTGTCATGTGGTAACACTTCCGGGTTCGGCACTCCGCTGTGCGGAGCCGGACCCCGCCCCCCTCTGACGCGGTATTTAGGGAGACCGCGCCAGAGAGAGGTTCTTGGTGATGCTGGGAGCTACTTCCGCCAGACTTACCTCTCCACAGGCTCTGGCAAGGTGGGTCCTACTTCTGAATATATGCACGCTGGCTCCTGGGACACGCCGGCTCTACAAACTCTGAAGTCGTCCTAGCCTTCTGGACTAAGACAAGTATGCTTCATGTCATAGAGCAGGGGTAGGCAACCTTTTAGCAGCACTGTGCCGAAATAGGTGGAAGGGTCTGGGAGGGAGGGTCTGCTGCTGATTGGCTGGAATGTGTCTGCTGACTGTGAGGTACAGGGTCAAAGTTTACTCAACGATGAGTCCATGGCGAACCGTTCGCGCCGAACCGTTCGCGAACCGTTCGGCGAACCGTTTGGGACATCACTATTAAAGAATGTTACTTAATGCATCTCTGAGGAAATACTTAATAATGAACTTTGTGTTGTTGATTACTTGCACTTCTTCTTATCAGATTATTGCCTAAATGCAATTCATTTAAGTTTAACACTTATTAAAACTTCGCTTGAATCAAGTTACCAGTGATTCTCTCTTTTCTTAAAGCTACAGTATTGATACTTTAAAGATTCTCAGTTTCTTCACAATTGTAATTAGGGAGTTTTACAAGCTGCAGTTGAGTTCCAATCCAAATCACTCAAGTAGCGTAACAGTCTCAAAGGCAACATAGGCCCAGCAAACCAATCTGGCAAATTTCAATGTGCAAACATGGAAAAAGGGAAAGCCCTACATTTGACCCCTGTAAGTTTGCAAAAGCCCATAAAACCTGTACATTGGGGACATGTTGTACTCGGGAGATGTTGCTGAACACATATTGGGGTGTTCTTTGTCAGTAAGACATAAACGGAACTATAAATCCATGCCTAAATTATAATGTGAGAGAAAAATAACACAAAAAAAACAGCTATACAAATGTTTGACAGAGACTGGTGGTAGAATTAGTGCATGGAAAGTGTTAAAATACCACCATTTGAAAATACCCTAGGGTGTCTACTTTTCAAAAATATGTGGTTTGAATGGGGTAAATTACATCCAGCTTCAAAAATGTCCCAAATAGGACATGGGTGCATGATGACTGTGAAAATTCCAAGTTGGAAAACTGGAATGCGCACCCTTCAAATAAGGTCTTTTAGCCCCCAGAGAACCCGACACACCTATACATGGGTGGTATTGCTGTACTTAGGAGATGATACTAAACACATATTGGGGTGTTCTTTGGCAGTAACCCTTTAAAGTTCTCAGTACATATATTCATAAATTGCTGTGTGTTTTAAAAAAATTATTATTTTGTTATTATTTGGCATAGATTGGTGGTAAAATAGCTGCATGAAAAGATTCAAAATACCCCAGGTTTAATACCTTAGGTTGTTTTCTTTTAAAAAATATATACATGTCAAAGGTTATTTGGGAATCCTGACAGATATCAGTGTTAAAATGTAACTTGTGTTAATTTTGAAAAAAATTGGTTTGGAAATAGCAAAGTGCTACTTGTGCTTATAGCCCTATAACTTTGCAAAAAAAGCAAAGAACATGCTAACATTGGGCATTTCTAAACTTAGGTCAAAATTTTGAAACTATTTAGCATGTATGTTTTTTTGGCAGTTTTAGATGCATAACAGATTTTGGGGGTCAAAGTTCAAAAAAGGGTTTTTTTTCAATTTTTTCATCATATTTTATAATTCTTTTTTATAGTAAATGATATGATATGATGAAAATAATGGTATCTTTAGAAAGACCATTTAATTGCGAGAAAAACAGTATATAATATGTGTGGGTACAGTAAATGAGTAAGAGGAAAATTACAGCTAAACACAAACACCACAGAAATGTAAAAAGAGCCCTGGTCCTTATCGGTAAGAAAATTGAAAAACGGCCTGGTCACTAAGGGGTTAATTTGGACTCTAGCAACAAGGGTTCCTTTGTTTAGTACCCATTTATTTTGGTCTACTACAATTGTGGCACGGGTAAGGGATGTGCCATGATTGCCCAGGCCTTGTTTACGTCTCTATGGGTGAGTTTGATTTAACTTGTTATATTGTTGAAGCAGATATCTGTATATTGCATTTGGATTACATTTATATTTGCATATCATGTCATTAAGTGAGTATTCTTTAAGTACAATTTAAAATTTCTGTGGAGTGTGCACCATAAAGGAATTTCTACAGCCACAATACTTGCTTTGTTTACCCTGCATCATATCAGCAGTTTCATAATTATTGTAGTAAATATTGCTGACACAGGGTTTGTTCCATGCTAACTGATAAAAAGCAGTCATTATGCTTCATTAATACCAATGCCAGTAAAGGGTTTCCATGTTTTGAATGTATGCATGCTGTCCATGAATACAGGGAGTGCAGAATTATTAGGCAAATTGTATTTTTGAGGATTAATTTTATTATTGAACAACAACCATGTTCTCAATGAACCCAAAAAACTCATTAATATCAAAGCTGAATATTTTTGGAAGTAGTTTTTAGTTTGTTTTTAGTTATAGCTATGTTAGGGGGATATCTGTGTGTGCAGGTGACTATTACTGTGCATAATTATTAGGCAACTTAACAAAAACAAATATATACCCATTTCAATTATTTATTATTACCAGTGAAACCAATATAACATCTCAACATTCACAAATATACATTTCTGACATTCAAAAACAAAACAAAAACAAATCAGTGACCAATATAGCCACCTTTCTTTGCAAGGACACTCAAAAGCCTGCCATCCATGGATTCTGTCAGTGTTTTGATCTGTTCACCATCAACATTGCGTGCAGCAGCAACCACAGCCTCCCAGACACTGTTCAGAGAGGTGTACTGTTTTCCCTCCTTGTAAATCTCACATTTGATGATGGACCACAGGTTCTCAATGGGGTTCAGATCAGGTGAACAAGGAGGCCATGTCATTAGATTTTCTTCTTTTATACCCTTTCTTGCCAGCCACGCTGTGGAGTACTTGGACGCGTGTGATGGAGCATTGTCCTGCATGAAAATCATGTTTTTCTTGAAGGATGCAGACTTCTTCCTGTACCACTGCTTGAAGAAGGTGTCTTCCAGGAACTGGCAGTAGGACTGGGAGTTGAGCTTGACTCCATCCTCAACCCGAAAAGGCCCCACAAGCTCATCTTTGATGATACCAGCCCAAACCAGTACTCCACCTCCACCTTGCTGGCGTCTGAGTCGGACTGGAGCTCTCTGCCCTTTACCAATCCAGCCACGGGCCCATCCATCTGGCCCATCAAGGCCAAAAAAAGAAAAATCAGTCTTGAGATATTTCTTGGCCCAGTCTTGACGTTTCAGCTTGTGTGTCTTGTTCAGTGGTGGTCGTCTTTCAGCCTTTCTTACCTTGGCCATGTCTCTGAGTATTGCACACCTTGTGCTTTTGGGCACTCCAGTGATGTTGCAGCTCTGAAATATGGCCAAACTGGTGGCAAGTGGCATCGTGGCAGCTGCACGCTTGACTTTTCTCAGTTCATGGGCAGTTATTTTGCGCCTTGGTTTTTCCACACGCTTCTTGCGACCCTGTTGACTATTTTGAATGAAACGCTTGATTGTTCGATGATCACGCTTCAGAAGCTTTGCAATTTTAAGAGTGCTGCATCCCTCTGCAAGATATCTCACTATTTTTGACTTTTCTGAGCCTGTCAAGTCCTTCTTTTGACCCATTTTGCCAAAGGAAAGGAAGTTGCCTAATAATTATGCACACCTGATATAGGGTGTTGATGTCATTAGACCACACCTTCTCATTACAGAGATGCACATCACCTAATATGCTTAATTGGTAGTAGGCTTTCGAGCCTATACAGCTTGTTGTAAGACAACATGCATAAAGAGGATGATGTGGTCAAAATACTCATTTGCCTAATAATTCTGCACTCCCTGTATGTTCATTGCCCCCCAGTTAGTGTTTCCCAGTTTGCAAATTACACAATAGACTCCCTTTCCAATCAAATGCCATTGCATCTTTACAAAGACACTAATGTTCGCTCACTTCACTATGATTGAAACTTTATTGCAAAATGTGGACAAACTAACTTATTTAGAGCAGAGTTTGCCATTTACAAACCCTGGTTTCTTGGTATGACATGGACCTTGTTAATCTGGCAATGTCTGGCATGACGCTCTTGGTTTGTCTTTTTGTCATATTATTGAGGTGGGTTTGTAGGTAGGTATCTTGCCCAGGAATACTTACTGGTGTGGTGTTGTGACCAGAATTCAAACCTGAGTTTTTATATAATTATAATAATAATAATAAGCTACCAAAGAGCTTGCCTATGCTCTCGTCATTTCCTGCATGGATTATTGTAACCCTCTCCTAATTGGTCTTCCCAAATGCCATATTGCCCCGCAACAGTCTGTAATGGATGCTGCCGCCAGACTGATTTTCCTCTCTAGTCGGTCCTCTCACGCTTCACCCCTCTGTCAGTCCTTACATTGGCTTCTTGTATCCTATATGAGTCAATTCAAAGTGCTAACCCATACCTATAAAGCACTGAACAATTCTAGCTCCTCATATCTCTTCACAGATCCCTAGTTATGCCCCTTCTCGGTTTCTCCGCTCTGCCTGTGACCTTCTCCTGTCCGCTATTCACACCCGTATGGCCGACTCACACTTGATTGACTTCTCATGAGCGGCTCACTTCCTATGGAATAGCCTGCCTACTGCCATCAGACTCTCCCCTAGTCTTCAAATGTTTTAGAAGTGCTCTAAAACCCATGTCTTTAGGAACGCTTATGGCATCGCAGAGTAACCTCTACTTCACATACCTGTATCTTGCTCTCTCCTAAAGAGCAACACTTTACTCTCTCCTCCAGCTCTGCTTCACTCCCACCGTATTTGATTTCGATTTCCTGTCCTAATGTGTTTTATACCCCACCTCCTATAGAATGTAAGCTCGTTTGAGCAGGGTCCTCTTCAACCTATCATTCCCGTACATTTTCTTGTAATTGTCTTATTTATAGTTAAATACCCCCTCTCATAATATTGTAAAGCGCTACGAAATATGTTGGCTAGGGATCGACCGATATTGATTTTTTAGAGCCGATACCGAAAATATGTGAACTTTCAGGCCGATAGCCGATAACTTAACGATATTCTGTATATTTACCATTTTAATTTTTTTTTAACTATTTATAAAGGTAAATGCACAAAATATGCATGTAGTGGATGCAGTGTGTTTAAACAGGGGAGCTGTGTTTGTTTGTGTAGTGTGTATATGTGGCGAAACCAACCTCGCCACTGTGAACTGGAGAAGCCTGGTTGCTCGCCTGCTCCCTTTGGACTATGGCCCTGCAGGTTAAACCGTTTATTTCCCCTGCAGAAAGGCTTATTTGTGTGATCTGAGTGCCATTCATCTAATAATGTGCACTCAGATCCCAGCTATCTGGGGATATGTGAAATGTCTGTGTGTTATGTGTAAATGTGACTTTATGTATTTTAAAGTGTTTTGTGTCTTTTTGCAACCATGTGCTTAATGGAGTCTTGTGTCTATCCTGGGAGATAATTGAATTACTCTCCAGGATAGAAGACTCTGAAACTGGTTTGGGCCAGAAAGCCATGCTTCATTTAGTCACAAAGGACTTTCCCTTAACTTTTGAACCCCTGGTCTGATTCGTGCCATTTTTTAATATGTTGTTCCCCTGAATGGATTGATTATGAAAATGTATGTTTTATGTTTGTGACATGTATATTTTAGAAGTTAGAAATATTGTGTAAAAACTGTATTCCTCTGCCGGTGATAATGAGATTACCCATTGTGTTCAGTAATCATATCACCTGCAGAGGGGAGGATTTTGTGTGGGAGTGTCTGGGTGTATTGTACGGATTGATTGGTTGTTTTGTAACGCCCTGTGGGCTGTACTATGTTTGTGGATTGGGAATAAAAGAGACTGTATGTGACAGTACAGGAGTTCCTGTTTTAACCCTCAAAGTGAAGTGTCGTCTCATTATTGGGGAAGGATTTATTGTATGCTGTTCCAGTTTGACTGCTAGGAGAGTAAACCTATTCATATGGTTCCTATTCAACTGTCTACAGCATTCAAATG
The DNA here is from genome assembly GCA_933207985.1 of Pelobates cultripes. Taxonomy (NCBI): domain Eukaryota; kingdom Metazoa; phylum Chordata; class Amphibia; order Anura; family Pelobatidae; genus Pelobates; species Pelobates cultripes. The sequence goes on along the minus strand of OW240913.1, from coordinate 28,363,807 downwards.
CTTGGGAGAATTTATTTGTTTCTCCGGTTCGGTGATTGTGGTGTCTGCCAGAGTGCTTGGAGTCCTCAGGAAGCGCTAGGAGCATCCTTCAACGGAGGTACCCAGTCGGGGTGCCAGGTGATCCGTTACATTGGTGGTAAGCGGTGGGATGGCGTCCTAGTGCGAGGTAAAGCAGCTCAGAGACACAGTTCGTGGATTTACAAATTGAAGGCGACGCTAGTGTTCATACAGCGTCCCTGTCTACATAAAGATTTGGGAAAACCAGCACTACTTCAGAGATGGAAGGCCGTGCAGTATCTCACTTTGACGCCAGGCTCCAGCAGCGACTACAGGATGTGATGCGAAGTATGGAGTATCCTATCCCAGAGGAAAGAGAGACAGAGTGGAGGGTGGCGCTTCGTACCGATCTCTGGAAGGAGGACATCGACGAAATTCGACCCTTCCGGTGCGAGGAAATCCTGACCACTAACCAGCGCCAAGCAGAACAACTAGAGCTGCGGATGCCGTTATTGGGAAACCAGCCCTCAGAGGAATGGGTAAGCGAACTGGAGATGCTAGTTGAGACTGAGGTGTGGCTGGATGATTCCTATCGGGCCCTGCGGTGGCATGTTTACCACCTCTACCCATGGCTGATTGAGTACAAGTGTATTGAGGGGGAAGACTACGACGGCCCTGGTTTGTTGTGGGATACTATTGAAACTAGTCTCTGGTTCGGAGACACCGACATTGCTGGGACCTTACAGAGATCGATACCATTCAGCCAGATCTATCTTTTCTTGCCAACCGAGAGTGAGAACTAGAACAGGATTATGTTTGCTTATTCCAACGTATAACGCCGCCTGTCTTTGACATGATGGGGCTTATTGACTGTATACCACCGGAAGCATTGAGTTTAGTTCCTCCTCCCCAGCAACCAAGCCTGTTATCAGGAGACTTTGGTACTGTACCACATATGTCCCAACCAGCCCCAGAGATGGAAGACCTTATTGACTTGTCCTGGGAAGACACCCAGCTGGCAGGTGGGGATGGGACTGAGGTCTCTCTACAGGCCCTACAGGGATGCTGGGCAGTCAGCCCAGATCCCCAGCGGCAGTATGTATCCCAGGGAGCTGAAGGTGCTGTACTTCCTCCCCAGCGGCAGTGTGTCCTGCAGGAAGCGGAGACAGTCGGTCTCGCTCCCCAGCAGCAGGGCAATATATTAAAAGGGGAGACAGTTGGTCCCCCCCTCCAACAGCAGAGAGTGTTCCAGGGAGAGGAACCAGTTATCACCTCTCCCCAGCAACAGGACAAATTATTGAAAGGGGAGACAGTCGGTCTCCCCCTCCAACAGCAGAGAGAGTGTCAGGGAGAGGAGCTTGTTATCCCCTCTCCCCAGCGGCAGTGTGTATCCCAGGGAGCTGAAGGTGCAGTCCTTCCTCCCCAGCGGCAGTGTGTACCCCAGGGAGCTGAAGGTGCCGTCCTTCCTCCCCAGCGGCAGTGTGTACCCCAGGGAGCTGAAGGTGCCGTCCTTCCTCCCCAGCTGCAGTGTGTACCCCAGGGAGCTGAAGGTGCAGTCCTTCCTCCCCAGCGGCAGTGTGTACCCCAGGGAGCTGAAGGTGCAGTCCTTCCTCCCCAGCGGCAGTGTGTACCCCAGGGAGCTGAAGGTGCAGTCCTTCCTCCCCAGCGGCAGTGTGTACCCCAGGGAGCTGAAGGTGCCGTCCTTCCTCCCCAGCGGCAGAGTGTCCTGCAGGGAGCAGAGACCGTCAGTCTCGCACCCCAACCACAGGACAAAATAATGAAAGGGGAGACAGCTGGTCCCCCTCTCCACCAGCAGAGAGAATGTCAGGGAGAGGAGCCTGATACCCCTTCTCCCCAGCGGCAGTTTACAGTTCAGAGAGAGGAGCTTGTTACACCCTCTCTCCAGCGGCAGTCTAACCCAGCAAGGGGAGATGTTACACCCCCCAACAGTGCAGATGGGACTGTAGTCTCTGCACTTACAGCACAAGGGGTAGGGACAGTCGGTCCTGTTCCCCAGCCACAGAGCAGTGTATCCAGAGGGGAGACAGTCGGTCTCTCCCTCCCACAACCAGGCTCCCACCAGGCTACTTCCGTGGTAGCACTGGCATCAGGGCAGAGTACCGCTGGTCTCTGCCCACTCAGCAACCCACCAAGGCAGCCTAACAGTTGCCCACACAGTCGTGGTGAGGCACCTGGACATGGACAAAGTTCTCCTCTACCCAGGTGTAGTAACCAGTTATTGTGGGTGGGCTGTACTGCTGTTTCTGTTTTGTGGGTGGGTTGCTGGACTAACCAGGGCACTGACCGGCAGGAGGTCAGATACCCCGTTAGTCTAGTTGGTAAAGGGGAGAAGTGTGGCGAAACCAACCTCGCCACTGTGAACTGGAGAAGCCTGGTTGCTCGCCTGCTCCCTTTGGACTATGGCCCTGCAGGTTAAACCGTTTATTTCCCCTGCAGAAAGGCTTATTTGTGTGATCTGAGTGCCATTCATCTAATAATGTGCACTCAGATCCCAGCTATCTGGGCATATGTGAAATGTCTGTGTGTTCTGTGTAAAGGTTACTTTATGTATTTTAAAGTGTTTTGTGTCTTTTTGCAACCATGTGCTTAATGGAGTCTTGTGTCTATCCTGGGAGATAATTGAATTACTCTCCAGGATAGAAGACTCTGAAACTGGTTTGGGCCAGAAAACCATGCTTCATTTAGTCACAAAGGACTTTCCCTTAACTTTTGAACCTCTGGTCTGATTCGTGCCATTTTTTAATATGTTGTCCCCCTGAATGGATTGATTATGAAAATGTATATTTTATGTTTGTGACATGTATATTTTAGAAGTTAGAAATATTGTGTAAAAACTGTATTCCTCTGCCGGTGATAATGAGATTACCCATTGTGTTCAGTAATCATATCACCTGCAGAGGGGAGGATTTTGTGTGGGAGTGTCTGGGTGTATTGTACGGATTGATTGGTTGTTTTGTAACGCCCTGTGGGCTGTACTATGTTTGTGGATTGGGAATAAAAGAGACTGTATGTGACAGTACAGGGAGTTCCTGTTTTAACCCTCAAAGTGAAGTGTCGCCTCATTATTGGGGGAAGGATTTATTGTATGCTGTTCCAGTTTGACTGCTAGGAGAGTAAACCTATTCATATGGTTCCTATTCAACTGTCTACAGCATTCAAATGCTTGGGAGAATTTATTTGTTTCTCCGGTTCGGTGATTGTGGTGTCTGCCAGAGTGCTTGGAGTCCTCAGGAAGCGCTAGGATCATCCTTCAACGGAGGTACCCAGTCGGGGTGCCAGGCGATCCGTTACAGTATATAATGAATGAAGTGTGTATTTGTGTATTGTGTATATAATGAATGCAGAGTGTGTTTGTGTAGTGTGTATAGTGAATGCAGTGAGTGTTTGTGTAGTGTGTGTATAGTGAATGTAGTGTGTGGTGTGTGTATAGTGAATGCAGTGTGTGTGTAGTGTGCTTAAAGTGAATGCAGTGTGTGTATTGTGTGTGTGTATATAATGAATGCAGAGTGTGTGTGTTTATGTATTGTGTGTATAGTGAATGCAGAGTGTGTGTGTGTGTGTTTGTGTACTGTGTGTAGTGTAGGGGAGGCATTTTTTTTTTTTTTAATATTAATTATTATTATTTTTTTAGTTCCCCCTTCCTGCTTCTTACTTGGCCAAGGAGGGGGGATATGGTAGTCTGGTGGCTTCGACTGTGCAGTGGAGGCCAAGCAAGTGCCTACTTACCTTCCCAGCAGCTCCCTTCAGCTCCCCATCTAAATCTTGCTGCTTGGGTGCCGCGCAGAGCATTGTCATGGTAACCTGTGGCAACGCTCTGACAGCCGTGGAAATTTCGAGATTTACACAGGTGAGCTGAAGGGAGCTGCTAGGAAGGTAAGTAAGAGCTTGCTGCGGGCCCTCCAGAACTGCTGGGCTTATAATGGGCCCGGCGGTCCTGTTATGTATTATCGGCAATATCTGTATCTCTATTTGCGATACCGATATTGCCTAAAATACTGAATATCGGCCGATAATATCGGACAGACCGATAATCGTTCGATCCCTAATGTTGGCGCAATGTAAATGGCGATATTGATAATAATAATAATAACATATAGTGGCTTGGTTGGAAAGAGATGTCTTTGCAATCAATCACTGTTGATGGGTAACTGATTTTGAAATTTTATGTGAATAGACCTGTTTACATTTTTAACAATAATGTTTGTTTAATATAGGCACGACCTTACCTTACAAAAATATTATAAGCATATCTAAATAATAATACAACATTTTCACATCGAAGCAAATTTTTATATGCTTACCATTGAGGGTACGAAAACTTGGAAGACTGTGGTTGCAGTAACACAGGTCTACCCATTTTTGCGCTATTGCTGCAAGTGTTTCATTCCATCTCTTATAAGAAAATAAAAAAAATAAACAATAAAGAGTTTTTATTTTATCATTTCATTATATAAAATGTAGAATACATTTTTGGAACTGAACAAAATGTGCATGTAAATTAGATGTAAAATTATTAGATTTGTCAAAATAATAATTCTGGGTTAAATTCTATATATAGTGTATTCAATGTCTACCCACTGCCCATGACAGATTCTAATGATTTCATGGGTATTGCACCACAATCAATTACTTTATACGATGTCTAGTGTAAGCAATGATTTGTATTAGGACAATACATTCTAACAAAGACTGTGTACATGTTGACTTTATGGGGACAAATATAGTAGATTAATATCTAGAAGTTTTCTTTAGAAAGGCTTTTTTTCAAAGATGATATATTTCATATAAAATTATATGTGTACCATTTGCGCTATGTTTAAAGGAAAACGCAAAACACCATAACCACTTGTAACAATATTGACTAAGGAGATGGAAAATTCTACATAGAACATATTTAGTTCTTTGGGAGCTGTGATACACAGTAGCAAAATGTGCTATGCTTCTCTCAATTTAGTTTTATTTTAGAAATAACAAATTATAGACTTTCTGTCTCGGCTGCATTTCTATACTGTTATGTAGATATTGTATAAAAAGCTATATGTAAAGGTAGACCAATACTCAAATTTTGCAAAAAAATTAAATAAAAAATAGATGCTATGTTGACCCTTTAAGTACAGAACTGGCATCATAACTTGACCAAATAAAAATATTCATTTTTATGGCATGAAAGTCGGTGATAAAATGCCATATAAGGCATTATCATGCATGGTCAATATGAGGTAAGGTAATGTACAATCATAGTATATAAAAAATAATAATCATCTGACTACAACAATTTTATAGTAAAATGCCATAATACATAGGGTATATAGACAATGGAAATAAAGTGTACCATAAAATAAATGCGAGACAATAAATATACCAGAAAAAAAATTCTAGCATTTTTTTGTTTTCCATCATCCAAACATTCCACCACTTATTGAAACTCAAATGTGGATTTACACTTTTTTCCTAGCTCCCTTCAGGTTGCATTTTCTTTCTAATTTCTTTGCCCTAATATGCTATTGTTTTTTTTGTATTACGTGATTGAGTTTCTGTTACTTTTTTTTTTTTTTAATACATCACTTATTGACTTCTTTGTGATACTTGGTAGCTAACCAGTAGCAAAAGCAATTTTAAGGATGATTCAAAATAGCTTCATTAGATTTTGAGATTAGTTGGATAAAGTTATTTTTCTAGTTTGGAATATTATTTTTTTTTTTTGCTATAGCAGGACTATAATCCACCTCGATAAAGTATCAAGGCCCTATATCATTATCATTCAATATTTAATTTAATTTACTAGCACTCTTTCTTTGATGGAATGACCTATGGTTAAAACATTTTTCAGTGGTGGAGGAAGCTGTCTCTGATGAAAACTCCAACAATCTCATGCTAAGAATACATCTAACAACAGTTAAAGGACCACTATAGGCACCCAGACCACTTCAACTTAATGAAGTGGTCTGGGTGCCAGGTCCTTCTAGGGTTAACCCTTTTTTTTATAAACATAGCACTTTCAGAGAAACTGCTATGTTTATAAATGGGTTAATCCAGCCTTTAGTGGCTGTCTCACTGATAGCCGCTAGAGGGCTTCCGCGCTTCTCACTGTGATTTTCAAAGTGAGAAGACGCCAGCGTCCATAGGAAAGCATTGTGAATGCTTTCCTATGAACTGGCTGAATGCGCGAGCAGCTCCTGCCGCGCACGCGCATTCAGCCGAAGAGGAGAGAGGAGGCGGAGAGGAGGAGGAGAGCTCCCCGCCCGGCGCTGGAGAAAGAGGTAAGTTTAACCCCTTCCTCTCCATCCAGCCCGGCGGGAGGGGCACCCTCAGGGCACTAAAGTGCCAGGAAAACAAGTATGTTTTCCTGGCACTATAGTGGTCCTTTAATATTTACTCTAGTGAGGTAAATGTCCATATGAGTGTAAAAAAAATAAATCTCATTCTTGGTGAGAATGAGATTTAACCAACTTCATGCTGATGAGTTGCATTAAAAACGCTGTCCATGATTGGTTCACTGGTTTTGCATCTCTTCCTGAGTTGTGTTTCAAAGCTCTTGTATACAGCAGACATAAACTCTAATGAATCGATTTTTAAAGTGGAAAAATTAGGCAAAAAGGTGGTTCCTTGTTGAACTCATTTGCATATATCCACCCGAAATCCCTTGCAGTAGTAACAGATTTCTTTATGAAAGGCTAGCCTTATGGCTTGACTGGTGTGTGCAGATCTGTGATTAACTATGCATTGACTACCCACTGACTTCAGGTGGAAGGGATTTTCAATTACTTTATTCCACACCATAACTTTCTTGGTGTGATCTGCAAGTAACGGCAAGCCTCAATAGAAAAGCCAGTAAACAACCTCATACTAATGAGTTGTATTAACATGAATGATAATGAGTATCCTAGCCTGACCTATTCTCCCTAATCTTCTGTATGGTGTCTGTGACCACCTATTTCATCTGCCTCAGTTCTCAGACTCTCCTTGACACCTAGAGCCCTTAAAGGGATACTCCAGGCACCCAGAGCACTTCTGCCCATTGGAGTGGTCTGGGTGCTAACTCCCACTACCCTTAACCCTGCAAGTGTAATTATTGCAATTTTCATAAACCTTGCAGGGTTAAGTCCTCCTCTATTGGCTGTCTATCAGACAGCACTAGAGGGACTTCCATGTTCTTAGATCACGAAAAGTGTGTTATACAACGCTGGATGTCCTCACGCTATGTGAGGACCTCCAGCGTCACCGAAATCCCCATGGGAAAGCATTGAATAATGCTTTCCTATGAGGAGGTCTATAGCGCATTAGGTCTCACCTGCCGAATGACGGCCCCAGGATATTCTTTGCAATCGGGTGGCTCCAAGAGCGTGGAACACCCGATGGGCCCCTTCAATGCGGGCCCGGCGGTTGTTCTGCCTGGCCAGGACCGCACCACAATGGAGTGACGGGCCTGGTCGCAGATGATACCCCTGCGACCGGGTAGTTCAGCCACTAGCTGTAGTGGTTATGGTGCCTGAAGTGTTCCTTTAATCCGTTCTGGTTGTATGTACAAAACCTTGTCATTAGGTATGGTTTCATCATTTATCTTTATTCTACCTTCAGTTTTACAATATTAAATGATGCCAGCTAAAAATGAAATTAAAAAAGAATTCTCACTTTAAAAACAAATACAAATGAAACATACATATACAAACAGGAGATTGTTGTAGCTATGTTTGATGCTGAACATATTTATGTTCTGCGGTTTCTACTCTTTAAACATTTTATTCCATTAGTTTTATTTCAGTTTATCTTTTGCCCCTGATTATTGACCTTTCTTTCAGGCCCCATTACCTCTTCTCATTTGCATTCTCACACCTCCTAATAAATATGCTCGCTACAGCTTTCCTTTGGAGTTACTACACTTTATACCCTATTCCATATTACAAAACATAACTAAATTCTGCACTATCTGTGCCTTCCAAAAACCAGAAAGTTTGGTTCCGCATCTCTAAAAGACTCAAACTTGCTAAATCAAAGTTTATATTAAAGGACCACTAAAGTGCCAGGAAAACAAACTCGTTTTCCTGGAACTATAGTGCCCTAAGGGTGGCCCACCCTCAGGGTCCCACTCCCACCGGGCTGAAGGGGGAGGAAGGGGTGCTGGGGACTCTCCTCCTCCTTTGGCCATCATTGGCTGAATGGCAAGAGCTGCGCGCACATTCAGCCAGTCCATAGGAAAGCATTCTCAAGCGTGGAAGCGCCTCTAGCGGCTGTCAATGAGATAGCCACTAGAGGCTGGATTAACCCTAAAGTAAACATAGCAGTTTCTCTGGAACTGCTATGTTTACAGCAAGCAGGGTTAATCCTAGATGGACCTGGCACCCAGACCACTTCATTGAGCTGAAGTGGTCTGGGTGCCTTAATGGTCCTTTAAGTGCGCAGTATTGAAAGTATATTGTATGTTTGCAGTAAAACATGCTTATCAAACAATCACACTCAGTTACTTTACCATTTTAAGCATTTTACAGGCTGGTGGATCCACGTTCCGTCTGCAATCATTGTGGGTATCTATTATTTCCTTTTTAACGTCATCATTAGCTGTGTTGAGTTTTTCATAGGGTACAATTTTGTACTGTAAAAGAAAATACATAGTTCAGTTGTTATCATATAAAGACCAGGCTATTCTTAACCTTACACAAAAGGAAAATAAAGAAGTTAAAGGTACAACTTTCTCCTTTAGATGTATTACATCAGACATATTCAATTAGATAAAAAGTCTCCGTTACAGTGTACTCCATCTGTAAGGAGTTTCTAACCCCCACCTTAAGATTGTCAGAAAGGACAGTCCATCCAATTGCATTAGAGAACAATACTCTAAGATATAATCATCTTGGCAAAATTCCAATCACTGCTCTTTCAAAAAAACATAAATGCTTTATTATCTTTCCTATTAAACAGATTTCTTCATACTGTGACCTACAGCAGGGCGACAGCATTCCATGTGTTTCATGTCGTCCGACACTTTATCAAGATGAATTAAAACTGCAACCCTCGGCCCTTCTATAGTGCAGACAATCAACCCTAAACAGGGACGGACTGACAATCTTCACAGGCTTTTTAATGTAAACAGTGCCTTTTCAGAGAAAAGGCAGCATTTATATTACTGCCTAGGAATACCTCTAGTGGGAGGCACTGATGTTCAACGTCTCCACGCTCTACATGGAGAATTGAACACTTCCCTATGAGGAGATGCTGATTAGTGCAGTGTGGTGTTTAGTCGCTCAAGCGCAATAGCCTCACAATATTTTCATATGGAAAGCACTGGATTGGCTTAGATCAGGGCTTGACAAATTTGTTTGGAATCTAGGAGCCAGCTAGAAACGTTAGGAGCCAGTCATTTTCAGAAAAATAATTTTTTCAAATAAACAGAAGCAAATAGAAGTAAAAACCAGCATTAGTATGCACAGCACCCTTGTGAGTTAAACCATACACCCATCCATTGTGCATTGTATTGTAATAGATTACACTATGTATTTTTTTTTTATCTATTTCTTTTTAGAAACAGTATTCCTGCACTAGTGAATATTGTCTGATACTGTTAAGTATAAGTAAAACATTTGTTTTTCCTTCCACTCCAACACAGGGTGCTGTGTATACTAATGGTGGTTGTTACTTATATTTGCTTCTGTTTATTTATGTCTTAAGGTGAAAGGGAAAACACCTTAATTGCACGTTAACCCACTGTGTGATACCTAAAAGCGCCTATACACCTACTGGTTTCCAGTATTAGCTTGTTGTAATTTTTTCAAATGCAATTCTTAAAGGGACAGTATAGTCACCAGAACCACTACAGCTTGATGTAGTTGTTCTGGTGTCTATAGCTTGTCCCTGCAGGCTGTCCAGTGTAAACACTGCCTTTTCAGAAAAAGGCAGTGTTTACATTGCTGCTTAGTAACACCTCTAGTGACAGTCACTCAAATGGCTACTAGAGAGTCCTGGGTCAGGACTGCACATGCACAAAATCCTCCCAATGCTTTCCTAAGGGAAAGCATTGGGTTAGCTGAGATCATAAAGATTGATAATCTCAGCCATGGAGGTGGAACCAGCCATTGTGGTACTGGCACGGCGTGGGGAAAAAAGGTGATCGGAGCGGACAGGTACCTAAACGCTCACACACACTCTCTGACAACAGGCTTGCACACACACACACACACACACACACACACACACACTCTGACATACTCACACACACACATTTTTGTTTTAATTGAAATCCACTCAGCCCTTTGAAGATCTCAGTGGATCTTTCCCCGTGGTCCAGTGGGGCTGCTCTCTTTTTACATGTGAGGGAGCAGTAATCATACTGTAGTTTCTCTCTGCTCCCTGTTCGCTATCTGCAGTGATACTGGGGCTGGGGTGACATCATATTTCAGTTCCCAGCATCATTAAACAGCATGAGGGAGCAGAGAGAAGCTGCAGTAAGATAACTGCTCTCTTGTGCACCGTCTACAATGCTCCTGCGGGTGGCAGGCTCCATGCAGTCTTAAAGGGCGGCTGGCTCCATGCTGCCTCAGCCAGCCGCCTCTATCCTCCTAAAGGCGGGCGGCTCCATGCTGCCTCAGCTGGCTGGCAGCCTCCATGCTCCCCAAGGCAGGCAACTCTAATATTCCCCATGGCGGCCGCCTTCACAGCCCCCTTGGCGGTCACATTAGCTAGACAGCTGGCAAATCCCAGGTGCCATGGCAAAATTTGGAATCGCCATGGCGACCGGGTGCCTAGGATTTGTTGAGCCCTGGCTTAGATCATTAAATTTGATGATCTTAGTCAAGAAGGCTGAGCTGGGTAGAGCCAGCTGTGACGAGACCAACGCGGCACTGAAATAAATATGAGTAAAAACACCTTTTACTCATCTGACATTGGGACTGATCACCTAAACTATTCTTTCAAAACTATAGTGTCAAATACACATTTGTATTCCTGGCACTATATAGTTTCTCTTTAATTTTTTAACCCATACCATTATTTTTTTATTATTTTATTTAATCTTTATTAAATTTTACACCACATAAAACATTCATGACACATTTACATATTCATAAGCACAGAGAATTCCCTTAAAAAGCAAAAGAAGTAATATATAATGAGCTATACAAAAAAAGTCTGTAAGCAGGCAAGCAATATCAGATAATGACACCTTACTAATTATAAAAAAAAAAATCCCCCTTAAGTGGAAAACTCATGGGTTCCCAATTGATATAAAAAACACACACATCACCAAAATCAGACAAACATCCAGAAATAAAAACAAAAAACACATATACCCACATCTCTATATATATACCCGCACCCCTGTGTGCCCCTGCCCTGTCTCACCCCATCCCACATATTTATCTGCCCTTTTCACCCAAAGCCTGCTTACCTGCACCAATCTGATTTTCCTTCCTCCTTGGGAGTGATCTTCTGTGCCAAGTTCCTGTTCTCCTCCTCCATCCATGCTGTAAGTGCTCTGTGTGAGAGGGGAGCAGGGGGTGTGATGTCACTTCCTGCCCCGTCCCATCCTCACACAGAGCACTGTGCACTAGCTGTAGGCAACCATCAACATGGTTGATGTTTCAGGAGGCTTATCCCTCCTAAAAACATCAACCCTGTTACATATCTTAGTATCATCAGCCAAAATACATACTTTACCATCAAGTCCTTCTGCAATATCACTAATAAAAATATTAAAGAGAATGGGTCCAAGTACAGATCCCTGAGGTACCCCACTGGTGACAAGTTCAAGCTTCGAATATATTCCATTGACTACAACCCTCTGTTGCCTGTCACTCAGCCACTGCCTAACCCATTCAGCAATATTGGAATCCAAACTTAAAGATTGCAGTTTATTGATAAGCCTTCTATTTGCAACAGTGTCAAAAGCCTTACTGAAATCTAGGTGAGCAATGTCTACTGCACCACCCTGATCTATTATTTTAGTTGTCCAAACAAACAAAAAATCAATAACAATTATCAGGACAGGGATTGGTCTGTCCAGATAGAATGGAAAGTCTGGGAATGAGTTTAGAGTACTCTGAAAAATGATGTTGAAAGGAGGCTCTAACTCACACAAATCTCTACTGATATAAAGAAGCCCCCATGTAGAAACTGTGTTTCTGTGTAGAAACTCTTGTGGAGAAGACTAGCAGTGGAACGCAGGAGCTGTTCCCGGTTCCCGGTGAAATGCACACAGCGATCCCGAATCTGCATTTACATCTAAAGGACTGACTCCCCACTTTCAAGCTGGCGTAAGCTATTCCATCTTAAGGGGCTGCATTCCTGCAGTATTAAGAGTGGGAATCCCTGCATGTGCACAGATATGGCTGTTATTCCCAAGAGCCTGTAAGTGTTTTTAACCATTGTGTCAATATTAATAAAGTATCAACAGAGAACACTATGTCTCCTATCTTTTGAATTTTATAGATTTCAAGACATCGTTCGATACAAGAGACCACCATATGGTCAGGTATTGTTGAAGAAGATCTTTATACCTATTTCTCATTGTATTACAAAGGTTAGATCATGGGTCATCAACCTGGTCCCTACCGCCCACCAGTGGGCGTTTTAGGATTTCAGGTGGGCGGTAGCAGAATCCTCCCTCCATCCAGAGAGATGAATGTTCTATTCATCTCTTGCGCACTCAGTGGTAAGCAGGAAGTGTGGGTGTGCAGATGCGAGTGCATGAAAGCATGAGCGTGTGTGCCTGAATGCGCATGTGCACCCGTAATGCGCACGCACGCAAATACGAACGTGTGCGCTTGTGAATGAGTGTAATACGTGGGTAGAGGAAGGGGAGGAGTTGGAGTAGGTAGGGGGATACATGATAGCAGGGAGTGAAGTACTTGTAAAATAGGAGAAAAAAGGAGCAGAGTACTTGTAGAATAGGAGAAAGAAGGAAAATAAAAAATATAAATAGAAAAAGGAGAGAATTGTTATTGGCTAATAATAATAAGTGGGCTACATAGCTGAGCCTTCCTGCTGGGCATTGCTATAAAGAAGGTAAAAAAATAGAAAAAAGGAAAAAGGGGGGATTGAGGAGGGAGAGTAGGGGAGCTGATGCATGGATGAGAATTCATATTATGAGCAAACAGAGATGTCGTCTGAATATCACCGAAAGAGGAGACCTTTGTTTGTTCCTTACGAAAATCGAACCAGATATCAAATATTTAGTCTTGCAGCATCAACCTCAAGGATCTCATTAATCACTAGTAAAGGTAATTTCAATTTACTTTATTGTTTTCTCATTAAACTTTATAAAGTTAAAAACATTAAAACCATGCATAAAGTAGAAATAAAAAGATAAATGTACGTACATTTATTTATTTTTTAAATACCCTCCTTTCTAAAAATATTCCACACTTGCTCTAAAAAAATAATCGAAAACTGGTGGGCGGGAAGGAAATGTTTCCATCAAGAAAGATGCATTAGTGGGTATTGGGTAGTAGGTAGAAAAAGGTTGACTACCCATGGGTTAGATAATACCAGCCTCAGATTGTTCCAGCTCCTGCTATTTAGTAACAGGAATCTGAAACTTTGAGAGCTGATACATTTCTGCAACAAGAAATTACTATTAATTGAATTTAAGACCTTCGGCATTTAACTACTTTATGATGCAAATACATATATATTTTTATGATTTATGATCTGTTCACTTATCTTGATTTATATGGCATTTTAGTTTTACCTAATACCTTGTTTTTTTTTTCTCAGTTCACTGTTTAGTCAACAGTGTGCAATTCTCCCCACTTTGGGCAACACTTTCCCTGTATATTCTTTTTTCATGTTTACTAATTTCAACATATTTCCTGTGGCTTCTGTCTCACTATACATGTCCTGGTACATATAGGATCTAGTATTCTTTTATTTACAAAAAAATCAATAAGATTGGTTCTGGAATAAATCTTGTAGGGATTGTGCTGGCCCCTGGTCTGCTTCCACCCAATAATTGCTCAATTGAGTGCAATTCCTTCAAATCTCATTGGTAAATATGCTATGTGATAACATCTAGCTATATCTACTTAGCTATTTTAACAAATACACTCTGTTGGTCTTTGCCTGTTCACTGTTGAGGGTGTAGAGAGGCCATATTCTCCAGTTCCCTTTTGATCTGAATCAGTCTCGGATAATAACTACCATACTGAACTCAAATAAACTTAAAAATATATTTTAATATGATCTACAAATGTATTTAGTAAAACATAACAATGAGCTTTCAGATCATTGAAGATTTTTTTGTGAGCACTGATCAAAATAAATTACCAAAACTAGTTGATATCACCAAAGTAGGAGTACCTTATTCTGTATTAGTGATATTAATCTAGTTGTGTTTTGATTCAGTTCATTGGCTAAGAGCTGTCATCTAATTCATTTTGTCCAAACAGGGATGACATTGGTAAACCTAATGCAAAAGTAGGAAATTCTGCTTTAACTTTGAAAAGAGGATGGACTGCAGGTGCAGGGAACCCATGTAAGTGTCAATACTTCACAAAAACAATTGACTCTTACCAAAAGACAGCCTCATAGGGTTCCTGGCACTATACCCACTGCAGTGCATCATAATGACTTTGGTACTTAGACTACACTTTTTAACAAAACCTTTCATTCATAATTGGCATCACCACTAAACATACAGCATAACATGTTTTTTTTTTTTATATAAGTCTATAGGATGTAGCTTCATTATTTTTTTTAGCATAAACTAAATATTTATCATTATGCAGAAAGAAGTTAAAAAAGTGCAAAGTATAATAAAAGAAAATCACTCACCACATGTCCCAGTGAAAAATACAGCATAGACAAAAATAATAAAGCAATTAAACAAGTCTTCATTGCTGCTAATCCTGCAAAAATAATGTGTTAAATATATATCAGTATTTAATCTTTTTTTTTTTTTTTTTAAACCTGTGCATATGATTGTATTTGTTTTATTCACTGTTAAATCATTTGTTTACTTAAATGTCTTAACTAAAATATCTAAGGTCGGATGGATACCTGTTAAAAAAATAATCATAAAGGTTTTTGTTTTTTTTAATAGGAAACACCAGTTAAACAATTCAACTATGCAATATTTTGTTTGTATAGTTATAATGAATTTCAATTTCTGTAGGACATATATAAAGTGAAAGGACATAAGTAAAACAAAACAAACATAAAACATTGGAAATCTGTAGAAACATTTTAATAATATGTTTGCTGATTTCTCTATAAATATGTCTGATTACTTGTAAAAAAAAAATCGCATAGGTCTCACATACTTTTTGGTCTTACTGCAACTTATTTGGCACCCAGATTAGCATATATACATATAGGACTCCAAATATTGAATAGTGACGTTCTCATTGATGAAAAGACACAGAAAAGATATCCCTGCTGAGATAATCCATATATTTGAGATTATTTATTGAGTGAAGGCAATTTTAAATACCAGATATGCACATATATTTTTAATGTTAATTTTATTATAATATGCATGCAGTCACTGGCCCCACAACTCTTAAAAACCTTCACAGTAATGAGCTCAAAAGGGAATACACCCACAGAGATGCTCATGGCAAATGTCACAACCCTCCCAAAACCAGGGAAAATCCCAAACAAGTGGCAAAACCTGCGCCCAATCTCCCTCTTAAACACGGATGTAAAAATATTCACAAAGATATATGCGAACCGACTATCCACTATTCCCCCAATGATCATATATGATGACCAGGTTGGGTTTGTTCGGGGTCAACAGGGTAGTGATGGAACGCGCAAGGTGCTCAACTTAATGCAGACATTGCGAGGGGGGAGCGGTGTATTCCTCTCACTTGATGCTGAAAAAGTATTTGACAGGCTGCACTGGCTCTTCCTCTTAGCAGTACTGCAAAAATATGGCTTCCCACAGGAGTTTATATCAGCAGTCCAGGCGCTATACAGCAACCCGACAGCTAAGGTGGCGGGAGGGTGGTTCACGTCTGCCCCATTCCACATATCTAAAGGATCCAGGCAGGGTTGCCCCCTCTCCCCTCTATTAAATGTGCTTGCCCTGGAACCGCTCACAACACTAATTAGGAACAACCCCGATATCCACGGAATATGTATCAAAAACAATGAATATAAACTAACATTATTCGCCGATGATGTTCTCCTTACACTCACACAACCGCAAGATTCCATTCCAACTTTTTTAAATATCCTGCAGGAGTACTGTAGATGTTCCTATTATAAACTCAATATGAATAAAACACAAGCTATGGGAATCAATATGTCACAAAAAGAGCTATTAAACTTGCAGTCCCAGCATAGCTATGCCTGGACATCCGACACTCTTACATTCCTGGGAGTAGCCTTCACACCTAGCAAACCAGGTATATACAGAGCAAACTACCTAAGGTTGCTGAAGGAAGTAAAAGCAACTCTTGACAGTTGGCACAAAAAGTATGTCTCATGGAGAGGCAGGCTGGCGGCCATAAAAATGGTCATCGTCCCTAAATTTCAGTATCTCTTCCGCACGCTGCCTATACTCCTGCCTAACACTTATTTCAAGGAAGCGCAGTGGATACTTAACAAATTCATATGGGCACACAAAGTACCTAGAGTTAGAGCGCAGATATTAACTATGCCCCCACTTCCCTCATTCCCCAACCTTCCCCAGTTAAGTCATAAAATGAAAATTTGTTCATAATAGTACAAAATACTGGTTGTATATATCACAGCTTAACCAAGTTACTTCTCTTCTGTACAAATCGGCATAATGCATAGCATGTCATACGAATGTACTTTGTGAACTTGAAAAATATTTAATAAAAAAAAAAAATAATAATATGAATGCAGTTTTCTTATATAAAATGCTTTTCTAGAATGTACATGTGTGATAATCATTAGGAGTGGCTATCAGTTATTTTTATCGCTTTATTATGTAAGGCTACGAATATTACAATTGTTCATGCCATATATTTGATGTTGAGGCATTAATGCCACAAAATAAATATACACAAGTGTAAATCACTCAAATGACAACACCTAAAATAAAATGATGAACTACAGAGTGAAAATATATCATATAATAAATATTTTTTTTATTTTTTTGTTTTAATCCTGATTAAATAGTCATAAAAATTTAACTGGTTTAATATACATTACCTCTTTCTTTTTTCATTATTATAATTGTTTTTAATCTGAAAGTCACATTTATTCATCTTACCTTTAATAGCACATGGGTGCAGAAAAGAATGAGCGTCCTCCAATGTTCTCAGATTTATATATTATATTTTAGCCCTACCCAAAAACTGGACCTCATTCTGATGTAATGCACATACAACTTGATTAAAATTATGTTAGTGTTGGCTTATTGCCATATTCATAGACGCCATGAAAGTAATTCATGTATTCAGCTGGTGTATAAATTTAATTACCATAGACACATTGATTGACAGTTAACATACTTACAAGGGAAAATAATTAAAAAGCTCTATAATAATAGAGATAGCGTGCATATATACAATGTTATTCATAACGTGGAAAGCTTACAATTTAACATGTTAGATACCATCTCAATGATAAAAATTTTGCCAATATTACTGGTTCATACTGTTAGTTGGTAGGGGCTAATGCAGCTGTAGCCCCAGGCTCTTGCCTTTGGCCCATAGATCCTAAAAAAATAAATAAAATAATAATTCCAGTTCATGTTATAAAAACACTGGGGCGCTGGAAGTCATCCGCTTACTCACGATACATACCGAACCCAGTACAAGAATTAAGGGATGCTTTCAAAAACATGTCTGGTTGATCTATGTATCTGTATTGGTTGTCTGTAATAAATCTGATTACTTAATTTTTGCCCTCTTCTTTCTCAGGCCTACCTCATCATCGGTTCCGGCACACCACAACCGACTTGCCCTTTTTACTATCCTACATTTAATTATGGTATTTTACTCTGTACTATCATGAGCAACTAACACAAGTATTAAGGCAATTTGCCTGGATTTGTGGAAGGTGCTTGGTGTCCACTCCTAGCCTACTTAAGGCACACCCCTTACCTTGCTCCTTACCGTTCGAGGTCAGCGTTGAATGACCCTCCCACCACACCACATTTTAACATTTATTTCCTTTCTATTTCTTTTTCCTGGGTAGGCCCTCTTCTTTCTCAGGCCTACCTCATCGTCGGTTCCGGCACACCACAACCGACTTGCCCTTTTTACTATCCTAGATTTAATTATGGTATTTTACTCTGTACTATCATGAGCACCCAACACAAATATATATATATATATATATATATATATACACACACACACAGATACACACATTTTGGTGGCTGAGCATGTTCACGCATGCG
Source organism: Pelobates cultripes (assembly GCA_933207985.1). Taxonomy (NCBI): domain Eukaryota; kingdom Metazoa; phylum Chordata; class Amphibia; order Anura; family Pelobatidae; genus Pelobates; species Pelobates cultripes. The sequence goes on along the minus strand of OW240913.1, from coordinate 28,345,482 downwards.
CGTGGGACCCGGCAGAACGCCAGTGGTCACACACTGCACCTGGGGTAAGTCTATGTCCTCATTAATCTCACCTAAATATTTGCTTATGGTTTTATTTTATCTCTGTATTTATCCTGATGAATGTCCTCGAGCAGGACAGAGATGTAGATTGTCTTTTTAATGATACTACAATAAAGCTTTGAATTTTATTGGAAGACCAAAAGTGCAGCTCTTTATTTTTAGCTGGTTTTACTACTATGGTGTATGTGTGTGTGTGTGAGTGTGTGTGTGTATATTTTTTTTTGTAGGAAATGTGAGGGATGTCCAAACTATCCCATTGAAATAGCAAATAAATTGTATTTAAAAGTAACATCCAGTGGCGGCTCTGTAATTAGGCATTAATTGCTTTGGGGAAGACTGATCCGCCCTTTATGCCACCGTGTGCTAGGCCCAGTCTGCCTAGGAAAGAGCCAACACAGCCTCCAGTCTACACAATCCTCCACACACCGTGTTGCCCCTCCACTCTGTCACAGCCCTCCCACACACCTTATCGCCACACACACACAAACACACACCCTATCAAAGCCACCCACACACACCCTGTCACCATCTGTCACCTTGCTACAGCCATCCCACACACCACGTTACTACGTACTATATATGTCCGACAAAAAAAAATGGTTGTTAAAGACTGCGGACGTACCTAGTACGACCGCGGAAAACAGGAGCCCTGGATTGGCGATCCGCGGCAATTGCGGTCGGGAGGGGGGACTGCCGGAGACCCCAGCAGCTGTTAGACAGTCCCTCAGGCTGCTAAAAAGTAAAAAAAAAAAAAAAATATATATATATATGGAAGGCAGGGCCTGAAGTTGTGGGAGGGGCTTGGTTCCCCTTCTTAAGGAGCACCAGCCCTTCCCTCATTACCTGTTAGGTCTGGTGAGTTGCGTGGTCATCACTTCCGGTCCGTCCTGACTCCATTCTACTTACCTACAGCTCGTGGCCAGCCTCCAGGGTCCCAAGGAGTCCTGTTCCTCTGATTCTACGTGGAAGGCAGGCAAGGGGTTTCGCAGGGCTCTCGCGGCGGCACCAGGTCGCAAAATCGTAAGTCTCACGGCCGCCGCAAATTCGCCGCGGCCGTTGCACGTCATCAATTGGCGACGGGCGCACGCATTGTACCACAGTTCGGTTTTTTTTTTAAACGAATGCCGGCGTTCGTGTATGTTATTATTTCATATGGGTATAAGTGAACAAGGTCATTCGGTTCGAACATACTTTGCTTTCTCGGGCCATCTCATGGCCGTTCGGTTCACGAAACGCTGTTCATTTTCGATTATATGATGGCTATATGTATTAGGGCGACATCTAGTGGCTGGATCTTTTATTTCACTTCTTAACTTTCTCCTGCCTTCACTGTTTTACCATAGGTTTCTGAATAGGGGTTAATGTTTGTCTGACCTCTGGTGGTCATAAGGGTAATGACATATGGTTTTCATTTAATATGTTGACATTTTGTTATAAGATCAAACACATATGTAATGAAACACCACTGGTGCTGTTTTCCAGGATGATATTAGCAGCAGTAGTTTGTGGCACATATTTGCTGTTTATGATATATGTTTTGCATTTAACCCGATGGTCACCAGGATCATTTCAAGATTATGTGACACTGGCTTACGTAGTTTTTTTGTGTCTACGGCAGTTATATCTAAGCACGCACATCATAGCCATCCATTTAGGAGTCCAAATATTGGAATTACATATTTATAGGTCAGTTGCACATACATCCACAAGGTGCTGCTACCCTATCAACTGTTCACCTGTCAGGCGTCAGTAGTCACGATTAATTACCTCTGGTGGACTCGCATGACCTGGGTCCTTATGTATTTTTTCTGTATTACTAGGCATAGGCATCCTTGATCATTTGGAGTATTTGATTCCAGTCTTCTATTTGTTGGAATATTTTCGGTAGGTATCTGGTTTTGCAGCGGGGTGATGGGTACATATTGATAACCTTGGAAACTCACTATTATTCTCGTAGGTTACTACAGATCGCCTGTATCACCTCACCCTACTACCTGACTATTTGCTCATAAGGTACGTCATGTAGCTCTCGACAATCTCTCCCACCCTAACTACCCCTTTTTTCGGGTAATGTACTAGATATACTGGCATACATCATAGGGGCCCCAGGTATGTTTTCTTGGCACTCTTCGCCTTATGGTAGTGGTCCCGCGAGGCCAACACCCATCCTCATTTCGGAGGTACGGCATCCCCTCGGGCCAACTCATAGCTAGCCGCCTCGCTCGGTTGCATAGAGAGGGCCTCACCTGTCACTCCCATTCTGTCTTATGCTTTTACTAGTCACAGAGAGGCCATCACCCTGCCATAATGCCAATGGCCACGTACCCCACACGAGCCAAATCATAGATAGTGCCTCTCAAAGCCGCTTGGCAACTAGTAGGGCCTCACCAGTCAAGCTCTAAGTAATTTTTTCGCCGCTTGGCATTAGTTACACCAGCCAGTACAGTAGGACCCCAGATAACATATTATTTTTATGTTGTAGCATGTCACAAGTACCCGAAGGCGGGGAAGATTTGTCCATTCCCAGCACGCCAGCTAGATCAGTCACTCCATCCCGGGGGGACGACAACGCGAGCCCTGCATCTCTAAGGGCATGGACCATACCCCGGATCACTGCCGAACTACGAAAGAGGAACATTCCTTTCCCAGCCACCGCTAGGAAAGCAGAATTGTACAGGCTGTTAAACACACAGACTGATAACTCAGGGGCGGGGGAAGGGTCCAGTGGCAGCCAGTCTTCCGATCTGCATACTGTTTTGTCCTCAGTCCTCACCTCGTTGGGCCGTATTACTGATAAACTTGACAAGTTGGATGCAGATAGCCAGCAGCGGTCAGCTTCTGCCTTAGGTACCCCGATTGCTACAACGCACCTGGATCCCCTACCGGGTAATATACCAAGCAGTCTTAAGAATCCGCTTATCATTAATCCAGCACACATGGTGCCGGCAAACACTAAGAAAGAAATCTTGGAAGGGAAGGATATCAATCTGGTATCTCTTCTTATAGCTTCACAAGATATCCTTGAAAATAGAACCTACGCATATGGGGATGTGTCGGTGGTTTTGAAGTCTAGGGATCCTAGGTTAAATCGGAAGCTATCCATCCCCGAATTTGTCTTAGCTTTCGGGATATACAGGGATGTGATTTGTTCAGTGTATCCGGCGAGGAGAGAAGAGTTGGACCTTTATCTCCACAAGCTGGTGGATTTGGGGCACAAGTACGGTGGTACGTCCTTTTACGACTACCACCGTGCTTTTTCCGCAAAGGCGTCGGCCGCTCTCACTCAGTTCAATCATCTAACTGATTGGGGCGTGCTTGATACAGAGCTTTTTTGTCGGCACTTTGCGGGCCTCAAAGCCCCAGCTTTTGCCATTTGCTCGTCCAACTCCCACACTGCTAATCTGTGCCCTAACTCTCCCGAGGTGAATGCTGTGTTTTCCCCTGCTAACATCATGCCAACTGGGAGAACGGGCAGGGGACTGAAAGACAAGCTAGGCCGGGATATAGTGTTTTTGGGAAAATCGCAAGTCTGTAACAATTTTAATACGGGCACTTGCGGCTACAGTGCCTGCAGACTGCTTCATGTCTGCTCCCAATGTTTCAGGGCTCACTCAAAAGTGATGTGCCCCAATAAATTATATCCTAAGCAGTATTTATCGTCTCTTAATGTCTCCCTACTTGAAAAGCTTTTGTGTGAGCACCCATCACGACATCTCGTTGAGTTTTTGGTGGCAGGTTTTACTTTGGGGTTTCACACGGGTATTATTTACATGCCTACGGGAATCTTGGAATGCAAAAATTTGCAGACAGCCCTAGCAGCTCCAGACACCATAAACCTACTCCTCCAAAAGGAAGTTGATCAAGGTTTCTTAATAGGCCCTTTTGTCTCCCCGCCTTTCGCGGTCTGGAGAACTAATCCCATAGGACTGGTCACTAACAAATCCTCCAATAAGCAAAGGTTAATTCTCGACCTATCTGCTCCCCACGCATCACCTACCCCAAGTCTCAATTCTCTCATTCCATCAGAAGAATTTTCCCTCCAATATGCGACCATAGATAATGCCATCACTGCCATCCTTTCTGCCGGGGTAGGGGCATGGCTGAGTAAAACTGATATTGTAAATGCCTTTAAATTACTCCCTATCCACCCTTCCCTGTGGCATTTGCATGGTGTTAAGTGGCAAGGTTCTTACTATTTTTTCACACGCCTCACGTTCGGTTCTAAGAGTAGCCCCAGGATTTTCGATATATTTGCCGAGACGTTGTGCTGGATGCTGCTTAACATCTGTAAATGTCCAACCGTGATACATTACCTAGACGACTTCCTGACCATAGAAAGGAACCTGATGCCCCCTAGTAGCCTCCTGTCCATGACACAACTGTTCACACAACTGGGGGTACCTGTTTCACCAGCTAAAACTGAAGGTCCAGATACGATCATCAACTTCTTGGGAGTGGTACTGGACTCTGTTCATATGCAGGCTAGCCTCCCCAAGGAGAAGATTAATCGCATCCTAGCAGCCATTGACCTTTACCTAACAGGAGGCTCGTGTAATAGGAAAGAACTACAGTCCCTGTTGGGTTCCCTAAATTTCGCCATGAAAATAATTCCACAGGGTAGAGCTTTCATATCCCGTTTGCTTAGGCTATTTCCCCTGTTTCACTCTGATTCCACCCGCATTACATTAGACATACATGCCACCGCTGACCTACATGTGTGGAGAGAATTTTTGCTAAATTGGAATGGGAAAAGCATTTTTATCCCAGTATGGTCAGATAAGTCAGTGTCATTATGTACGGATGCCGCTGCCACGTCAGGTTTCGCAGCTATTTGTGGCAATGAATGGATGTGGGGTAAGTGGCCAGAGGAAATTACTGCAATCCCCAAGTTCAAAGATACTTCAGCCTTATTCGAGCTTTACCCCATTGTGGCGGCAGCAGTTAAGTGGGGAGCTGGCTGGTCTGGGAACACGGTGCGTTGTTTCTCTGACAACATAGCAACATGCCATATTGTAAACAAGGGGCGTTCTTCTTCCCTGGCCATCATGCGGTTTATGAGGACTCTCACTTGGCTAGCGGCTAGACACAGTTTTCTGTTAACTTGCATTCATGTTCCTGGGGTGCTCAATATCGCTGCTGATCACTTATCACGGTCTCGGTTTCAGGAATTCCGGGCAGCACTACCAACAGCTACCCCGACACCGACTCCAGCACCTCAGTGGCAGGAATTGATTTGGGACTAAAAGAATTGCTCTATCACGGGCAACAACTTTCGCAACTCGGTCTTTCCTATAACATCAGGAAAGCTTATGGCAGAGCTTATCATGTTTTCAATAAATTTTTGTTGGACTTTAATGTCTCTGACAAATTTTCCATGGAGACTATCATTGCATTTATTTCTTTTTGCCACCTTCATCTAACATTATCATATAACACCATTAAGTTGTATATCACAGGTATTCAGCATCACGTCCTCACAACCTGGCCTAATAGGCAGCGATTCCTGTCATCCTATCAAGTTAAAGCCATACTAAAAGGTATCAAAGACTCCACTCCTTTACCCTCACCATCCAGACTACCCATTCACGATCTTTTGTTTCAGTCACTATCCAATCTGCTAGACACCTCACCGTTCGAAGCCCATACAAACCGTATAATTAAGACAGCCATCTATCTGGCTTTTTATGGGTTTCTTAGGCCCAAAGAGTTCACCACCACTAACTATAACTCCCCTGACGTCATCACTAGGTCCAATCTGGTTAAAGTACAAGATCACTACGTTCTATCCCTACTCCATACCAAAACTGCTGCTAAAGGACAGACAGTCACTATCGCCTATTACCCCACTAACAATAATTGGTGTCCGGTGGAAGTTTTCGACAAATACCTCTCCTCTTGTACCATAGCCCCTACACAACCACTGCTTACTTTACATGGTAACAAGCTAACTACGAGTAAATTCATGATGTATGTGAGGATGTTGTTGGTCCGTTTAGGATTAAACCCCGCAAGTTACTCTGGTCACTCGTTTAGAATAGGAGCCGCCACTACAGCTTCTAAGAAGAATATCCCGGCTCACATAATTAAAATTTTAGGCCGCTGGAAGTCCACGGCTTACACAAGATACATTCCACAGCCAACACAAGAACTACGCTTAGCATTCAAGACCATGAATATGTGATATGCTATGTTGTAATTGTAGATTAAATAAACTGGTTATATCTTTTTGCCCTCTTTTATTTCAGGCCTACTGCCTCGTCAGTTCCGGCACACCACAACTGACATTTCCATTTACTGTTTGTTTTATGTTACTAATACTACGGCTTTATGCCATGACCACAAATGGAAGGCAGGGCCTGAAGTTGTGGGAGGGGCTTGGTTCCCCTTCTTAAGGAGCACCAGCCCTTCCCTCATTACCTGTTAGGTCTGGTGAGTTGCCCCTCCCACCACACCTCCTTTTTAGCACTTCATAAGGTAGGCCCTCTTTTATTTCAGGCCTACTGCCTCGTCAGTTCCGGCACACCACAACTGACATTTCCATTTACTGTTTGTTTTATGTTACTAATACTACGGCTTTATGCCATGACCACAAATATATATATATATATATATATATATTATACATATATATATATGTGTAATGTATTATAAAATAATGAAAGCATTTTATAAATATGATACCTTTATATATATAAATATATATATATATATATATATATATACATACATATATATATAATATATAATATAAATTGAAGAAAAAAACATTTATAATTAACAAATAAAAACACTAACTTTGGCCAGCGTTTGTGACTAAGTGGCTACTACAAAAGACTGGAAATACCCATTTGGAATACCCTGGGTTATCTACATTTAAAAATGATACAACCGCACAAGGTTCATGCTCAAGCCTGCACCAACAAGACAGTAGTCGTACGGATGGCAGGAGGAGCCATCCATAAACTTCCCACTGCCTGGGTGCATCTCAACTGGTGCTTGGGAGACAAACATCTGGAGGTGGGCATTATGAAGGAGCTACCAGCCGAGGTGTTATTGAGGAATTATTTGGGCTGCCTAACTTCCCAGCTCACACACATCTACCCAGCGGAAACGTACCCAGTGACCACCAGATTGCAAGCACGCAGGGGGTGTCTTAAAATGCCCGGGCTACTGGCAATTGTGGTATACAAAGGCAGGACGCCATGTGGGTGCTGGAGCAGTTGCTGGGGTAAAAGGGGTGGTTCTGGGTGGTGGTGGTGCAGACTGTACCTTGTATGAGTGTCTAACAGTGGGTCATCACAATCAGTCCTTCAATGTTGTTAGTTTCAGTAGTTCATATTGCTGAGCCATTCACTTTTCCAGTTCAGGACATCCATTCTGGAGAAGAATCCCACAGCTATCTCCAGTTGTAACGAACGCTGGTATTTCAGATACCTTCCGTTCCTTCCAAACTGCTAGAGGCTGAGTGATTATAGCTCGTAGTTCAGGTGTTGATTCGAATTTTCTCCAGATGAAATACAGCATCCAAATACATTCACCAAGCAACTCAGACGGATACCAAACATCAGCCAAGACTAGATGAAGGGTACAATATGAATGAATTTATTCAGGCCAAGTGGCCAGCTTATATGCAGTTACAAATGTACAGGGTTTACGGTGACATATTGCAGAGGCATTCCCCACTGGACCTGAAAGGGGACAATGACAAAATACATTCTGCAGTTACATTGGCTCTCAGGTCCAGGTCACTCCTACATAAAATAATATAATCCTTCCTCTGGGCCTAGGAGATAATTGAGTCAAACAGTATACTAAACTTTCTCCCAGGCTACTGTACAAGAGGTGGCATGATCCAGGTGTGGTTGAGAAAGAGAGAGGCAAGGTGGGGAGAATTCTTTACTTAGCTGTTTAATGTTGTCGGTAAAGTAGCATGCAAAGCTATCGGCTGTAAGGTTAGATTAGGGGGTGGTCACAGCATGGCAAAGAAGGAAGTTAAAAGTCTTAAAAAGATGCCTGGGATTGTAGGAGCATGAGCTAACGAGGGAGGAAAGGTATGACTGCTTGATAAGAGCAAGGGCTGTGCTGTATGAACGCAACATGAATGTGTAGTGGAGGAAGTCAGACTGGGTGCGTGATTTCCTCCAGCAGCGTTCGGCAGAATGTGAGCATCTCTGCAGGTAGCATGTTGATTTAGTGTGCCATGGTTGGGGGCGTGTTCTCCTCAAGGTGCATGTTTGGAGGGGGGCTGCAGCATCCAGGGCAGAGGTGAGGGTAGTGTTATATGAGGAGATAACCAGTGAGGGAGAGGAGAACGTAGGGATGGATAGAAGTTGGGAATCAATATTAGCTGATAGCTGCTGGAGGTCAATATAATTCAGATTTCTTCTTAGTTGAGGTAGGTTAGGTTGATGATGATATATAGTCATATGATACTAATGTTAATTTTTCATTCATCTCTGTGGTGGCTAACGGATCCAAAATGCTTAATTCTGCAGTAAGAGTGATGCCCAATCCCCACCTCTCCTCAGGGCTGGTATATGATCAATCGCTGTAAATCAATCGCTGTAAATGTCGATGGATGCTGTTTCTCCAAAAAATGTCTAGCCACCATTTTATCAGCGTATTCATCAATATAAGCTTTACGTATACTGGATCTATGACCTCTGATCCTCTCACATAGTACCATCTGTTTTCTGTATGTAGTTTAACCCATAAGGGCATGATACCGTGTAAAAGGCATGATCTGTTCTGCAGGTTATTCTATGTTTTATGGAATACTTTTTGCTGGTATGGGGATGACTGACGTTTTTTCCAGTTTCACATGGTCACATATCATGCAACCTAAACATCTGATGCTCCCCAAAATTTGACATTTAATCAACTCCGTGATATAACAGGGGACTAGGTCAGTACGGACCAATAAGTCGTGTAAACTTTTATTTCCCTTATAGCATGGCATAAGTGGTTGCTGAAAATGGTAGGTGGTGTTGCATCACTGGACAAGATATTCCAATTATTTTTTACTGATGACAACAATTTTGATTTGGCAGAGTTGAAGGTCAGTGAAAATTTTTGCCTAGGCTGTCCATTGTTCTTTCCAGAATTCTGTTGATTCAAGGCTTTCTCCAGTTCCTTGTTACCTTTCGTCAGAACCTCAACACTGTGAGTTTTCAAGATGAGGTTTCACCTAGGATACTTTTATAATTACATATTACCAGGGTTTGCCATTCCAGAAACCTTGTATTAGACATAGCTTTTACAACTGGAGACGTAAATATGTCAAGTATTCAAAACGTATTCTCCATGTAAGATTTGCCCAATAAAAAATGATGTTTATTCAGACTTTCATTAAATTGTATAAGTGTATGACTGTAAAACTAAACTTTTAAAGCAAATTCTAGTTCTTCATTCGAGAATTAAAGAATTACAAATGTAAACATTGCAGTGAAAAACGGCACACTGCACCCAGATGAAAAAATGTCCCTTTAAAGGAACACTCCAATGCTAAAAAACCAATATTCGGTGGGAATAAATGCCAGGCATTCCTCCCTCAACAAAAAAAATAAAAACAAAGTCAATGCACTTTGTTATGCAGTGTTTAGTACTCTCTCGCTGCTGGCACTGCTCTGGAGAGAATGTCAGTGAAGACAAAACATCTCCTCTTCCTCAAAACTTTCTAATGTGTTGCAACATTTCTGGAGATCATAATGTATCAAGTATTAAAATAACTTTCTCATACAAGATGTACCATTCCCAAATATGTCTTTTCAAGGTTTGGAGTGTGTTCCTTTTTATATAATTGATCAATTTTTTTTCCACTGCATTCAGTTTGTAATTTCCACATACAATAATCCCTTTAATATTAATAATAATAATGGTCTCCAATTACTAAACTAAACTCTCAAACAAAAGCTCTTCATTTCAGTAGAGTGTTCTGCTCTTGGGTTTCAACCAGTGTCATTCAAGGACATGCTTTTTTTTCACGTTAAAAAGATCATCCTGGCACCTGATGTACAATAATGCACTGAGTAAAAAAAATCTTAGTGTTTTTCTCAGATGCACGTGTTCTCCACTACAAGAACCCACTGTCTTCATATTGAACTCTGATTGTCGTCTTTTTGAAGACAAGATATACAAAGAGACATGTAGCAACAGCAGGCATGTAGAGAGGGTTCATTTTCATTTGTCCAAGATGCTTCTTCTCTTCCCCCAGTCCCTTTGTGCTTTTCTTCATCAACTCCCCTAGCCACTTTGTTTGTCTCTTCCTCCTAGACCTGTGTGTTTCTCTTATTCCCTTTCTCCAGACCTTCTGCATGTCTCTTTCTTCCCCATCCAATCTGTGTGTTTCCCACAGACTCTCTGTGTTTAGCTTTCTCCCTTTCACCAGCACCTTCATGTGCCTCCTTTTCCCTTCCCCAGGACCTCTGTGTGTCTTTCTCACCCAAGCTCATTTTATGCATCTCTTTCTCCCCAGCCAATTTGTGTGTATCTTCCTGCCCCAGTCCCTCTGTGTATTTTTTTCCCCACAGCCCATCTGTGTGACTCTTTCTTCCCCAAGCTAATTTATATGTCTCTTTCTCCCCCCCAGGTTTTTTGCATGTCTCTATTGTTCCCCCCCAATAACTTATATGTGCTTCTTTCTACCCCAGCCACTTTGTGTGTCTCTTTCTCCCCCCCAGGCCCTCTGTGTGTCTCTTACCCATCACCATGTCTCTTTCCCCCATCCACTTTTGTTTGTCTCTTCCACTCCTCCTGTTCCTGTGATCACTTCCATTTCCCCTCTCCCCTTTGTGGTCACTCCTCTCCTGTGCCTTCTGCTTATCTCCAAGTAGTATGGCCCTAGAAAGCCACACTCCTGCACAAAAAGGTAAGTTAACACGAGGGTGGCTCTTTAATATGTAGCCCCATCTTTTTCAAGGGACCAAGTGTAATTTAACAATTGACTCAAAGGCTGTCATGGACAGGTGTCGACTATCCCTTCATTATTTCTTCATTAATTAAACAAGTAAAAGATCTTGAATTGGCTCCAGGTGTTGCATTCGCATTTGGAAGCTGTTGCTGTGAACCCAGAACATGCGGATAAAAGGAGCTCTCTATGCAAGGGAAACAGGCCATCCTTAGGCTGCAAAAAAGGGAAAGAGTAGGAACATCAAGAGTGGCCAAATCAACAGTTTTTTACATTCCAAAAAAATGCACTGGTGAGCTCTGCAGCACAAAAAGGCCTGAACGTCCATGAAAACAAAAGTGTTGGATGATCATAGGATCCTTTCAATGGTAAAGAAAAACCCCATCACAACATCCTGCCAAGTGACGAACACTCTCCAGGAGGTAGGCATATCATTATCCAAGTCTATCATATGCCTGGGCACACCCTAATCCTCGCGGCACACGCTATCTGCCTCCCTCCGTGGACCCACAGCAGCATGGAGGGAGGCAGGAGAGGACCCAGGGAGCTCTAGCCAGCAGCTCCACCGGGTTCCTCTCGCGAGATCTGAGCGTTGCCGCGGTAACCGCGGCAAAGCTAAGATCTTGCGAGAGTGAACTCTAGGCCCCTGCAGGGCTAGAGTTCACTCACCACTGGACCACCAGGGATGACAGGAGCACGGTCCCCCCTCCCTACATAAGGTAAGAAGGGAGGGGGGATATTAACTAAACGGCCACCCCACCCCCACACATTACACACAAACAGCACCCACATTAAAAAATTGCCAAAAGCATTTGAAGAGATCCTGCATGTTGATGGATATTAAGAAGTGAGAGATTGCTCATACTGCGTCATTAATAAGACTCGTCATATATATAGGATATCGTAATCCGTAATGCACATGGATCTGCTGGGTTTCAATTCCATTTTAAACTTACTCCTTATTCTTTTTTATGTGGCCTTATGCTGTCCCATAAATCCTGTCTAGCATAGTTTTAAGGGATATGTAGATCAGGTCCTAACACACTGTAGTAGTTATAGTGCTTGAAATGTCCTTTTGAAAAAGTTCAATTCTTTGACCCTGTGAGCTTGTTATCCCTGGTCTAAACAGTACATGCACAATTTATGATGTTTTATTTTGTCCTATTTCCCCAGCAAACATAGTATTCCTATTTTTACATACATCACCCTTACGCACACACACACACACACACACACACACACACAGCACCCTTACACACACAGCACACACTAACAGCACCCTTACACACACACCACACACACACACTAACAGCACCCTCACACACACAGCACACACTAACAGCACACACTAACAGCACCCTTACACATACACACACACAGCACACACTAACAGCACCCTTACACACACAGCACCCTCTCACACACACACACACACTAACAACACCCTTACACACCAAGCACCTTTACATATACACCCACACACAAACAGCACCCTTACACACACATACATCACCCTTACACACACACAGACATCACCCTTACACACACAGCGCCTGCACACACATACAGCACCTACACACACAGCACCCTCACACACACACACAGCACCTACACACAGGACCCTCACACACACACACACACACACAGTAGTGTGTGTGTGTGTATGTATGTATATATATATATATATATATATATATATAGAAGAAACCAAGAGGGCTGCACTCACCTGAACATGCATACATTATAGGGTGCTGCTGGGGCCAAAATATACAATATACAGAATCCAGCGCACTCGCTTATTCACTAAACAATGATTTCAAATCTTAGAGATTGTAATAGTTTTATTAGTTTTACCCCCATCATTTTTTGCCTAGGTGAGGTGTTTTTAAATAAAATTATTACAATCTCTAAGATTTGAAATCATTGTTTAGTGGATAAGCGAGTGCGCTGGATTCTGTATTTTATATATTTTGGCCCCAGCAGCACCCTATAATGTATGCATGTTCAGGTAAGTGCAGCCCTCTTGGTTTCTTTTATATATATATATATATATATACATATATATATATATATATATACACATACATACATACATACACACACACACACACACACACTGCTGTGTGTGTGTGTGTGAGGGTGCTGTGTGTAGGTGCTGTGTGTGTGTGTGTGTAGGCACTGTATGTGTGTGAAGGCGCTGTGTGTGTGTGAAGGCGCTGTGTGTGTGTGTAGGCGCTATATGTGTGTGCAGGCTTGGTGTGTGTGTGCAGGCATGGTGTGTGTGTGCAGGCGCTGTGTGTGTGCAGGTCGCTGTGTGTGTTAGGGTGATGTCTGTGTGTGTGTGTAAGGGTGATGTATGTGTGTGTAAGAGTGCTGTTTGTGTGTGGGTGTATATGTAAGGGTGCTTTGTGTGTGTGTGTGAGGGTGCTGTGTGTGTAAGGGTTAAATAGTTTTTTAAATAAAACTATTACAATCTTTAAGATTTGAAATCATTGTTTAGTGAATAAGCGAGTGCGCTGGATTTTGTATTTTATATATATTTTGTGTTTGTGCTTTAGGGTGCACACCCTTATACAATAGGCTGCGCACACCTATGGTGTAAACCATTCATAAGCCTCAAGAATAAAAAGGCCAGATTAGGTTTTGACAAAAAACATCTAAAAAAACAGCCCATTTCTGGAACATCATTCTTCAGACAGATGAAACTAAGTAAATCTGTACCAGAATGATTGGAAGAAAAAAGTATAAAGAAAACTTGGAACGACTCATGATACAAAGCATACCACATCATCTGTAAATACGATGGAGGCAGTGTGATGGAATGGGCATGCATGGCTTCCAGTGACAGAAGACAGAAGAAGCTGGATGAATTCTGAATTGTATAGGGATATATTGTCTGCTCAGATTCAGCCAAATTCAGTGAAGTTGATTGGCCAGTGTTTCACTTTACAGATGAATAATCACCCAAACCATACTGAAAAATCAACTGAGGAATTTGTTAAGGCAAACAATGGAATATTCTTCAATCACTGGATTTCAACATGTTCTAAAGACAAAGTTAAGGCAAAAAGACCCACGAACCAACAGCAACTGAAGACAGCTGCAGTAAGACATCACAATGAAGTAAACCCAGCATTTGGTGATGTGCATGTATTCCAGGATTCAAGCAGTCTTTGCCTGCAAAGGATTCTTGACAAAAAAAAATTATAATAATGTCAATTGTCCAATTACATTTGAGTCCCTGAAATAATGGGACTGTGTATGAAAATAGTTGCAATTCCTAAATGTTTCATATGATATTTTTGTTCAACTCATTTGATTGAAGCTGAAAGTCTGCACTTCAATTGCATCTTGGTTGTTTCATTTCAAACCCATTATAGTGATGTACAGAGACAAAATTATGAAAATTGTATCTTTGTCCAAATATTTATGGACCTAACTCTGTATTCTAAAGCATTGTTCTCTTTTCTATTCTAAAAGAAAGTTAATTTAAATATCTTAAAATGCAGCCAGTGATTTAGACCAAGTGATGTGGAGTAGAACGTGGCACATAGATGTTCTAAAAGCATTACAAAGTTGTACAAACAAACTTAATTTATTAGAAGCCATAAAGCATACCTTTATGACAGCTAGAAGTTAGTACAAGAACATTACATATATAACCTTTGCCAGCTATCCTGAGGCTTGGTTACATCAATATGACAAATTAATATTGTACTTTACTTTAAACAGTTCACGTGGCAGGTATCTACTACTATAATATTTAGAGCCCAAGTTGGACACATCCACACAAAAAAAATGTATGATTAGTAAGAAAAATATAACTAGATGCTTATAAATATCTAATAAACTTTGCACCCATTCATAACTATACACTCAATCTCATCTAATTAGCTAGGCGAACATAAACTCACACATTGCTTTCTAAATTATTCAGTACTGTTAGAAAAACCTTTTCAATGATTTGTCTACAAAGATTCTGTAGATAAATTATTTAGAACATTTTTCCAACAGCATCTGGAAAGCTTATTAAACCAAGGCCATAGTTTGCCACAGTTTGGCCTTGATTTAATATTGTTGGCAGGGGAAGGCTGGCAATTTGTACCCGTTAACTAGCCGATTAATGGCTCAGTGGGCACGTCTGTCATCCATAACAGCATCTGAGGTTAGGGGAAAGACAGCCCTTACCCATCCACTTTCCAAGAACCGCTGGGCAAACCCCCGGTTTACAACGGCCATATACCGCGACAAGACCCGCTGGTTTACCCCCGGCCTTACCCTGCTTGAAGCAGCAGGCTGCGGAGTGAGAACCCCCAAACCTGAAGCATTCAAGCTTAAACTTGCATCCTGCCCCCCACTTGCAATGGCTTTCATTGAACTGCCAGCAGCAACCCGCACTTCTGGGCAAGGCCAACACAGAGGGGTGTCCCACTGCGCCGCCCCCCCCAAGAAAGAACTACATATCCCCAGGATGCAAGGCCGGGTGTGTCATAATCGTCAACCACAAGCCTATATCCATCTGATTCCATTCAATAGATGGGCGAACCGCCAACCTCTGGCGAAAATGCTCATCGTAGTGCAGCCAGCTCAACCCCCATATACCCAATATACATTCCATACCATATCCTGGTAACAGAATATCACCAAGCACTTATCCGGAGCCTTCTCCCCAATAACACTTGCCAGGATCAAGAAGACCCTGAGCCATTTACCAAAGGTTTTGGGATCTTCTGAAACCAGAACTTGTCCTTATCCTTGTCAGAGTACTTAGACTCCTTATCAGGAGGGGGCAAGTCTTCCAACAGGAGCAGGGAAAATATTTCCACAAACTCTCCTTTTCAGATCTTGTCCCAGACTTCCTGGCGCAAATGTAACCCAAGAGAGCCCAACCTCCACATTCGGCAGAGCCGCATGCGGGGACCATAGGTGAAGGGGCCATCAACGTCCCCACCCGGAACGGACACCCCAGTCCACCCAGAAGAAGTGACAAGAGAAGCATCCAACCCCACCTGAACCTGCGCATCCAAAGAAGAGTGGCATGGAGACTCCACTGAGCTATGCTGCCACTGATCCAAGAAACCTTGTAGACAACCCACCAGAGAACCCCTGAAGCACCCCGCCAGAGCCACCCCCGACCGACCATCCTCCACCACAGAACCAGACTCATCGGACGCCACGCCAACAGGAGGCTGGGCCGGAGCTGCAGTGGAAAGGAAACCCAACGATGCCTGAAACCTAACCGCTCCGAAGTCACCCTGAAAGAAAGAACAGGTAAATTCATATGCCTCCCCCCTAGACCCAAATGGGAGGCCCACCCCAGGTGGATGAGAAAGGATGCCCAGTAAACCCAGGCGAAACACCCAGGGAAGGAAGAGGGCTAGCAGAGCTACTATGGGAAGAGGAAGGAGACAGCTGCCTCACACTACTCCCAGCTTGCCCCCCCCCCACCTCTGGAGGGGAAACCTCCAGAAAATACCCTGTGGCCTACTCACCTGCCTGGAGGTCATCCACCACTTCGCCCACCTGGGCCACGGGACGCATGTGGCAGGTCCACATGAGATGATCGAGCCACCAGAAAATCCTCGGTGGCCCCAGAAGGAGATCAAGCCTAAGCAGGAGCAGCATTTGCCCATGTAGCCGGGGACGAGCCAGTCTGGAAGGAGCGGTTCCTGCTGCGAGGGGCTGGAGAGGAAGACTGGAAATGAGCACAGGCTGCAGTGGGCTGCCCCGCTGCCCGGGTAGTAACAGGAGCCCGCGGGGAGGTGAAGCAAGCCTCGTGGCCTCAGACCAGTATTTCCATGAGGCACTTCTGAGCCCAAGAGAGCCCGCAGACTCCACAGGAGGAGTGAAACATTCAGGTGGCCTAGCTCGCCTCCAGGAACTCACACGACCACCGGGCGGGGAGGAAGCAATCACCACGGAGGCCTGCAGACGAGACAGCTGAGCTTGCAGGTGCAGACCCCCATCTTGTAAGGCCTCAGCCCAGAGGGCAGATAGGACAGCCTCGACGTCCATACCCAGACCCTGACCGAAACAGCACATGGCAAGCAGGTACACAAGGAAGCAACTACCATGCAATTACCAAGCTGTTACCAACTGATAATTAAGATGGCTGCTTATCCTGTAAAATGCCCGCCTATTTATACTATCCCTCCTCTTTGCCCCTAATCCTTCTTCCACTATTCTAAAGACCTCTTTACCCTTTCTTCTATACACACCCCCTCACAATCACATGTTCCTGTTCTGTCTAGGCCTTGCCTGACTCCTCAGGGTCTAGAATGTAATTACTTTACCGAGCATTGTGACATGTTAAAAGTGCTAAATTGGCTATCGCTGGAATACCTACACACTCTTAATCTTTCCAGCCTTGTGCATAAAGGTTTTTTTTGGGAAGTTCCCACCCTATCTGAGTAGAATTCTCTCCCCAGCTGTTCCCACCTCCTATAACCTCCGATCCAGTACTAGCATGATATTTAGCATACCGCAATACAAAAATAAAGTGGCTCGATCTTCATTTTATTACAGGGCACTGCAATTCTGGAATAACCTCAAGGACACACTCAACACTTCATTCAATCTAAAATCGTTTAAGAGATCTATGGCAACATACTTCAATGCACCTGTCATGGTTGACTATATTTATCTAATCTAAATTCTTAAGAGATCTCGGCAACATACTTCAATACAGAATGCACCTGTCATGGTTGACTATATATATTACCTATTCTGTGATACATTTCTATATGTGTATATATAAAATACACTGCTCAAAAAACTAAAGGGAACACTTAAACAACACAATGTAACTCCAAGTCAATCACACTTCTGGGAAATCAAACTGTCCACTTAGGAAGCAACACTGAGTGACAATTAATTTCACATGCTGTTGTGGAAATGGGATAGACAACAGGTGGAAATTATAGGCAATTAGCAAGACACCCCAATAAAGTTCCTATGCTTCCTGGCTGTTGTTTTGGTCACTTTTGAATGCTGGCGGTGCTTTCACTCTAGTGGTAGCATGAGACGGAGTCTACAACCCACACAAGTGGCTCAGGTAGTGCAGCTCATCCAGGATGGCACATCAATGCGACCTGTGGCAAGAAGGTTTGCTGTGTCCAGAGCATGGAGGCACTACCAGGAGACAGGCCAGTACATCAGGAGACGTGGAGGACTCCGTAGGAGGGAAACAACCCAGCAGCAGGACCGCTACCTCCGTCTTTGTGCAAGGAGGAACAGGAGGAGCACTCCAAGAGCCCTGCAAAATGACCGCCAGCAGGTCACAAATGTGCATGTGTCTGCTTAAACGGTCAGAAACAGACTCCATGAGGGTGGTATGAGGGCCCGACGTCCACAGGTGGGGGTTGTGCTTACAGCCCAACACCGTACAGGACGTTTGGCATTTGCCAGAGAACACCAAGATTGGCAAATTCGCCACTGGCATGCACTTCACAGATGAAAGCAGGTTTCCACTGAGCACATGTGACAGACGTGACAGAGTCTGGAGATGCCGTGGAGAACATTCTGCTGCCTGCAACATCCTCCAGCACTACCAGTTTGTCAGTGGGTCAGTAATGGTGTGGGGTGGCATTTCTTTGGGGGGCCGCACAGCCCTCCAAGTGCTCGCCAGAGGTAGCCTGACTGCCATTAGGTACCGAGATGAGATCCTCAGACCCCTTGTGAGACCATATACTGGTGCGGTTGGCCTCCTAATTCAAGACAATGCTAGACCTCATGTGGCTGGAGTGTGTCAGCAGTTCCTGCAAGACAAAGGCATTGATGCTATAGACTGGCCCGCTCGTTCCCCAGACCTGAATCCAATTGAGCACATCTGGGACATCATGTCTCGCTCCATCCACCAATGTCACGTTGCACCACAGACTTCCAGGAGTTGGCAGATGCTTTAGTCCAGGTCTGGGAGGAGATTCCTCAGGAGACCATCCGCCACCTCATCAGGAGCATGCACAGGTGTTGTAGGGAGGTCATACAGGCACGTGGAGGCCACACACACTACTGAGCCTCATTTTGACTTGTTTTAAGGACATTACATCAAAGTTGGATCAGCCTGTAGTGTGTTTTTCCACTTTAATTTTGAGTGTGACTCCAAATCCAGACCTCCATGGGTTGAAAATTTTGATTTCCATTTTTTTATTTTTGTTTTCAGCACCTTCAACTATGTAAAGAACAAAGTATTTCTGAAGAATATTTAATTCATTCAGATCTAGGATGTGTTATTTTTGTGTTCCATTTATTTTTTTGAGCAGTGTGTGTAATATATATATTGTTTGTATATTGTATTATTTTTAATATTGTATCCTATTGTAACAATGCAATGTTTTTTGGACCCAGGACATACTTGAAAACAAGAGAAATCTCAATGTATCCATCATGGTAAAATATTTTATAAATAAATAATTAAATACATGAACTTGGTATATCACAATAAGAGCAAATGCATACATTTTGTAAATAATGCCAATGAGCAGTAAATGCATAAATCTTGTATATCAAGCCAATGAGCACTAATTGCATAAACGTGGTATACCATGCCAGAGAGCAGTAAATTCATAAAATATGTATATCATGCCAATGAGCCATATGTGCCTCCAAAAACCTTGCCAGTGCCATCTGTGCCCCCAAACCACCTATCGTTGCCATCTCTTTGTGCCCAGCATCACTGGACCATCTCTCTGCCCCCAGCATCACTGTGACATTGCTCTGCCCACAACATATCTGTGCCATTGCTCTGCCCAAAACATCATGTGCTATCATTCTACATATTCTACATATAGTGTAGTTTTTCTCAAACTTCTTAGTGAGGCTGGGGAAATAAAATAAATCAAAGCTTCAAGCTGCAATGCTTTTCAAACAGGATCTCCACGATCAATAGTGGACCAGATATTAGTAATACCAAAACTGCATTTACATTGCATTAAATCCATATATTTTTCATCTTCATTATGATTTTTGTTGGACCTCTATCTTCTTTAGAATGTCTGCCTGATGGAAATGGATATATTATTTAATATTTGAAATAGAAAGATACTCTAAACTGCAAAATATTAGAATGCGACTAACGTATTCTTGTACTGAATGATAATGTTTACACAAAAATCACATAAAAAAGACCAATGAATGTAAGGTTGAGAGAAAACTAAACTTTCAGATTGGGAATATAGCCATACACAACCTCATCATCAACACTGTGCTGTACACAGGAATCCTATGATAGAGTTAGCAAAACACAAGAGGGACATAACACACTTTATAGATTAATAGAATACGTAGAATAGGTTGAATGAAATATTTCAGCAAATAAATTCCTCTGCTCCAGGCAGAAGGCCCTAAAATATATAATGTCATATTTAATAATTTGACAATGTATGATTAAAGCCATTATGGGGAAAACATCATATTTCATGGCAATCCTACCCCCATCAAGAAGAGTCTTTTATTTTGCCAATGTATCCTGTCAAGCCTATGTACTGATGGTCACTGGGCATGAGGAAGCAGTCGACAGATGCTTCCATCACTTACATCAGAAAAAAGCTTAAAAAAATTAATTCACTGTTCTTTTGACCTTGTCTTCTTATAACAATATCTAAACATCACAGAACTGTTTACATTACAAAGGATTTGTATGCCATGACATTTAAACTTATATAATCCTTTAGTTTATAATGTTTAACTTGGACAGCCTACATGATTAAGTTCCCACTTAATGAGTTGGGATGGTTTAAAACCAGTAGATAGTCAACATTGTATTTAACTCATTGAATATGTTCATAGATGTTAATACGATAAAATTATCACTAATACATTATATTATGAAGTAGAACAAGTTTTGCGTATATGATGTGCAAAATGAATCAACAAACATAACTGAAAAAAAATAATAATATATATATGTTGGAAGGCCATTTGGCCTGAATTTGTGGGAGGAGTTATGATCCTATTTAAACCCTATCCCCCTACTTACCTTTGTCGTGCAAGCGGTTTGTCTTCTCCATAACAACCAGCACTTCTGGTCCATTGTTCCCGCCAGAATCCAGTCTCCAGCAAACAGTCCATCACCAGCAGCTCCTGCCTCCGTCCTCCGTGCCCGTCAACCGGCTTCTATCCTTCCTCGCTCGCTACTCGACTTCCGGTCACGAGACCGGCACGTCCACGTAAGCTTAATGTGGGAAATAGCCTTCAGCTATTTCCCACGTTTTGGGCCTACAAACACGGGGATAGGCTCCCTTTTATATTAGTATTATACTTTCGTGCAATTTTCTCTGTTTGTGTACTTCTGCGTTCGTATGGCAAACAGCCGATCGCAGAGTACACACTCCATCGTTATATTAGTTTAAATATCTACCGACTGCACAATATTTACACACCTTAACGGCTCTCGTTCTGTTTTCACATGCTCACTTAACCGACCACAGGCGGTCGGTCCAGTTTATATTCCCCTCGTTCGTTCACTTAGCCAAACGCAGGAAGCTTCATACATTTTAATTTTCACAAACTGTCATAAATTATACCTTTGTCATGTCATTTACCTATAACAATAGCACTCACCCCTTTCTTAATTCTTTACCTTACATAAACGTACATGTAGTACATGGCTCTCCAGTCACCACTAGATTTAATGACAATATCACTGTGGCACTACTTCCCATCCTATAGATTATTTTTATTTACGGGCCATTAATTTATTCAGCGGAATCTTCTTAAAAGACCCTGTTCAGCATAATTAATTTGTTTCGGCAAGCTAAATACAACCCCAAGCACCACTACATCTTTTCTTAGTTTATCATGTCTTTAATTAAGCTTTACGTCCTTTTATACCAGGCTCATTACAGACCATTAGCACAATTTTGCCAATTTTTGTCTCCAAAAACCATTATACTCTAGTTCCTTATACATAGAATGCATATGTTTTAGGTTCTACTACTTTTTTTTTCCCCTCAAACAAAGCTCCAAGAAGAGGTACCCAGTATCCCACATTTCGGTAACAGGTAAGAAGGTTTACCATTTTACGTTTTCCCTTGAGGCCTCATTCAGCCTCCACGGCCTCATCCAGCCCCCCAACTCCCAAAGTGGGTCTAAGATTCCTCACAAAATGTCAACAACAATCTCATTATTATAACCCACCGCATTACTACTATATTTAACGGTACATGTTTTGTTTTATCATTCATTTCTACATATCATTACTTAGACCTGTGTTATTACCACAGCTTGCCAAGTCCTACGCCATCAACAACCTACAGGCTACCTGGTTCCCTACATTGCAGTATCAGGTATTGGTAATCTTACTCACTACGAGTACGTTTCTCTTTAAGGCCTCACTTCGCCTTCGTATCATAAAAAAATAAAAAAATTCACATTTGTGGAAACACAGGGGCTTGTCTCTAATTTACGGACCAACGTTCAGGTCCCTCAGCTTACCCAAGTACTTACGTTACAGTATCTCTGATACACACCTACCCATAAGTTCTGCATTTTTACACTCATTATACCAGTGGCACGCCTCAGGCCCACTAGCATCTTTTTCCCCTAAGGTTTCCCGGACCGGGCCCGTTCCCTGCAGAAGCAAGATTATATTGTAATCTTCCTGCGCATTGCCCAAAGAAAGAGGACAAACAATCAAGGTTAAGTATCTACATACGTTATATCACACAATTCTAAGAGACAAGCCCCATCAGGATAGAGAACTGGCATTGAGGGTTAGGCGCTGGCCTTAGCTATCCTAAGTAATATTATGGTCCCGCGAGGTCTACACCCCACCTCATACATGGAGGTTCAGCCCCATGAACCTCCATGTATGAGGTGGCTCATAGTTAGCCATCTCGCTCGCCCTTCTTTAGGGCTACAGTTAGGGATTCCCAAGTCACGGCCACACGTTTTGAATCTCTTACGGTCACCGAGAGGCCGACATCCTGCCACCACGTTCAAGTGGCCACAAAACTCCCTCGGCCCAAATCATAGGTACTCCACTTGGCACTAGCAGGGCCTCACCTGTCACTTGATTCTAGGTCAATTCTTCGCCTCGGCACTAGCTAACAGGCCAGTTCTCCAAAGGTCTCTTCCACACCTCTAAGACACATTACTTATCCAAATCATTATTTCTTTTTCAGAATGTCACAAGAATCCATCCCAATAATCGGTCTGCTGTTGGACGAAATACCCAGCACGCCAGTCAGGCCTCGGTCTCCATATGAATCCCTCACCCCTTCTACCCTCAGTTACCTGGGATTCTGGTACATTCTAAAAATGTCAGCAGAGCCCAGACACAGGGGTATCCCCTCCCCAGCCACTGCCACTGCCTACACAGGCTCACGACGTCTCAGGTCCTGCTCTAGTTCACAAGGGCCGACAGTTCTCA
This sequence comes from Pelobates cultripes, assembly GCA_933207985.1. Taxonomy (NCBI): domain Eukaryota; kingdom Metazoa; phylum Chordata; class Amphibia; order Anura; family Pelobatidae; genus Pelobates; species Pelobates cultripes. The sequence goes on along the minus strand of OW240913.1, from coordinate 28,322,146 downwards.
GATTCCAATCAGGAGACCCCGGTCGCTATCCCGGCCAGCCTCCAATCGATCAACAGGCTGGTAAGTGGAATCGGCTATAGCCACACCAGGTGTCTCGTTAGGCCCGGCAGGCCCTCACCTGGCGATCTCGGTCATACAGTCTGGCTTACCCCTCATTTCCCTCCCCCACCACCCACTATCACTACTCCATACGTCTCACCAGCCCACTCTGTTCCAATTTCCATGGAGAAGGAAATTCTCGATGGAAAGGACGTTAAACTAACATCACTGCTTAACTTCCCAAGACACCCTATAGTACAAAGGTTATATTCATGGTGACATTTCAGTAGTCCTAAAGAGTAAGACCCATGACTTAACAAAGCTTTGCATTCCTCTGTTTGTCATTGCCTCTCGCATAGAGACAGCCATTTCTACTTCTCACCTCTCCTTCACCCCACGCACTAGACAGGGAAGCAGCCAGAGGGACAAGCTGGGCTGACCATTTCATTTCTGGGGAAGGCTCGGGTGCACTATCACTTTAATACTGGGGTATGCTATTTCACCACATGCAGGGTTTTGCACATCTGCTCCAGAACCCACACCTAGTCCACCTGTCACCTAAGATAAGCCCAACTAAGGTTAAAATTGATATCCTGGAATACTATCTGCATTTACACCCAGCTAGGCATCTGGTAGATTCTGGTGCCAGGTTTCACATAGGCCTTATTGTCATTTCCACAGGTACACTTGTATGCCCTAACCTATTATCTGCATCCATTGACCCTCTTACGGTTGACAACCTTCTGTCCACATCAATCATACGCTGGTTTCATGATTGCCTCTTTCTGGTCTTCACACTTCTCATCTTGGCGTACCATTCCCATCGAGGTAGCCATTCACAATACCCTATAATACATCTTATCATAGACCTCTTCCGACCTGCACTCTACATCCATTCCCAGCATCAAACTTCCTCATTCCCGCTGTCACGGTTCACGCCGTGACATCCAGTCTGCCAGACGTGGTCGCTCCGGAAGCGCCCGATAGGGGATTTGAACTGTGGTTCTTCTGGACCATATCCTGCTGTTCTTCCTCTGAGCCATTTCAGGACTTTGGATAACTCATGTTTATTCTTGTATTGCCTGCAGCACTTGGGGGCTGGACTTCACCAAAGGCTCAGATCTGTCAGTAACTCTCCAGCTGAATCTGATACCTAATCAACAAGATATAAAAGCCTGCCTCACCCTGGGAGGGGTGTCAGTTCATTGACTCTGGTTCCCTTGTTTGGTTCCTGTTACTCCGTACCTGCGTTCCAGTGATTCCTGTCTAATTCCGGCTTCTGACCTTGGCTTTCCTCCTGGACTACTCTGACCTCTGGCTTCTCTGATTTTGGCTTCCCTTGAGCACGCTTCTGCTAATCCCTGCTGGAGCACTTTTCCTGGAAAGCCCCCGTGCACAGACTCGCAGGCCAGGTGGCGTCTTACCTGGTCACCCTGGTCTGTGTCTACTTTGCAAGGGTGAACGTATAACTCTGCGAGCTGGACTCCCTATCAGGTAAGACTCCGTTACAGATGAACTGAACAATGGAGTCCGCAGAGTTATACAAATTACTCACCTCCCTGGCCGAGCAAGTCTCCAACCTGTCCCAGAATGTTATAGATTTGCAGAGACGTTCATTGGCATTTAAAGGAGCAACGCTTCCATTCCCGGAACATGTATGCCCAGAACCGTATGTCTTTATGCCTGACAGGTTCGACGGTTCCCGTTCTGCTTTTCCGATGTTCAAGACGGATTGTGAGCTACTATTTGCCCTGAAATCGATAATCTACGCCACCGACTTCCTCAAAGTTCGCTCCTCTATTAACCTATGTACCGGGCGGATTAAGGCGTGGGCACACCAGAAGCTGCAGGAGAGAAGTACTGTCTTGGACTCCTGGGAGTTGTTTATGTCCGCAATGGATTCTCAGTGTTTTGCAGCAAGAAAAACAACTTCCAAGCCTATTTCAGGTCCTCGCAGAACCCGGTTGCCTAGAGAAGAGGAATTATTTTATGGATACAAAAATCCCATCATGTTGCAGCATGAACCCACTTTCAGGGACCCGCCTTGTAACCCTGTTTACACTCGAGCTAGCAGTGAAACTCCAGTCGACATGGAGGAACCCATGGAGATTGGCTTCATCAGAACTAGATTGCCCCCTAAGGAAAAAGACTGCAGGAGAGCCCATGGTCTATGTCTATACTGTGGGAAAAGAGGGCATTTCATATCTCTCTGCCCGACTCGTCCACCTAGGCCAAGATCCCTTCTGTCTGGTGCCATATGGACTTACCCTGTCATCCCAGCAAGACAGCCTGGACACTGCCAGCCCTATCCCCGTCCTGTGACACAAAAGGGTACCCAAACTACTACACTCAATGTTACCAGTGTCCCTCAAGAACCTGCAACCAGTACCCCTGTGGAATCTCCACCTCCTGCTCCAGAAACATTTGGACCTCTTCCTGATGACACTTCTGTTCAAGCAAGCACCATCACCACTTCCTGCCTTGCCAAAAAAGTCCTGCCACCTGACTGCACCTATGCCTCAAATGGCACAGTTGTATGCAAACAGGATCTAGAAGTATTCGAAAAAGCATTGAAAGCTGCAAATGCCTCCCCTTTAGTACCCGAAACTGGTACCATAAAATCCCAGGACGTAAAAGGATACCTTAATTATAAAGACTATCTTAGTGATACTGAGACCAAAGATGAGCCTGTTCACGCCCGGAGGGCGTTCTTGACAGGGGGGTACTGTCACGGTTCACGCCGTGACATCCAGTCTGCCAGACGTGGTCGCTCCGGAAGCGCCCGATAGGGGATTTGAACTGTGGTTCTTCTGGACCGTATCCTGCTGTTCTTCCTCTGAGCCATTTCAGGACTTTGGATAACTCATGTTTATTCTTGTATTGCCTGCAGCACTTGGGGGCTGGACTTCACCAAAGGCTCAGATCTGTCAGTAACTCTCTAGCTGAATCTGATACCTAATCAACAAGATATAAAAGCCTGCCTCACCCTGGGAGGGGTGTCAGTTCATTGACTCTGGTTCCCTTGTTTGGTTCCTGTTACTCCGTACCTGCGTTCCAGTGATTCCTGTCTAATTCCGGCTTCTGACCTTGGCTTTCCTCCTGGACTACTCTGACCTCTGGCTTCTCTGATTTTGGCTTCCCTTGACCACGCTTCTGCTAATCCCTGCTGTACTGAGACTTGGAGCACTTTTTCTGGTAAGCCCCCGTGCACAGACTCACAGGCCAGGTGGCGTCTTATCTGGTCACCCTGGTCTGTGTCTACTTTGCAAGGGTGAGCATATAACTCTGCGAGCTGGACTCCCTATCAGGTAAGACTCCATTACACCCGCTAAGGAGTTCTCACTGCATTACGCCAATCGACCATGCCATACAAGCTACCTCTTCCTCAAGTAGTAAGGTCTGGTTGAGCAAGACAGACTTATCCAACGCCTTTAATCTACTACCTATTCACCCTTCACTATGGCACCTGGCCTACGTTTGGCTCTAGGAGCAACCCTAAGTATTCAACATCTTCGCTCAAACCCTCTGCTGGCCGCTCCTGAAAATATTCAGGTGTCCATCAGTCATCTATCTGGATGAATTTGTTGTTGATTTAACAGGTTCACAAACACCTAACAGTATTCACACCACCACAGCCTCCTTTTCACGACACTCGGGGTCCCTCTGTCACCAGGCAACCACTGGTTAGGGATGCCTGGCCCACTGTGACAGATGCCTTACTGGCCTTTAGAGAGACTACTACTTTGTCAGAGATCTACCCCATTGTGATGGCCACCCTCACATGGGGTCATCTTTGGACCGGCAAGGCAGTTAAATGCTGCGCTGACAACTCCGCAACCTGCGACATCATTAACAAGGGCGGCCATCCTCGCTAACAATTTTGTGGCTGATTCACAGGATAACTTGGCTGGCAGCAACCTCTCAGCTCTTTTTAGTCTGCTTTTACATTCCTGGTGTCCACAACACAGCCGCTGACGCTCTTTCACGCTCAATTTAAGGTCTTCTTTCAGGCACTCCCTACGACCCATTACATACCATCCAGGATACCACCTTTTCCATGAGCTAATCTTGGACTAAGAAGAGAAAAAAGTAGTAATACTAGATACACTGACCCAGGGGTCCCTGATTTGGCCCGAGGGTCTGTGTTTGCCCTAGAGCTATTCTTCCTAACGGGGAATAACCCACAACATATAATTAAAGAGAAGGAAGAGTGAGACCGTAAGGTCCTAAATGAAAAAATAGTTCAACAAGGAAAGAGAGCCCTACCTTTATTAGTCCTAATGATGGGAGCAATATTAAAAATGGACAAAAAGTAAGGGAGGAGGCAATAGTTTCTCAACACACATTCAAATCCTAAATGCTAACCTACTCAAAAGAGGGAGACCAGGCTATATCAAAAAAATCCATGCAAGCCTAGGTAGCATAGGTAAAGTGTAGAGAATTGAAGAGGCAGGTAGTAACAAGAAAAACTTTGGGCTAATTAGGGGATGAGCCCATGTACTTAACCTAAAGGGGGAGATGAAAAGGGAGACTTCCAAGACCCAGACCCAAATCTAAGTCACTATAGAAAGGACAGTGATAGATAAAGGTATACCTCGGCACAGTGATAGAACGCACAGATGCCTACCTATGTACCTCTCCCTGCCTATTCAGGTCTACCTAAATTAACCCAAATAGAGGTCCATATACCTCAGCACTGTAATATTGCATACAGGTGCCTACCTACATACCGCTCCCTGCCTGTCCAATAAACTAGTATACATTAAATTAACCTAAATAGAAATTCATATTCCTGTGCTACCAAGTGAGTGGTAAAGAAAGAAAAAAAAATAATTAAGATTTGCTCGACACGCGTTTCAGCATATTAGCATGCCGTCGTCAGGAGCAGTGAACCTGTACTGTAGCCATGTAGCCGTTTATATACTGCTTGTAACGTTTTAATTAGTCAGCTGTGTATCCACGTGGGTGTATACTGCCGAATTGGCTGCCTCCCGATTGGTCACGGATCCGATCACGTGACCAAACGTCATAGTCTAATTAGCCAATCGGAATAAGCGTACGTGGGGAGACCAGGCGCATGGGGGGGGAGTGGCAACGTGACGTGGATCAGTGACGAAATCACACTGACACCCACCGAGCCGGTCCCAAAGAAAAAAATAACGATATAATTTATTTAATTCTCCAAAGTCACCTAAAAGGTGACGCCTAGGAGGGAGAATGGTGTCATATAGAAAGGAGGGAGGGACAGAAGGACACACCCTCCAGACACTACTTCAACCATAAGGGATGTTTAATCGTTAAGTTATAATGTGAGGCTGACATAAGGGAAACTCAGTACCTAAATAATGTAGTGCTTAACCCCTACTGTTATTATTATCACAATAGGTCCCTACTGTCTAGAAGTTAACATATACAGGAATTATTTAAGTGGGCCAAAAGACCCAAATCAAAATTATATTGGGTTAATAATTAAATAACCCTTTACAGTGAACTGCAAATACATGAAGTATAAGATGTAATAGGGACAATAAATAGGTAAAATTGCTCAACATACAATAAGGTAAAGAGAACCTTTGTTTGATCTAGTGCAGTCATCACTATAGGCGGCCGCCTATTAGGAAAGCTACATACAGGATAATATTAAAATGTAACTATGTATGATTACTCCTACTATCCATATAGACGGACAGAGGTAGGATAATCCTTGTTATATAATACACATCAAAAAATAGTTACAAAAAAACGGCAAATGAAAAGCCCTCATTTAGTCCTACGGGTGAGAGGGTCTTAAGTCTGTAAATCCAGTAGGATTCCCGTTGTCTCAGCTTTACGTCCCAGTCACCTTTTCTTTGAGTCTGTGGGATATGTTCAATTCCCACAAATCTAATCTTTTTAGATGAATTAGAATGGTGTATTTTCAAATGACGGAATATCGGAGTCTCTAAAGGTCTCCTAACTGAATTGACATGTTCCCTGATTCTCAATTTAAAGGGTCTGAAAGTTTTCCCCACATATTTCTTGCCACATGAGCAGGTAAGTAGATAGATCACTCCTTCAGTTCTACAGTTAAAGAATGATCGAACTGGAAACGTGTCAATATTATTGCTATCTGTAAACTCCTTAGAGTCCTTTGCAATAAATTCGCATGCGCTGCAGCGCCCACACTTGTACGTACCCTTGGGTAGATAGTTATTAAGCCCTCTTTTTGGAGGTGCTAGGTGGCTTTGTACCAAGGTGTCTCGAAAGTTTTTCTCTCTCCTTGCGGTCACAGATGGGGAGGGAGTGATTACCTCTTTTAGGTGTGGGTCGGACTTGAGGATTGGCCAGTAGCGCCTAAGTGTACCCATCATATAGTCCCACTGTAAAGGGTTATTTAATTATTAACCAAATATAATTTTGATTTGGGTCTTTTGGCCCACTTGAATAATTCCTGCATATGTTAACTTCTAGACAGTAGGGACCTATTGTGATAATAATAACAGTAGGGGTTAAGCACTACATTATTTAGGTACTGAGTTTCCCTTATGTCAGCCTCACATTATAACTTAACGAATAAACATCCCTTATGGTTGAAGTAGTGTCTGGAGGGTGTGTCCTTCTGTCCCTCCCTCCTTTCTATATGACACCATTCTCCCTCCTAGGCATCACCTTTTAGGTGACTTTGGAGAATTAAATAAATTATATCGTTATTTTTTTCTTTGGGACCGGCTCGGTGGGTGTCAGTGTGATTTCGTCACTGATCCACTTCACGTTGCCACTTCCCCCCCCATGCGCCTGGTCTCCCCACGTGCGCTTATTCCGATTGGCTAATTAGACTATGACGTTTGGTCACGTGATCGGATCCGTGACCAATCGGGAGGCAGCCAATTCGGCAGTATACACCCACGTGGATACACAGCTGACTAATTAAAACGTTACAAGCAGTATATAAACGGCTACATGGCTACAGTACAGGTTCACTGCTCCTGACAACGGCATGCTAATATGCCGAAACGCGCGTCGAGCAAATCTTAATTTTTTTTTTATTTTTTTTCTTTACCACTCACTTGGTAGCACAGGAATATGAATTTCTATTTAGGTTAATTTAATGTATACTAGTTTATTGGACAGGCAGGGAGCGGTATGTAGGTAGGCACCTGTATGCAATATTACAGTGCTGAGGTATATGGACCTCTATTTGGGTTAATTTAGGTAGACCTGAATATGCAGGGAGAGGTACATAGGTAGGCATCTGTGCGTTCTATCACAGTGCCGAGGTATACCTTTATCTATCACTGTCCTTTCTATAGTGACTTAGATTTGGGTCTGGGTCTTGGAAGTCTCCCTTTTCATCTCCCCCTTTAGGTTAAGTACATGGGCTCATCCCCTAATTAGCCCAAAGTTTTTCTTGTTACTACCTGCCTCTTCAATTCTCTACACTTTACCTATGCTACCTAGGCTTGCATGGATTTTTTTGATATAGCCTGGTCTCCCTCTTTTGAGTAGGTTAGCATTTAGGATTTGAATGTGTGTTGAGAAACTACTGCCTCCTCCAAGACCTCCCTTACTTTCTGTCCATTTTTAATATTGCTCCCATCATTAGGACTAATAAAGGTAGGGCTCTCTTTCCTTGTTGAACTATTCTTTCATTTAGGACCTTACGGTCTCACTCTTCCTTCTCTTTAATCTTGGACTAAACACACAATTACACCTTGTACAGGTACGCACGCTTCACACAGTTTTGTGACTACTCTATCACTCACGCCTGGGCTTTGTATATTGTACCATGTCACAAGTAGAGTTTGCTTGATTCAAGACTTTTGCCGTTAAACCATGGTAATGTTTGCCTCTTCCTCTAAACCTACAAGTCAAGCATCTTACTTATACCTCCTATCCTGTCACTCCGCTTTTTATGTATCCAAGATCATCCACACACTATCAGTCCTAATCCATTACTTCATGTCTAAACCTTCCATTAAGGTGAGCTACATCATGGCTTCCTTCTCTGGTCTCTCTTTTTTGCAAAAGCACTGCATCAGCAGCTTCAAGCTCTTACACCCCAGTCTACATCACTAAGTGATGGGGCCACAGGTAATCCTCAGCTCAGTTACATTTATACCTCAATCAGAGTAAAAGCTCCTAACAGGCTTTCAGTACACAAGCTGTATAAACTTGCAATAAAGTGTGTTTCTTTGAATTCCGAGTGTGTGTGTGTATGTGTGTATATATATATATATATATATCTCCCTGTCAATCACCTGGCAGTCAGCATGGATAAATCATGCTAGGATTAAAAGTGAGATGATGCTGCTGCTAATTTAATGTTTACCCTGATTTGGCCCTGTCTGAACCGGATTATGATGTAAATTACTAAATCTTTCATATAGCTTTAAAGGAAAACTGGATATCTTATGAAAAAAGGGTTAACACAAGTTATAGGGGATTTTTCAACATTTTATTCCATGGTGTAAATTACAGATAGTTCCCATTTGAAATTAGAAGCAATGCAACAAATCCATGACATAGCACCACCATCACGATTATTCCTTGACATAAGTTCATTAGTATTACTATTAGGATTCATAAAGTGACAGCACATTCAACATCTCTGTACAATAAGTGGACTACCAAAGAAAAAATTGCAACAGGACAAGTTGAACGTACAGACCCAGTAGGTGGCGAGGGCTTACATTCTAACTTAGATTCTAAGGGGAAGAGAGTATAATTACACAAAAGATAAAATGCATTTGGCAACACAGGAGTAGATACCACTATCCAGGATTTCTACGGAAACTGGCCACTGGTCAAGGAGGAAACAAAAAAATATAGTTTTAACATAACCAAACCACTACATACTATGCAGTAGAAGCACTCGCAAGAGAGAAAAAATATCCTTAAAAATGTACAAATGAAAAAGATAACAATATATAAGTAATTTTTTTATCTAGTATCTGCCTGTGACAAATATAGATGCCTTATGCTGCAACATATCATTCATTTTAGCCTGGTATTGCATCTTACATTTAAACTTGGTGTTGACCTTGACATATCATTTCTAAATGTTATATGTAAAGCGTTTATTTCAGAAACTGTTGGTGAAAATCGGTGATGCTATGGAAACATTTGAAATCAAAGAGTTCTCCTCCACGCATACTTCTGCATACATACCCATATTAACTGATGTTATGAAAAAGACATAGTGACGCAGTCCAGTACAGATTTGATAAATGTATACTTTCATTCCCCAACTGTCTAAACTAAATTATCATTATACATTCATATGTATTGAATGTCTGTCACTTGTATAAAAAAAAATGATTAAATAATGCATTTAACAGGTTTGTTTAAATCAAGATGCTTTCAATCCACAGCCAAACTAATGAATGCACCTAGGATTTACTTGAATCACTAAAAAAGACTCTTCTGGTAAATACCAGACAAATCCATTAATTTAGGTGTGAATTAGAAGGATTTTATTTCAGACAAACATCTGAAATTATTTTTTTCTTAAGTCTATGACCTATTAGATACAGGAATGGCCACAAGATGGTGATAAACACCTTAAATTCACCAAAACCTTGATAATCCAACATAATCATGAGAATCTATAAAAGGGTGCTTTACAGATTAAAAGACATTCCATGCCCCCAGAATGTGGTCATTTATTGGACAGGTCACATACATCAGTAGAGCATTATTTGCTGTACCTGTGCTGCTGTCAATGGAGAAGGAAATGGAACTTGTGCATGTGTGAGAATGAAAGTATGGGAGGAGGTTTGAGAATGGAAAAAATGAATAACTGACATGAACAGGATTGTTAAACATAGGAGAGTTTTAAGATATTAAGGAATCTGATAAGGACAGTAGGCGTCCTTATGGCCCTGGCCTCAACTAGTCTGTCCTTATTCAAAGAATCCACAAACTTGGCCTCTATCACCTCTATCATACTTTCCTGATCCTCATCCTACCTTTCCCAATGCACGTTTAGTGTTACCTGATCCCTATGCACAGTCTCAGATGGAGTTTCTCAAGGTGCAGTTTTCTCTCCCCCTTTGTTCTCTCTTTACACCACCTTCCTTCATAACCTAATCAACTCCTTTGGATTTGTATGCTAATGACACTCAGGTTTACCTCTCTTCCACTCATCTCTCTCCTGCCCTGCTTTTCATATTTCACCTTCATCTACCTCTCTGTAGGTCAATAGAACATCAATTAGATCACCTTTTCTTTTGGATATACAGGATAAAACATTGTGTTTTTAAGGTTGAACTCAATGGAGTTTAGTAATTTTTTTTAACCTAGATTGCAATGTAACTCAAGTTCCCTACTTTGTAGTTTGTTCATGTCAATTCATGTCTCATTTCCACCTTAAAACATATTGCCAATGTTAAACTCAAGATACAACCAGGGCACTTATTCTTACTCTTATGATTTCTCGCCTAGACTACGGTAACTTACTGTTCAGTGACCTTCAACATACCTGCATTACCATACTTCTTGCCCTAACTCAATGCTACTCTCACTCCTCACCCCCTTTGTCAGTCCTTCTTGTACCTTTCTGGATCCATTTTAAATGGTTGACAATTCTACATGTCATCTTAAATAACAAATGCACAGTGTCTCATTGGCTTCACTCTACCTGTAAACTACTATTCTTGAATGCTTGTCCCCACATTTCTAACTGTCCGCTACAGGATTTTTACTAGTGCATCTCCTAGGAAAAAAGGAGTGTGTCAATCCTATAGAATGCCCTGACATGTCCTATTAGACTTCCCCTAACCTAGAGTCCTGAAGAGGTCACTTAAACCTACCACTGGTAATGTAGGAGAACTTACCATTTCCATGGGTAACTCTTCTTTCATTACAATATATTGTCCACCTCTCTACACTGCACTTGTTTCCATAGTCTATTTTACTCTTTTACTCTTCTGTTTTCAAACACACCATTTTACAAGCTTGACTATATACAGACATCCCTTATATCTTCATCTCCATATTGTTATTCATCTTGTGTTCCTTTATCCCTTCCTCTTAGGTTATAAGCTAATTTGATCATCTTCTTCACCTTTGTCCATCAACATAATTTGTGTATATCAGTTACTTGTTTTTTTTTTTAAATCCCTTCATTGTGTAATAATATAGGGCTGAGGAAAATATTGCTACTATATAAATGTCAATAATATTACAGCAAATGTCAACTTTAGATTACTGTGTAGCTCATTTGATGCCATAACAAAATTTAGCATTTTGACCAAATGTACTATAATAGCATATTAAGAAAATACATTATTGTTGTGTTTGCATGCACACTGTTCTGCTTTGATTGAAATGTATGAAACTGAGTCTTTTTTTCTGGACTTGAATTCTCTTTTCACGGCTTTAATTGTATGCACTTTCTACATTTAAATATATAAAGGGAATCAATGCAGTCAAGGAGGAGACTATATTTAAAAGAAGAACAACTACCACAACAAGATTACATAGTCTTAAATTAAAGGGCAAAGGTATAAAAATAATATCAGTAAGTATTACTTTACTGAGAGGGTAGTGGATGCAAGGTAGAAGTGGTAGAGGTTAAAACAGTAAAGGAGTTTAAGCATGCGTGGGATAGGCATAAGGCTATCCTAACTATAAGATAAGGCCAGGGACTAAAGTATTTAGAAAATTGGGCAGACTAGATGGGCCGAATGGTTCTTATCTGCTGTCACATTCACATGTTTCTATGCTACTCATCTATGTGATATTATCTAAAATCCAAGACAGCTGCACTTACCTAAACATGCAAACATTATAGGGTGTTGCTGGGGCCAATATATACAACATATATTATCTAGAATCCACATAATCGTTTCCATCACTTGACACAACTTCTGAAAATCTAACAATTCTTTTCAGTAAATATTTTGAGATTCTAAAAAATAAAACAGGATTTGTTTGACCAAAGTTCTTCCCACTGAGCTGAGCATTTTGCACTGGGTTTTTCAATTGTTGAGCTACTTCATGTAGCATATTCAAGATGCTTAAAGTTGAAACACATAGTGTGGTATATGATAAGCAAAAAAAAAGTGGAGTGACAAACCCAGATGCAGTTACAGGAAACCAAAGGAGGACAAAAGAACACGCATGACCCCCCCGTGGAAGCAGCAGACGTTCTGGTGAGAGGACTCCATATGCTTTAAATACCTGTGAGCACCAAAATAAACGTTTGGAGCCTTCATATAACAAGAAATGACAACCTCTCTCTATTAAAAGCTTGTTTGTAGAATACCATATGATGAAAATGCTTACCATTACTCTTTACACAAAGTGAAATCAGCATTCATTTACCCTGCTGATTGGCTCATTGAGTGCTTGAGCCACATGTACATTCCTGCAGTACTGCCATTGAGAATGTTGCACCTATGCATACCATAGTGTGGGAGCTTAGTTTATTTGCATGGTATTCTCTGGTTGTTCCAGAATTAAAAATGTCAAATGGTTAATGGTAAACAAAAATAGCATAATCTATAGCTATTTTTTTTTAAATTATTTAATGGGTCCTGGATAAATTAATGCTATGACAGTTGCATTTTGATACAGAACATTTTAAAAAATTATGCCAAGGCAAATGACCCCTTTCCTGACAGTAATACTTTTTGACCATTTTTTTTATTTGGCACATAAGTAATAATATCATTTTATTTTTCTAATATAGAGTAAAATAAACAATAACATCAATATGTTATAAATTATATAAATGATATATATAATCGCAGCTAAATCCAAAGGCCACTACTCCATACTAATTCTTCTTGACCTCTCGGCGGCCTTTGACACCGTTGATCATGCTCTCCTTCTTCAAACTCTGCAATCGCTTGGTCTCTGTGACTCTGTCCTCTCGTGGTTTTCCTCTTATCTCTCCCAACGCTCATTCAGTGTCTCTTTTTCTAATGATACCTCCTCCCCTCGCCCTGTCTCGGTTGGAGTCCCCCAAGGCTCCGTCCTTGGTCCCCTTCTATTTTCTCTTTACACTGCCTCTCTTGGCAAACTTATTACCTCATTTGGTTTCCACTACCACCTGTACGCTGATGACACCCAGCTATATCTCTCCTCCCCGGACCTCTCCCCTGCTGTCCTGCAACGTGTCACTGCTTGCCTTTCTTCCATCTCTGACTGGATGTCCTCCCGCTTTCTGAAACTCAATCTCTCAAAAACTGAGCTCCTTGTCTTTCCTCCTCCTAATACTGATCCTCCTCTTTCGCTCTCCCTTCAAGTTTGTGGTACCAACATCAGCCCATCCTTGCAAGCGCGCTGTCTTGGCGTCATACTTGACTCTGGTCTCACCTTTGAGCCTCACATCCAGCATGTTGCCAAATCCTGTAGATTCCATCTTAAAAACATAGCCCGCATCCGCCCCTTTCTTGTACCAGATACTACCAAGGAGCTTGTCCATGCTCTAATAATTTCACGCATGGATTATTGTAACCCTCTCCTGCTTGGTCTTCCCAAAAGCCGTACTGCACCCCTACAGTCTGTAATGAATGCTGCTGCTAGACTGATTTTCCTCTCTAGTCGGTTCTCTCACACCTCACCCCTCTGCCAGTCCTTACATTGGCTTCCTGTGTGCTATAGGAGTCAATTCAAGGCACTAACTCACACCTATAAAGCACTGAACAACTCTAGCCCCTCTTATATCTCCTCACTGATCCACAGGTATGTCCCTTCTCGGTCTCTCCGCTCTGCCCGTGACCACCTCCTGTCCGTTGTCCGCACCCGTACGGCCAACTCGCGCTTGCAGGACTTCTCGCGGGCGGCTCCCTTCCTATGGAATAGCCTGCCTACCGCCATCCGACTCTCCCCTAGTCTTGCATCTTTTAAGAAGTGCCTTAAAACCCATCTCTTTAGGAAAGCTTATGGCCTCCAAGACTAACCCCTACCTCACATACCCGTCTCTTGCCCTCTCCTAAAGGGCAGCCCACCTTATTTGATTGCACATTCCTGTCCTAATGTGTTTTACACCCCACCTCCTATAGAATGTAAGCTCGATTGAGCAGGGTCCTCTTCAACCTAGTGTTCCTGTAAGTTTATTTGTAATTGTCCTATTTATAGTTAAATCCCATTTCATAATATTGTAAAGTGCTACGGAATCTGTTGGCGCTATATAAATGGCAATAATAAATAAATAAAAATATACCTCCATATCAGTGAATTAGTAATATTGTAGCATGATATAGCTGGTAACCCCTTTAGCTCATTCTCTGTAATCAGAGAAACTGAACTAGCGGCTCAGCTATATTTTCCATAAACCTCTACTGCACAAGGATTGTTGGCAAGAGAAAACCATATAGACCAGATCAATATTTTCAGGAAAGACAGGTTATCTTTCTTTTTATTGAGTTGTCTGGCAGCTGCAGAGTTATTTCTGTGCAATTAATAGAACATTGAAGGCAAGTTTTCTTTAATGCATGTATTTTGCTGCATTTTCTAATGTGCCTTCTATATAGTATAGAATTAATGCACTAAAATTTTTTTTTCTAATTCTGCATACTGTGTCCATTTAAGTTTGCCTCAAACAAAAGTAAAGGATGATGATAAAAATATTCAAGCTTAATTTGAATTATTCTGGATGCAAAAGCAACTGTTAAACTTAGATGGACTGTGTGTTTGACAATGGTTCCATGAGTCTGTGTACTTAGGAAGGTGTGTCAGAACCTTTAGATTAATAAACCTGTTTTGTATTGTTAGACTTGGCTATGATCCTCTGGAAACCTTCAAATCTCTAGTTACCTTCAAATGCATTTTGATGGATTTAACTCATTGGAAAATTCTAAAATATACTTAATCGAATTAAAAAAGTGAAAGGTTTTATATAAAAGTGGTGTATTTCAATAACAGATTTTGAAGAACAAAATAGAAAAAAATGGATGAGTGAATAAAAAATCCTGTTCTATCTTTTCAAATATAGATTTTTTTGTATCTCTTTGAACATTTATTAAAGTTGATAAGTTAGAAAGGAAAATTGCCCATGATTTATAATTTCCTTTAAATTGCATTGAATGTATCAGTACATTTTTGTATCTCATGACCGGACATTTAAACAATAGAGACCAGATTACTGTTAGCAAAATCAGAATACCAACGAAGGTTATATACTGGGATTAAAACAAAAAGTAGCATTCTACTTAAAGCACAAAGACCTAGAATAATACATTATCGATCAATGGTGGATATGCTACTGGTACATAATTTAATGCACATAGTAACAGGTAATGTGATAATCAAAATATGGCCCATATAAATTATTATGTACAATATTGTCCTCGCAAAATACAAAATTCACATGACAACCAGGTTGTTACAGAGAAGTGAACACATACTCGTGGACACATGTTAAACCTAGCCTTCTCAAAAGCAGTAGGCTCCACGTTGGGCCTGGGCGGCCAATCATCCCAGGGCCGCAGTATAACATCTTGGCAATCCCTTATACAAGCCATCATCTCACAAACCTCGAACCAAATAATAATTTGCCTTCTCATTGTCCAAAACGATTTGTGTTTTGTCAGAAGAACCAATGGAGGGAGAACTGGCCAATAGGACGCTGTAAATTGATTTCCTCCTTAGACATAATGAGACTTATAAAATAAAATCAAGAAGAAATGTTCTCATTATATGTCCATTGCACTGTGTTTTGAATTAGTTATACATTGCATATTTCTATGGTCCTTTTAATTATGTTAATTTAATTCAGATATAATCCATTGCTCGTTTTGCTTAGATGTACGGTGTTCTAATAAGTCCAAACCATTTTCTGTGGTTGCTGTATTTCTCATGAAGAGGAGATTTTTTTGTATTTTTAATCTGAACTGCTTACGTAAGTGGTAAAGGCCTGGCATTGATGGGTTGCTTTGTTAATGGCACAGCTAAGATACATCATGTGTTAGACTTTATCAATATGAACTAACTGTAGGGAATGTGGTTAAACTTTTCTACAGTTGCATACTTTCATTGTGCATTCCATACTTTGTTTTTGACTTACATTAAACTACAAGGCAAAGTAACCTGTCCTTGATATCATTGCCCTCATTCGTAGGTGCAGCAACAGACTAAACCAGTTCTCAGATTATCTACAAAAACGTTAAAGAAACATAAAACAGCAGCAGCAACACCTGGGAAAAGTTGAGGATGATATGTCATAGCTGCAGTTTGAAGGTAAGGATAATAAAATCAATCTCTGACAACTTCTCTTTTAATTCTACTAGATATTTCTACATCCATTTACATTCTTGATTTTGGATTAGCCATAAAAAGTGTAAAGGAAGGAGCAGGCCTTAAACCTCTCAAACTGAGCTGATTCATCACCTCCATGATAATCCTCACCATACCAGTGAACATTTGTGATACACTTGTATTAACTAGTTAAAGACACAGGCGACACTCCAAGGTTCTTATGCTGGGTTTATTAGAGGGTAAGTCTCATCACAAATAAGTGTGATGTTTCAGCTCTATGTAGCCTTAATCATGCACGATTAAGGCTAAGTCAAACTCAGTCAATAATCAATAGACTTGTGCTTTTCACAACAGTATATTTCATTCAAGTCATTTTCTCAAACTTGAACATTTTTGGGATGTCCAGAGTTTGTTCATGTGATGGCTTTGCTTGGCTTAAAGGGCATGCATGAATGTTCTCCATTGAGGGTTGTAGTCAATGGAATATATTCGAAGCTTGGACTTGTCACCAGTGGGGTACCTCAGGGATCTGTACTTGGACCCATTCTCTTTAATATTTTTATTAGTGATTTGCAGAGGGTCTTGATGGTAAGGTATGTCTTTTTGCTAATATGTGTAACAGGGTTGATGTTCCAGGAGGGATAAGAAAAATGGCAAATGTTTTAGGTAAACTAGAAAAATGGTCAGAGCTGTTGCAGCTGATAGTTAATATGGATTAGTGCAAGATAATGCATCTTGGACGTAAAAACCCAAGGGCAGAGTACAACATCTGAGGAAAGGGATTTAGGGGAATTTATTTCAGGCGATTTAAAGGTAAGCAGACAATGTAACAGAGCAGCAGGAAATGCTAGCAGAATGCTTGGTTTTATAGGGAGAGGTATTATTAGTAGAAAGAGGAAAGTGCTCATGCCATTGCACAGTGTCAGGATCCAAAACCTAACAGAACTTTATTCATTTTATTCAATTTTGTTCCAGCAGTAACTATGATTTGCCAGTAGTGGCCTCCCTAACCACTAGGACTGAACTTTCCTTCACTTTACCTCACCTGCCTGGGCTGATTACTTCTCCTACAAAAGGCCACACCCTGCTCAATACAGCCTTTACATTGAAGTTGATGGTCTACCTTTGTTACCAATATACTTTATACAAACAACCTGCTTCATACCAACCTGATCTACACTACTAATCTACTTTATGTTACCAACCTGATCTACGCTACCAACCTGCATTGTTATCAACCTACTTTGTTACCAGCCTGGTGAATACCAACTTGATCAACTCTGCCTGATTTGCTAATAACAGCATGGTACAAACCTTCCTAATTGGCATAGCCTGACTCCTGAAGGCTAATAAGGACTTCCTTTCATGATTCTACGAATAACCAGAGACTCTCCAACAATAATTCAAGTAACACTTCTGCAGATAATTATATGTCTGCAAGTAATCCTAGATAAGTTCCTTCTTCCTCTTTTTAGCTTGCTGGGTATACTAAATTGTGTGTAACTATATCATATTTACCAATAAAGAACGAGATTAATCCTGGCAATCGTCTCTGACCTCACCTGCTTGAGACACACAGAACACTGGTGACATTCTATGATGCTACAAACTAGATGTATGTGTGAAAGCTTTGTTCATCACAGGGTGGAAGAGGTGAGTGATTTGTCATTTTCCTACTGCTCACTTTTTCCCCCCTTCTTTCACGCACCGAAAGAATGTGATAAGAGTGCCCTATCAGCTTGTCTCAACTGCGTCTGTGGAGATAGCGACAACACAAGACTCAGCAGGCAGGGAGTGACCACTAAAATTAGACATTTTAAAAGAGTGGGAGCAGCAGCAGATGTCATTTATTTTTTCTGTCAATTTAGGACACATTCACCCCTTTCACCTTGAGAATAACAAAGTAGTCCCACATTCTTAGCAAGGTGCCGCACAGAGAAGATTACAATTTGAAATGCACAAACAGTGGCACAGAAGCAAGCCGAAATAAAATAAAACATAATTTAGTAAAAATAAAAATATTTATAAATCAGCATAGCAATCCTAAATCAGTGAATCAAGTGGATTCATATAGTAACACTGACATGATGTAAATTGTCACTTCAATACTGTTCACCTTTGTTTTAAACACTGACAATAGTACCTAGGCAAAAAGAGTTATTCTATTTTTTTTTTAATTCACCGGATTATGAGGGGTCCAAATGTTACTATCCAACCTGTCTCAGCCTAACAATGGTGGTAGAAGTGGTCAAGGTACCACTGATTATAGATGGTTGAGCAAAATCAGATACATACAAATAAACTTGCTAACTGGCCTAGTATTTTTTGTTTCTGCTTTTTCCTCAGCAGTCCAAACTTGTGGCATCTTTGCATATGTTGTGTCTTTACACAGACTTGTGGTGTCTTTGCACATCCCCTACTTAACTTTGCAAGTTGGCTTTCTTAGAGGAACTCAAAATGACCCAAAGCTTTGCCACAATATATAAGGTTCAACCCTTCACCTTGTGGCTGCTGAAGATGTACACTAGCACTTGATTTATAAATGCTAATAGGTATGTCGATAGGGGTGGCACTTGTAGTGGTGATGGCAACCATGACAGTGGGTAAGCTACTTGTGCCAGTGAAAACAAATGTAGCTGATGTCTCAACTGCCTTTGCTGGATGAGGCCATTCAATGCAGATAGAGATGTCCTTTGGCAAGATGCACAGGGTTAATGCACACTACCTGTTGAAGAAAATAGTGGGCTGCTGCCTGTTGTCTTCACACTCTCCTCTTGTAATTCCTTTGTCTCATAGGTGAGTAGCTCCTGGGGCAGAGGTAAATGTGCTATGTCTGCATTAGTAGGGAAACCACAATATCATCACCAGATTGATCACCACTACCGACTCCAAGAACAAACAAGAGGGCACTACTTTGGTACTCTCAGGGTGCCCTCCTCCAAGCCCACCCCCAGGGCCCGTCTCCAAATCCCGCCCACAGGAATACACACATACTAACAGACACAAATACTGAAACACATATACAGACATATACTAATATACATAAATATACACACATGCATAAGGAGATACAGATACACACACACATATACAAACAGACATACATACTGATAAATACATACTGACAGACACATACATACACATAACTACATACTGACATGCAATTTTTTAGATTTTTTATTGTTCTGGAAGGTTACTCTATGTGATCTGGGGATACTAAATTTCAACCAAGTATCTAATAATAAAACCGGCCAATGTTTACATAATATGGAGATTATTTGATCAAAGGCCCTATTAAAAATCATGGTGAATATGGGACCTTTATACATATATACATAATGACATACATACTGACATACATACATGCATACATTACATACATACACATACTCACATGCATATACATACATACACACACCTCATTTTTCAGCCACCCTCCATTTCCTTGCCTTTTCGTTGCAGAAGGGTGGCTGGGGAAGATGGGAATTTGCTGCCTTGCCGACTCCAAGCTGTCTCTCCTCCTTCCCGTGCGGAGTAAGCTGAGAGGAAGTGACCAGCTGTCACTTCCTCCCAACAGCACTTGCGGTGCTATTACAGTGCTGACCGGGCCCCTGAAGATATAGGGCTCATCAGGTGGCCCTAAATGATTTCCGCTCCACGTGGGGCCTGTGCGGCAAGGCATTCCAGGGCCGCCGGGCCTGTGACAACCGTCATGGTTGTCACCCCTTGATGGCGGCCCTTGTAGTCGGTGTGTGTGAATGTGTTCAGCAGTCTGTGTGTATGTATTGCATTTGTATGAGATACTAATAAATATAAGCTTAATTTGATCTATTATTTATATAATTATTTAAAATTTGTATCATTGAACTCTCTGTTGTTGCGTTATTTTAAAGCAAAAGATGTTAATTAGTTCAAACAACTGTATGAGTTGTTTTTTTCTAAACTTAAACCTCAGTAGTCAGGTGTAATTGACGTGTTGGCAATTGGAGGAAAAAAAGTTTCCATGTATTGCGGTTTGGGCACTAGGGCCATCACTGAAATAGGATATACCTATCTCCAAATCAAATTTTGTGCAAGAGGTACCTAACTAATAACGCACTAGGATCAATGACCCAGGCTATCTGACTCCAATTCAATGTTGTTTATTAATGTTAATGTAAATTGAAACTGTTTTATTTCTTAAGCCATGAATCTTTCTTGAGTTTGCAAGTCATGCAACGTATTTCATTGTTTTCATTAATCAGCTCAACTCAAGGTTCACTTCATCCTCTGAAATTTGTTTTAGCCACTCTTTCAGTTCTTAACAAAACTGCAGCAATTAAGGTGACGTAAAACAAATCATTTGTTTCTCTGCCAATTTTATATATTCTGAAAATCCAACCAATCATTCCGTGCCTCGTCTCTTTATATTTCCTATTGAAGCAGGGTTTCTCTCTTGATTCTTTTCTTACAGTTTTTGACTCTTATAAACATTCTGATATACAAGAACTTAAGAAGATAATTGAAATTATTAATGTTGATGGATACCTTGCACGTCATTACTTGTTTATGTCTAATCCTCCACCAGGCTCATGGACACGTAAGTAATTATTTTTTTTAAAAGGAAAAATTCATTTAGTTTTTTTTTTGGGTAGTTTTTAATTATTCTGTTCTAGCATATCAAAGATGACAGAAAATATATTAATTATTTGGGTAATTGCATATAATCTTAAAGACCAAACAAATATCTATCATTTATCTGTTATCAGAAGCTGCCATACAGTAATTTAATATCAATGCTCAATGAATTACACCATAATTCTAGCCATAATTTACATAATTGCATTATAATATGTACATTGTATTGTCTGTGAGTTGCCTGTTCTGGCAGAATGGCATAATTAAAGATTATAGAGTAAATACTTTAATCTGAAAACGAGATAACCAAACTCATGAATGTTAAAAAGAACCTATGAAATGATAAAAAAAACAAACAAACACAGATGATAGGTGGTGACTTTATTCCCACCCTTACTAAGAATGAAACCAGGCTAACAGACATTTTTGGGCAATTAGACTTGGTAGCAATAATGTGGGTTCCTCTTTGGATCTAGAATAATGAGCTATATAATTTTTACTGGTCTTCAATGTTTTCATGTGCACTTGTCTAGATATATTCAGGCACAGATGAGCTACAAAAATATTTGTAGCATGCGAGTGCAACCACCACTGGCTGTGAGCTCTATACATGCATTCCCTAACTTAAAGGGTTACTCTAAACACATGACCATTTCTGCTTGTAGAAATGGTCATGGTGGTAGGAGTCTGTAGGTGCAGAATTTCAGCTTGAAATGCTGCATATTCTGAGATATTCAGACTTTTGTTAGGCCAGTTTCACTCCCAGCACATGGGATTTGGACAGCCCGGAATTCTATGAATCCTTTTCAAAAATGTGTTTTGTCAGTGTGCACTGCGTGCTGGTGACAGACATTCTCAGCTTCTCCCAGGCTCTTCCCTTTCTCCTTTCTGTATTAGAGCCCTCTCTGCCATCCCCACCTTCCTGCCTTTTTTAAATAGTCCTCCATTTTTAAAATAAAATTTCCACCCCTCACTCACTAAGAAGCATTTGACTGGACCATGAGAAAGTGGTGGTGACGACAGATGGGGGAGTGGAGACCAGCGCAGTAAGCTTTAGCTGGTGCTTGTTTCTAGGTAAGTTTAGAGTTTATTTTGCAGCTTAATAGTTAAATACAGAGAGTGGAAGTACATGGTAGGGCTCTATAGTGCCTTATAAATTTAAAAAAGGGGATTGGTAAAAAAAAAAAGGGTCACAGTAATCTTTTTATACCTCTACTTGAGTTACTCTAGTAGAACATTCCCTGACAGACCACGAGCATGAGAGAACTCGATTGTTTAATTCGGACACACTGGTTGGGAGACCACATGCAATTAAATTATTATTATTGTTATTGCCATTAACTGTTCTATGAACTGCAATATTAAATTAAATTGTAATTTTTTCGTGGTTTAGACAAAAAAATCTCAACAATAATGTCTGGCTTTTACAACACATTTTGTCGCATTATATTAATTTTGAAGCACTGCTACAGGCTTACTATGAACTCTATGATATAACAAAAAAAGAGAAACGTGTTAGTGATTCTAAGGTATCAAAATGCTAATATTTTTAAAATATTTTTTCTTAAACAGGTATACATATTAATCTGAGAACAGACATGGAAATTAGGAAATTTCAGCAGAACGTTGTGACATATTTTTGTTTCTAATATTTATTTAAATGATTACATAGAAATAAAATATTATTTAAAAAATAAACTAACACAAAAAAATTGTTAAATGTCACACCCAAATAGTTTACTGATATATTCTGGAGAACACAGCATAATTTTAAACCATACAGCTCATTTCCAAAGTGGTAAGGATCATTTTTGATAGATCCTCTTTGAAGACAGTTTAATAAATCTCAAAGCATGTTTCCTTGTCAAAAACACAACTCCTTCTACCTAGTTTATTGTTTAATAACTTTTAGCTGACATGATGATTCTGTATCGTTAGTAAAACATTTTATTATCATTGACTGATTATGATCGCATATGTTTTCTATATGTGTTTAACTGTACACCTGCATTGAATAAAAGATATATTCTAGGAAATTTTTGAAATACTGGCCTTATCTTAACTCTTGTTCTAGTTTTTCTTATTTTAAATATAGTCTCCTCCTTTACTGTGTTGATTCCCTTTATGTATTTAAATGTTTCTATCATATCCCATCTGTCTAGTCTTTCCTCCAAGCTATACATGTTAAGTTCTTTTAACCTTTCCTGGTAAGTTTTATCCTGCAATCCATGAACCAGTTTAGTAATTCTTCTCTCACCCCTAAATCATTTCCCTCAGATGTTGAGGTTAGGACTCTATCAAATATGCTGTACTCTGCCCTTGGGTTTTTATGTCCAAGATGATTTATCTTGCACTTATCCACATTAAATGTCAGTTGCCGCAACTCTGACCATTTTTCTAGTTTACCTAAATCATTTGCCATTTGGCTTATCCCTCCTGGAACATCAACCTTGTTACATATCTTAGCATCATCAGCAAAAAGACGTACCTTACCATCAAGACCTTCTGCAATATCACTAATAAAAATATTAAAGAGAATGGGTAGCTCACTGGTGACAAACCCATGCTTTGAATATACTTCAATGACTACAACCCGCTGTTGCCTGCAGAGGCGTATACACAATCCATGGGGCCCAGTTTTGCCCCTAGCATATGCCAAACATCTTTATGGGACTGTGGGAATCCATTCATGTATTCAATAACCCGATATGGAGGAGACATCTCAAATTTTATAAACGTTTTATAGATGACATCCTCATCATTTGGGAGGGTGATTTGAATGATGCTGAGGAATTTGTTCAATATCTCAATAACAATGAATGGGGATTATCCTTCACGAGCAACAAGAATAAAACCACAAATGAATTTCTAGATTTAGTTTTATGTGGCAAATCAGGATAAATCCTGACTAAAACCTACAAGAAACAGGTGGACGTCAGCGGCTTCTTACATTCTACTAGTGGCCACCACCCAACATGGATTAAAAATATTCAGTTTGGTCAATTAACCAGATTGCGCCATAACTGCTCTTTCTTGGAGGACTTTGAAGAGGAGTCCCTGGATCTGTGCCAACATTTTCTGGATAAAGACTATGAACCGAATATAATCTGCCGGGCTTACTAGAAGGCGAGAAACCTCAGTAGAAGTTCTTTGATTGATTCCTGTTCTAAGGACAATACTCCAGACTTACCATCCTCACCATCAAACATATGGAAATGTTATCCTTATTGGAAAATCAACCCCTAAAAAGAAGACCAATATCTCGGAACAA
The DNA here is from genome assembly GCA_933207985.1 of Pelobates cultripes. Taxonomy (NCBI): domain Eukaryota; kingdom Metazoa; phylum Chordata; class Amphibia; order Anura; family Pelobatidae; genus Pelobates; species Pelobates cultripes. The sequence continues at coordinate 28,298,034 of OW240913.1, read as the reverse complement.
ATTTAATATTAGCACCAGAGATGTTGCTCAGAATAAAGGTCCCATATTCACCATGATTTTTAATAGGGCCTTTGATCAAATAATCTCCATATTATGTAAACATTGGCCGGTTTTATTATTAGACCCTTGGTTGAAATTTAGTATCCCCAGATCACCTAGAGTAACCTTCCAGAACAATAGAAATAAAAAAAAATGTGCTGGCTCCTTCTAAACTTGCCCCGATTGCATCTCATAATACATCAGTGGCATATGGAGTTGGGAACTTTAAGTGTGGTGCAATACGGTGCCTTACGTGCCAATATATATGTCATGGGAGGTCTGATTTTCTTTCATCTTTGAATAAAGAGAGCTTTAAAATGACTACTAAAATAACTTATAACACATCATTTGTGGTGTACTTATTGAAGTGCACATGTGGCCTATTATATGTGGGTCAGACCTCTAGATCTTTGAAAACCATATTTAGGGAGCACAGGTTAGCAATCATGAATCAGGACAGGAAATCCCCGGTGGCTAGGTATTTTCATATGGCCCATGAGAGTAATCCTGTTCATGTATCAGTCAGGGCCGTCTTTAACGCGGGGCAAACGGGGCAGCTGCCCCGGGCCCAATTACTCCTGGGGGCCCAAGGCAGCTGTCCCGTGGGCCCCGCTGCCCTAAAAAAATAAAATGTTTCCCGGCCGCTTTAGGGCCCCCCCGCAATGTAAGGAGTCCAACCGGGTGGCCCATGCACTTAGGGCCACCCGGTGGGCTTGTACCAGCAGGGGCCCGGTCGGGCGCTGTGGCCCTTTAACAGCGCGACCGGGCCTCTTGCTTTTCGGCACCGCTGGGAGGAAGTGAGTGCCAAGCGTCACTTCCTCCCATAAAGAGCTGCTGCGCGGGAGAAGAAGGACCTGCACGGGAGGGAGGAGGAGGCAGTGAGGATGGGGGCTCCTCACTCACATCATCCTCAGGCAGCACACTGGATCCCAGGGATGCCACCCTCCAGCAAAAGGTAGGAAACTGGAGGGTGGGCTTAAAATGTAAATTTTACATGTATGTCAGTTTGTCTGTGTGTATGTGTGTCAGTATGTCTGATAGTGTCTGTGTGTGTCAGTATGTCTGTGTGTATGTGTGTCAGTATGTCTGATAGTGTGTGTGTCAGTATGTCTGACAGTGTGTCTGTGTGTGTGTGTGTGTGTGTGTGTGTCAGTATGTCTGACAGTGTATGTGTCTGTGTGTGTCAGTATGTCTGTGTATGTCAGTATGTCTGATAGTGTATGTGTGTATGTCAGTATGTTTGACAGTGTCTGTATCTGTGTGTGTGTCAGAAGGTCTGTGTGAGTGTATGTCAGTATGTATCTGTGTGTCAGTATGTCTCTGTGTGTGTCAGTATGTCTGGTGTGTGTGTGTGTGTCAGTATGTCTGACAGTGTGTCTGTGTATGTCTGATAGTGTATGTCAGTATGTTTGACAGTGTCTGTATCTGTGTGTGTGTCAGAAGGTCTGTGTGAGTGTATGTCAGTATGTCTGACAGTGTATGTCTCTGTGTGTGTCAGTATGTCTCTGTGTGTGTCAGTATGTCTGGTGTGTGTGTGTGTGTGTGTGTGTGTGTCAGTATGTCTGGCAGTGTGTCTGTGTATGTCAGTATGTCTGATAGTGTATGTCAGTATGTTTGACAGTGTCTGTATCTGTGTGTGTGTCAGGTCTGTGTGAGTGTATGTCAGTATGTCTGACAGTGTATGTATCTGTGTGTGTCAGTATGTCTGTCAGTGTGTGTGCCTGTTTGTGTGTCAGTATGCCTATTAGTGTGTATGTGTGTGTGTGTGTGTGTCAGCATATCTATCAGTGTATGTATCTGTGTGTCAGTATGTCTCTGTGTGTGTCAGTATGTCTTCCAGTGTATGTGTGTGTGTGTGTCAGGCACATACACTGATATACATACTGATACAGGCACACTAATAGACATACTGACACACACAGGCACATACAATGACAAACATACACTGATAGACATACTGACACACACACACATGCGCATATACAGACATACTGACACACACAAACACACACTTATACTGATAGCTATCCTGACACACACACACACAGGCACATATACAGACATACTGACACACACACAGCCACATACGCTGATAGAGATACTGTGTGTGTGTTAGTATGTCTGTATATGTGCCTGTTTGTGTGTGTGTTTGTCAGTATGTCTATCAGTGTTTGTGCCTGTGTGTGTCAGTATGTTTGTCATCATATGTGCCTGTGAGACCGTTTGTGTCAGTGTGTCTTTCAGTATGTCTATCATTGTATGTATTTATGTGTGTCAGTATGTCTGTTTATCTGTCTGTGTATCTGTATGTGTCTGTGTGTTTATCTGTGTGCGTATATGTATGTAGTCAGTGTGTGTATCTGCTTGTGTGTCAGCATGTCTACCGGTGTCTGAGCACAAACAATAAATACAAATACACCCTTCCATTCAAACTTCAACATTACATACAAACACACTCCTGCATTGAAAGTCAACACTTCATACAAACACACCTCTGTGTTAAACAACAGAATTATATATAAACAAACCCCTACATTCAAAAACCAGCACTACACTTAAATGTACACTTGCATTCAAACTCTAACACCACATACAAACACATTCACACAAACATACTCCATACAAAAACATGCTTACATTCAAACACACAAACACAGTGCTAAATACAACCCTGCAAGCATGGGAAATTGGTAGAGCCACGGCTGTCAATGCATTGTTGGAGTTGCACGACAGATAGGGTTCTACCTTCTTTCCAACCTTGCAATTGGGGGTCCAAATGAAATTCTTGCACCAGGGCTCTTTCTACTTTAGTTCGCCCACTGCGTTGGGGTGGAGGCGTGATTGCATGCTAGGGAGTGGATCCAGGGGGCCCAAGCAAATGCTTGCCCAGGGCCCAATCAATATTAAAGACGGCCCTGGTATCAGTGATGGGCATTGAACATATTCCAGAGCAGAAACCAGGTGGATTTTCCAGCTCAACACACTTAACCCTTATGGGTTAAATGAAGAATTGGAGCATAATATCTAAAGTCCACAGGGTGGTTTTATTCCCTTTGGGATATGCATCTCTATCATTCTCTGTGATTAGCTATATAATATAGAGAAGTATGTGCATATACATCTTTTTTATTTAATCCCTTTGTGCTAATTATTATGAGATCTCTTTTGAATTCTATGCTCATATTGTTGCCCAGACTAATGTTAATTAGTGTTTGTTACACTAGATGCATTTTTTACTAACACCCTACAATTGATTTAATGTGAGAATAAAATTATTTTTATGATATTTCTGTATGTATAGGATTTATGTATAATACAAGCCTCCTTCCCATATACCGACTCCCCGCTGGTCTGAGGGTTATTCATGTATTAAGAGTGGGTGATTTCACTTATACATATACAAAGAATCCTTCCTCAACATTTTTTGAGTTATCTTTTTTAAGTCCATGTAATTTTTACTTAACATTGTGAACTTTATTTTTGTCTAATTCTATTTTCTTCAAACATTATCTAGTGAGGGAAGAGGGTATATCCCCGATCCGATGGTACTGGTTTATTTTAGAATATTACATTTATTGTATTTTGTGCTTATTTGCCCCATGTGAATTTATTCTTAATCGAGGTTCCAAATTGATCTATCATGACCACTTTACTTCAAGGAGGGTATATATACCCGGTTTGTGGAAAGCGGATCTTTGTCTTGAGAAAATCCTCCATTGAGGACGAAACGCATATACGATCCACTACCAATCATTCTAGCTGTATCTCCAACCCGGTTTCATTTACGGTCTGGGAGTGATTTTCGGCAGCTGCCGTGATTGGATCTACACACACTGCCTATCTCGTGGTTAGGAGTCGGCGTGCTCCCCTCACCTCACCCAAATGTCGGGCGGATAGGGTAAGTTGATCTTGCTAACCCCAGAGTTTTTTCAACTCTGGGATATTTCTTATTGCAACTCCCTAAGCCTAGACCCGGTGGTTTGGCAGGTTTATGAGCTCCTTCCTCCAGGATTAGTGTATGTGTCTGGGAATTATTTTATTTATTATCTTTTTATATATTTTCTCATGTGCACATCTCCAGTTCCAGTGGCCATATATTCTTCACCAGTGTAGGGGGCCCACACTGTTAACTCCTTGGACTTCTGTTCTGGACACTTTGTGCTTTTTATTTATGTGATACATTTATTTGTAGCAACACTGATTTAGATGTTATTGTTTTTATATGTTTAATAAATGATGTTTTGTATACTTTATATTTGATATATTTATGGTTAGAACTCAGTCATATTATCCCAGAGCTGTTATCAGATCTATATAAGATATTTTTTCTTTACAGCTGCTATTTTGGTGTACAGTGTTTTAGTGGTCATGATTTAATATTTTGGAGCGCTCACATACCATTTTTTTATACTAACAATTCAGTCGCTCTTCTGTATGAGATGCAGCCCTTTTCCTTTTTGAAGATTTTTATCCATCTCATTCTCAGTTACCTTTCATCATATATTTATACTTGTTATCCATTGACTTATTCGTCTTTACTTTTGACAGCTGAAATTAGAAACATAGAATGTGACGGCAGATAAGAATCATTCAGCCCATCTAGTCTGCCCAAAATTGAACCTCTTCCTCTGTAAACTCACATTTAACAAATGACTTGTTCGTCCTTTTTCCTAACTGAGGCCCATTTCCTTTATTTTCATCTGTAAATACTGAACAAAAATATTAATTGAGTCAGCTAAACCTTTATCCTCTTCTACATTCTTTCCTTCTTTCGTTTTTAATCTAACTAATCCTTGTTTTACCTTCCTTTTCTCATTTATGTATCTAAAAAACGTTTTGTACCTTTTTTTAACTGACTTATTTTCTCTTCTGTGTGTGATTTGGAAGCTCTTATAACTTGCTTAGCCTCTTTCTGCCTAATCTTTGGTTTCATATATATATATAAATATAAAACATAAAACAAGAGGGGGTTGGCTGCACTCACCTTAACATGCATAAATGGGGGTGCTGCTGGGGGCCAAATAATACAATACACAAGATCCAGCGCACTCACCTATCCACTAAACAGCAACTTCAATGTTGAAAGATTTTATTTGTTTTTTTTAAAACACCTAATCTAGGCAAAAATAATGGGGGTTTAGTTACATTATATGATCATACAGTACATAAGCCTGCCACAACGTCAATGTACCCCATCTTTGGCAGGTCCTACACTAACAGCCTAATGTCTGCTCTTATGAGATTAACCTACTTGGGGAAAGAAATTCCATCTGGGGCTCTCTGCAGTACAAGGCTAAATAGGGCCCTGGGATGAGGCACCTGTGACAGGGAGGGGTGCAAAACCAAGGAGTTGGCTAGACTCCCAAATATATATAAAACAAGAGGGGGTTGGCTGCACTCACCTTAACATGCATAAATGGGGGTGCTGATGGGGGCCAAATAATACAATACACAAGATCCAGCGCACTCACCTATCCACTAAACAGCAACTTCAATGTTGAAAGATTTTATTTGTTTTTTTAAAAACACCTAATCTAGGCAAAAATAATGGGGGTTTAGTTACATTATATGATCATACAGTGCATAAGCCTGCCACAACGTCAATGTACCCCATCTTTGGCAGGTCCTACACTAACAGCCTAATGTCTGCTCTTATGAGATTAACCTACTTGGGGAAAGAAATTCCATCTGGGGCTCTCTGCAGTACAAGGCTAAATAGGGCCCTGGGATGAGGCACCTGTGACAGGGAGGGGTGAAAAACCAAGGAGTTGGCTAGACTCCCAAATATATATAAAACAAGAGGGGGTTGGCTGCACTCACCTTAACATGCATAAATGGGGGTGCTGCTATATATACACACACACACACGTACATCGGTTTACAAATGCCTCGGTTAACAATTTTTGGTTTACAAATGAAAATCATGCCTCAGTTTTCAATTTTTTTTTCACAATACGAAGCATTGCGTCTGGGAGGTTTCTAGCGCCGCCCCTGTGCATGTTGGAGTCTGTGGGTAGCAAGACTTTTTGGAACTTTTTTTGGTGCATTTCTCAAACTCAAAGCTGAGCTTTGTAGTTTGTATGCCTTTTACTGTGTGTTCTGAATTGTGGGTTGGTTTCCATGCCAGCTAATTTTTACTTTTTTAAGACATCCGGAACGGATTAATTGGTTTTCAATGCCTTACTATGTGAAACCATAGAGGAAACCGTTTCGGTTTACACATTTTTTGCAGTACAAAATGTCCTGGAGAAAGCATTAAATTTGTAAACCCGAGGTACCACTGTATTTATGTAATACTGCTTATGCAATCTACACTATACACACACACACACCACCTCTTTTCCAGGTAAGATTTTGTCACAGATCTTATAACCACAGCCTTCTAGAGTAATGAAAGTTCAGGACACATCCAGCTCAGTTTTTTCAGTGAGAATATATATATATATATATATATATATATATATATATATATAATATACACACACGTGTTTCAAAAATGAAAAATAAACAAAAAATTCCTTGCTCCTGCTTGAGCACTTACTATACACAGCAAATCCCTATCTGGAATTGGGTGGCTTTCCCACTTGCCAATTTGCAAAACGTATAACTGCAAGCCACCCTTCCTCTGGCTTTTCCTCCTCACTCTGCAGCATGCTGATCCCTTCTTTTTAAAAGCCTGCTAGCTAATTGATCAGATACAGGTGATCAATTAGACATAAGTGAAATTACTAAGCAAAATAAAAGTTCTGGTCCGACTGTTACTTAGCAGCTGGTGCTATTGGAGCACTGGCCCATCCTGCTCTCCAAGTGCTCCGCCCCAGGGACCCGTACCGTGGTTTGCAGAGTACCAGTAATGCATCTTGCAAACCTAACATCTCTCCCTGGGACATTTAACTCTCAAACCTCAGGCTGCTGTTCAGTAAATCAGGCCTAATGTATATGCCATCAACTACCAAACCACATTTTCTCTCACATATCCGCCCCCCAGCTCATACCTATGGGTTTGAGCGACCATGGACAACAGCGAGTGTATCTTGGAAAGCCCATCAGCATTTCCTTGCTTTAGACCTGCCCTGTGTTCAACCGTAAAATTAAGACTGTAAACTCAGGAACCACCTGGTAACCCTGGAGTTATTCTCTTTGTTCTGACACATCCACGTAAGTGGTGCATGGTCCGTCACCAATCTGAACTTTCTCCCCAATAGACAGTACTTAAGAGTCTAATGCCCACTTAATGGCAAGACATTCCTTCTACTCCATTGTTGAGTTCTTCTCATGTGGGTTCAACTTCCTGCTTAAAAATAAATAAATAAAAAAGACAGGGTGTTCTTTACCCAGGTATTCCTGTGAAAGGACTGCCCCTAATCCCACTTCAGAAGCATCGGTCTGTACTATAAAATCTCTAGAAAAAGCAGGGGTAACAGACAGGTTGGCTTCAGATAGCTTCCTTTAGATCATTAAAAGCTATTTCAGCTTCTGGGCACCATTTAACTATAACAGACGACTTTGCTTTAGTGAGGTCTGTTAGAGGTGCAGCAATAGTAGCAAAATTTGGAATTAATCTCCTATAGTAACCAGTTAAGCCTAAAAATGCCCTTACTTGTTTTTGTGTAAGTGGCTGTGGCCATTTTTGGATGGCTTCCACTTTGGCAGTCTGTGGTCTAACCAATCCTCTCCCAATTGAATACCCCAAGTACTTCGCTTCCTCCAAGCCAATCGTACACTTTGAAGGATTGGCAGTTAAGCCTGCTGAGTGAATAGCATCAAGCACTGCTTGAACTTTGGGGAGGTGGGATTTCCAGTCTACGCTGTGGATAACAACATCATCCAAATACGCTGCAGCATAACGAACATGGGGTTTAAGAACTCTGTCCATCATTCGTTGGAATGTAGCAGGTGCACCATGCAACCCAAATGGCAATACAGTATACTGTATTCATTACTTTATTTATTTTTACTATTTTAGGGTGACTTTATATTATGGTGCCTCTATACTGTGGTGTGTTTATACTATGGTACTTTAAACTGTGATGTCTTTAAACTGTGGTGCATTATGTCTTATGTACTTATTTCATACTGTGAGGCTTTTTATACTGTGGTGCGTTTATCCTATGGTACTTTTAAACTGTTGTGCATTATGCAGCTGTGCTTTTACTGCCTATTAAACTGTGAGGCCTTTAAGTTTGGTGATTTTTGCACCTTGTTGCCTTTTTATCACCTTGCAAGCACTTTTACTTTAATTCTTATGCTTCCCCTCGGTCCCGGAGATTTATTCCCGATTCCCTGGGTGTTCAGGGACCATGTTATGTATGCTGCAGACCAAGCTCTCTCCCCGGTCTCTAGACAGCAAATGCACTTGGAAGACTGCACATGTACAGTTTGTGCTTTAAGGGCTTAATACCAATGACTTACATTATGGTAATACAGATTGCGGCAGACATCTTGGATAAGGGCAATTGCCAGAGTTCCTAAAATGGAGGGAAATTTACTGTAAACATCCCAAACTTATTTGGAAAGTATTTGCAAATTCCCAGACATGGGTAAGTGCTTTTTTAGACAGTTTTTTAAATCTGTTTGACTGTTTTCTTGGTTGTTGAATTTGACCATGCCCTTTTGTACTTTAACACTTCGCCACATGTAATTTTTTTTTGTTTGTTTGTTTATTTTATGTCTAAATATACAAACGGGTTCTGATTGTGATGGAAATGAAGTGGTAGGAAGACCGTTATGCATTTCCTGTCTTCAGAAGGTAACCTCTTCAGCTTCTCATATATCTGCGCAGCCACGGGACATATTGGCAGAGCTTACAAAGGAAGTTGCATGGTATTTTCAGAATCTACACCATATTTTGGTTCTGATGGGAAAGCAGTGGAAGGAAATCAGTTATGCACTGCATCACCTATACCTGTGCAGCCACATGACAGGCGGGCATGACTTACAAGGAAGTTCCAAGGTATTTCAAAGGCCTTGGAGGTAAGAAAAGAGGCCAAACTTTACCCTGTGGAGGAAGGTACTTCCACCCCCTGGACTACACAATCTAAGGTGGATGCACCGATTCCAGGGTAGCCTGTGGGACGATGCTACCGCTTGATAACTCTGCTACTTTTTACTAAAGCCTATGGATCAATGGAAGCAGACCTCTCTATATTTATACGCCTGCAGATGCAGGTTATCATCCAGCAGTAGGTTTCTCTGCTGTTTCTAGAACCATAGAAAGTGTGATTATAGCTCTAAGTGCTACTGTGGAGAGAGATATTAAGAGCCAAGATTGAAGATGCATTACTACATCACAGAAGCTTCCCTAGATGTAACTAGGATACTCTCTAACAAATGGCTTTATCTATAGCAGCTTGGAAAGCATTATGGTTCTGCTTATGGAATGATGACTCATCCTCCAAGTCTGCCCTCTATGCCATTCTATTTGAAGTGGAGCTGCTGTTTGGGAAAGCTTTGGATGAATCCATTAAAAAGGCAGCTGAGGGCTGTAAGGTATTTGTACCTGAGGACTGAAGATCCAAGAACCCAGGCTCCTCAGGGTCAGACAGGAGAACCTCCAGTGATCAGAATTTCTGAGAGACATAGTTACTGACCCTGCAGGATATACTCCAGAGGTAACTCGTGGCAGTTGGTAAACCTGCCTTTCAAGGTTCTAACAGAGCTACGAAGCAGTAATTTTGCTATTCAACAATAAACTTGTGTCTGACCTCCAGTACTAGGAGCCTTATTTTATTGGATCGAATATACCTGGGCTTGTCACATTCTGGAGACTTAGGTGGTATCCATAGTCCAGATTGATATTGATTGGAGTTTTTTCGTCAGACACAGGAGTCTCTATTCTGAAAAGAGAATTCAGACAGATGAATCTGAAGGAATATGTATGAAATCTTCTGGATGAAGATATGATTTCTTAGGTACCTTAACAAGAGTGGTTCTTGGGACAATGTCCGCCTCTCTTCTGGTGCTAAAAGTAAAGGCACATGGAAGCCTATATTGGACTTAAGAAGGGCCAACAATAGGCTAAATGACAGAGCCTTCAAGATGGAGTCAATCAGATCCATATCTCCAGCAATTTGGAAGGACAATTTCCTTATCTCTATATATTTCTAGGATGCTTACTATCTTTCCAATGCCCTAGATGTTCAGCATTATCTCATAAGAGAACATCCAATTGACTGCTCTACTATTTGGCCTCACTGTAGCCCCAAGTACCTCCGTGTGCTTATAGTGATATTGAGAGTCCAGAACACCACCTCATTCCATTACCTGGATGATCTACTTCTGGTAGCCTCAGACCCACAGAAAGTAGGCAAACAGAGGGTTGGTTATTTCAGAATGCCTGAAGTTTGGCTGCTTGATGAATAGCAGTCTCACATCAGCTCAAAGGATGACATTTTTGGGTGGAGTATTCTATACTCTGCTTTTTCCCCTATCTCAGGAATAGTTCCACCGATTATGGAAGTTTTCTCTTCCAGTTTCTTCATTTTCACTTCGTAACAGCAAGAAAGTATATGCAGCTACTAGGATTCCACCATCAGACTTGACAGATGTGCCCAATGACATCTCAGGATTCCGCAAAGGTCCTTCCTATCTTAGTTCAACAAGAGAAAGATGAAATGGAACCAGACACTGACGATGTCACCATCAGTGGAGTTACACCCGGTAGATGAAAAGAGAGAATATATCTCTGGGTTTCCAGTGAAAGGAATCTCATTGGGCAATTATAAGCTCGGATTCCAGTTTTTAATGATTTGATACACATTGTCTGGACCATGTTATACAAGATCTGTGGATAAGGGAAGGAACAATATTTCCATCCAATTTTATGCTACGAGTTATTTTCAGGACTCTTCTTCACTTCACAAGGTTGCTGTTGAACAAGTGGTCCAAATTTGCTCAAATATCAATGCAAATGTATCCTATATCAATTGTCAAGGTGGGTTATTGGTGAGGGAATTACAGCCCATCATGATCAGGGCACAGGAGAACAACCAGGGACTCAGAAAACAATGGCTGTTACCTGAGCCGAGTAACAGTGGACATGATGGAATGGCACTTTGTCCCAACGTATCCTCAGGGTTGACTCAGATTTGGCTGATACCCTATGTAGATCTGATGGCCACTTCTCGGAACTACCAGATCCACTTCTCATTGTTAGGACCAGAATGCTCATGCTTCAACATTCCTAAAGGAAATTCAAAAGGAGACAGTGGAAGGCCACAAAGACTCTAAATCCCTATGAGTTAAAACACACAGGGGAGCACAGATTGGCACTTTCCACATTTATGGGTACCCATTGAGCATTTGAACCCCTGGTACTTTGCTTCATGTAAAAAGCAATTAAATTCAAGCCTCCACTGAGGGTGTTGAAACCAATATGTGACCAAACTCTGGTCTTACAGGCTCTGACTAAACCATAATTAAAACCTATAGCATGAGTTTCCATGGCGTTAGCACAGAAAGTGCTTTTGCTGGTGGCTGGTACCTCAGCAAGGTGAATGTGTGATGATCCTGTGTACCTCAATTCACTAATTTTCAACAGGATATGGTTGTCTTTCATTTAGCACCAGAGATCCTGCTGTCAGGATTACTAATTGATCCAGCACGCAGAATTGTATCACACCTAGGACTAAGGATAATGTCTAACTGGACCTTAGGATGGCCGGACTTAACTAATCCAAGAGTAGTCAGAATACTTGACGAGGTCAGGGATACAGAATCAGACACAATGATGAGAAAAAGCCTACAGTCAAGGATACCAGAAATTAGGGAAGTCAGAACGAAGCCAAAGTCAAATACCAAAATATTAAGATCAGGAATGCACTCTCGGATTACCATCAGGCAGAAACCATAACAGGGCAATAAGAGAATGTAAAAATTTGTTTAAATAGCCCTCCTGTTTTTCCGATTGGTTATAATCGACCTTTGACCCCAAATCATGCGCGCGGGTGACGTCACAGGCACGTTGACAGCGTGGACGGTCATGGGGCTATAAAGTGGCACAGATCCCCAGCAGCTGGCGTCCCTAGACATGCTGGGTTTATCAGGTATCCGGGCGCATGGTTGCAGATGGGCACAACTATTCCTGTCAGGACAGTAATTACCATTATAAACATGTCTATGTGCGGATGAATCCATTACACCTGCCTAAGGTGAATTTATCAATGCTATTCTCTACCTATACCAGAGGATACCCATTGAGTATTGGAGCCCCTGGTGCTTTGCTTCATGTAAGCAGCGATTAAACTCAAGCCTTCACTGAGGGTGTTGAAGCCAATATGTGACCTACCACTGGTCTTACAGGCTCTGACTAAACCATAATTTGAACCTCTAGCAGGAGCTTCCATGATGTGGCTGGTGAATGTGTGAACTCCAGGCTTGATCCTGTGTACCTCCATTCACTAATTTCCAACAGGATATGGTTATCTTGCATTTAGCACCAGAGATCCTGCCCAAGGTGAAAGCTTATGAATCCGTCCTCTACCTGTACCAAAGGATTTCTCTCTCCACTCACGCAGTTTCAGCATTGTAGGCTTCCATGACAATGGTCTATGTTGAAATTTTGTAAGTTGGCATTTGGACCCATTCGAACTCATTTGTCCAGCATTACATCCTGAACAATAAAGCAATCAATGAGGTGCAATTTGAATGTCATGTCCTTAACCCCTTAAGGACCAAACTTCTAGAATAAAAGGGAATCATGACATGTCAGACATGTCATGTGTCCTTAAGGGGTTAAATCTTCTAATCTATGTTAAATTGTTCTGATTATTTGATTGGCAGTTATGTATGTTTCTGTCCCTCCCTGGTAAGCCTGGGTATTCCCCTATGTATATGCTGCCATGATTAGCCAGGAAAGAGGAACATTTATTCATACTAACCATAATTTTCTTTTCCTAGCTATTGTTCATGGCAGCATATACTACCCACCCAGTGTTGGTTTTACTTCTTCTGTAGGAGCTTGCTACTGATTGAGGAACCTATGCAAGGATACTCCTTTTAAAGGCATTTGTTTTATTCCTGTCCTATCGGCTGTAAAGGGAGGCGCTAACACATATGTATATGCTGCCATGAATAATAGCCAGAAAAAGAAAATTATGATAAGTATGAATACATTTTCCTTTATATAGTCACATATTTTTTGCTCATTTGTCCCCTATTGGGATTTTTAGCCATCATTATTATATTTTTTTCTTTATTTTTATTTTATTGCGCACATTGTTTTTTTTATCTAATGTTTATTGCATTTGTGGTTTATCAAGTATTTATGTATTCATGCACTTTGTGCTCATTTGTGTTAAATTATTTGCTACTCTCTATGGATCTTTACGCGATAAATGTATCTTCTACCATTGTAATATTTGACATAGAATTCTGTGCTGCCCCCATTATCTTGTTCTGTATATTTTTCTGATTGCTTTTCAGTTAGTCACCCTTCTTGTTTAGAGGGAGAAGCATCTCTTGAATCATTGCTTTTTGTATTCCAGATATTTTCATTCCTTAACACATTTTTCTTTTATATTTTTCTACCCCGGTTGGTATTTTTATTTTTTATCTTTACAGCAATATACTGTAACACTGCCAAACTGTCTCCCTCAGTAGCTAGTGTAAAAGCATCTAGAATCATTGTTGTATTGCTCATTCTTTTTTCCAGCTGTGCCCTAACCATCCATTTATTTTGTATTTATTTTTTACAACCCACATGACGGGAAGATTATTATGAGAAACTAAACTGCTTATTAACCCTTCCCCCCCCCCCAAAAAAAAAATAATAAAATAAAACATTCCTTTTTTCCTGGTGAAGGAACACACTCAGAATCAAGAACTGAACTGAACATTTTGGGGATAGCGCAAGTCGATTCACCTGAAATTCTGCCCCGTGGAAATGTAAAATTGTTATCTTCTTCTGATCATCAGATAAGCCCAAATCCAGCAGAATTGCTGTTCAGTCCAAAACGAATCTAGAAGTCTAGTATTGTTTTACCGTGTAAAATATACAAATAACCACTAGATGGCAATGCAGCTTTAAAAATTAATCACTTCAAGTCTAGCTAAATATAATATAAAGCCTAAGAATTGATGTGGGGAAAGAAAAAAACATCAAAAAGACATAATACCTAATATTATGCCATTTAAAAACAAATACATTCAAGATAGGATCAGAGCTACTGTATGGATGATTTTAAATAATGACAATCAGCTAGAAAGCTTGTGTGACAAAGGCCATATTTTTAACAATTTCCTCATTTATTAATTATAAATAACTGTTTATTGTCAAAACATTATATCAAGAGTGATTGAGTTATTATTAACAGGCATTTTAGAAATCTATTAACAAGTTTGATCAACCATCCAAATTGCTTAAAGAGTAGCTGGGCAACGTAGACTGAATTATAACCAAATTACATATTTTTTTTTATTAAAAACTGAAGCATTTAACTGAAAAGTAAAAAATATAAAACAATCAGACATTATATTTGACTTCTATAGTGATTGCCCACAAGTGTATAAACTGGTTAGTGTATCTGTTAAACAGTTATTATACTTTTTGTTTGCCCACGCATAGGTAAGTCAAAAAGATAGGGTGCCCTATCAGTGATGATCTGTTTTGACATTAGTTGAATTAACAATTATGTTTGTGTTTACAGCTTCGAAATGTGGCAACCTCAAATCCGAAAATTCAAGAGAGTATTGTTAACACTCACAATCGTTTAAGGCAACAAGTTAATCCTCCTGCAAGTGACATGCTAAAAATGGTAAGGAAGCAAGCACCATAGGTTTTTCTCTGAATATTTTACAATTAGCATAATAAAACATGTTCCTTAAATATCTCTTGTAATTTTACAAGACTGGTCAACACAGTATTATGAACAATTGATGTCATTACTTAATGTTCTGTTTAACTTGTAAAGCAAAGCTTTCTTATTTGCTGTCCGTCTGTCCTGTCTGTCCTATGTAATCTGTCTGTCCTAAAGATTTAAAACATTGTCATAGCATCGCTTTCAGAATACTGACAACAAAATTCTAATGTATTTGTATAACGTACATTTTTTTTCTAGGAATGGAACACGGAAGCACAAAGGAATGCTTACAATGTTGCTAGGTTATGTTCATTTCTTCACAGTTTTCCATCACAACGAAAAATAACAAGTAAGTATATGCTATATACATTAAACACAATTTTCCTATTACCTATTTTTAAAGGAACAGTCTGTCTTTTTTATAACATAAATCAAATGAACATTTAGTTTAACACTAGTTCAAGAGTTAAGTATTATATTTGAGTACTAATAATATATAATCCATTAGTGTAAATAATTCAGCATTAACCAGTGTATACTGCATAGAATAGGTACCTGATTTACCCTTGGGAGGAAGCACTAGGAAATGGAAAAACAAAAAAAATATTTAAAAAAAGTTAATATTCTTTTTTGAAAGCACTAGTACATCAGTCAAAGGATACTCGGAGGAAGATGATAGGATTTTATACCTTCATCAGTTAAAAGGAATTGTTATATTAAAAAATAGATCAACCATAATGTATCTTTTCTTATACTCACATTCTAATTAATCACAAGGGATTAAGCCCATTTGATTATATATATTAAAAATGTTCATAATTCTGTTCCTGTGCCTCTTAGCGGATTACAAAAAAATAGAAAAAATTATGTTTGCTTCTGCTATACCAATGCTCACTAGGAGTGTGAAAAACACAAAGTAAACAAACTGAAAATTACTCTACCATGAATGGCAACAAACTCCAGTGTATGTATTGGCTCTATGGATAACCATAGAGATTTGTGCATTACCATGTGTACCTTAAAAGGCCATAGGCATGGAGAATGTACTGCAAGATGGAAAGCTCCATAACCCCGGAGGTCTAGGGGGGTCTACAAGGCACTTCCAATGTGTACATCAGATCAGGCATATATGAGGGGGACAACAAGTAGCATTCTAGAGCCCCCCTGTGTTTATATAATATACCAATAAAGAAAATAAACATTGAACAGAAAATAAACAGAAAATGAAATTGCGAAAAGCATATACACAAGGAACATGTGTTGCAGCAAATCTTCATGCTCCTGATTGGGACAATGCAAACTGCAATAGTAGGTCAGCCTGGAGCCATAGATCCTAATTGATGAAGACTGCACTGTTGATAATGTGCCACTGATTAGCAGGCCTGGTATTGCTTGAGCACGAAGCATGTCCCAATGGTTGCAGGAACATAGCAACCTCCAACCGTGATATCAGCTGGTAATGAAGGCCATTGTTTTCAGTAATAAAAGCCCTTGGGTACTCTCAATTATATGAAATATCTGCAGCTCGTAGTTGGGAGGTCAACCCTTTGATGGAGGCTCACCATTGTTGCTTCTGCAGTCTTTGGTTGGGGAAGAAACTCAGTGATTGTTCCTCAAAGATGAGGGAGTTTGTCCTCGAACTCATAGGAAACCCTCCTTGCTGTTTCGTGTTTTGAAGCACATTATGACATTGTTAGGTGCAGGTTTTTTTTGCGGGCTTGCCCAGGTATGTCTAAAGACAGACCCTTAGCCTGTTTGGGCATTGTGGTAGTGGAGAACAGTCTCCTAATAAATTCCTCTAGTTTAGCAGTGTCTATGGTGTCAGGGATACCCCTCACCTTCAGATTGCATTGTCTTGCAGTGTGCTTCAGTTTCTCAACCTTATTGCTCAACTGTGCACATATGGTGAGCCCCAGTAGTAGTAGTTTGAGTCATAGGCCATGGACATCTTCCTCTGTAGCCTGTATTCGACCAGACAGTGTGTGCAGATGTTCCTTCAGTATTGCCAATTTCAAGGTGAAGAAGGCCTTAAGATCCAACACCATATTAGAGAAATGTTGCAGCTAGTGGGGGTTCATTCTGCCTTTGATGCAAATCTCTATTATTATATTTATATAGCGCCAACAAATTCCATAGCACTTTACAATGGGTGGACTAACAAACATGTAATTATCACCAGACAAGTTGGACACACAGATACAGAGGGGTTGAGGGCCTTGCTCAGTGAGCTTACATGCTAGAGGGAGTGGGGTAAAGTAACACAAAAGATAAGGGAAGTATTAGGGAAGTAGATTTGTAGAGTAGTATTCCTACATAGCTGATGCGGAGTCTCCACGAATCCCAGATCTTTGTCCTCTAAAGGTCGATAGTGCATTTTGAGTCTGACAGTAAGTCTGCAGGGCTGGGAGAGTATCTGGCTGATGCTGTGGGAGTGTCCCTAACTTAACCTTAGGGTCTTTTTGGAGTGCTTCCCCATGGTGTACCGAGGTGTGTAACAGCCTTCAGTGTGCTGAAATATGACCAGATGGAATTCTGTAGTGTAGTATACTCAAGTTTTCACCGGAGCTCAGGTGTCTTGTGTCTAGTCAGGTTGACGGTTAGTTCTGCCCCCATGTTTTAATATTCTAATATCATCTTCTTGTTATAATATACATCTCGTTTTTTGGTTTTTTTAATTTATCTATACTGACATTTTTAAAGAAACAGAATTTCTACTTTTACACTCCATTTTTCCAACATCCATCTCTATGAATTATCAGTTATCTTACCATTGCTCATTATTTTGCAACAATTATTGTCTTTCAAATACACCTGACAAAAATTGCTGCTGTAAAGTATTAATAACACCCAATATTGAAAACAACAGAAAGATGCAAAATAGTAAGTATGGGGTCACCTAACTGACAATCCAAATAAAAGGTGCACAATGATTTCTATCAGGAAGGACAAATGG
Organism: Pelobates cultripes; assembly: GCA_933207985.1. Classification (NCBI taxonomy): domain Eukaryota; kingdom Metazoa; phylum Chordata; class Amphibia; order Anura; family Pelobatidae; genus Pelobates; species Pelobates cultripes. The sequence continues at coordinate 28,280,244 of OW240913.1, read as the reverse complement.
GAAAGGTAGGCAAAATATTTATTTAAAAAACTGTTTTATTTAGACTTTTTTGGGGTAAAATATATAGATAGATACCAAAATATATCATTATTTATTTGCCTGACATGAAGGATATTGCAGAAGTCCTGGCATTTCTAAAAATCCGGGTGTATCGGGTGAAATGGACTCCATTTGCGTTGACTGTTTCTTTCCTTATATTGTGTATATATGACTTCTGCAATGTCCTTGATGGTTGTTAAATAAATAGGGATACCTTTTGGTGTCTTTAGCCTTTTGTCCGGGGCTAGTGTAGGGATAATTTTTTTTTAATTTTTTTATTTTTTTATTTTTTATTTTTTCCTTCGTCATTATTTTCTGCCCCTATATTACACAATGCTGTATTATGATGGACCCCTGTCATTTCATACAATCTGAAAGCTGGAACGCACAAAGGACAATTTGGGGTACTACATCAAAATAATTTATATTATTAATATATTATTTAATTTGGGAACTATGGATTTAGTATGTACATATGGGATACATGGTTGAAGCATTTAGTGACAGTGACCCCTAGTGTTTTATATGGGGTAATTGAGATTCATAACTTTTTTTGCTAGATATTAGTTTCACTTTGTGTCGAAAATACTTTGGACTTGACTCCTTTGGACCATGCACTAGTTGTCTGTATGATTTTTCAATGGCAACAAAAGGTGTTTGTTTTTTTAAACTATTGTGCATCCAAGTTTTTTGTTTCTTTCATGCGACATTGTGGCAAAAATAAAGTAGATGAAATAGTTACTACATGAGAAACAGTATGTTGGATGCTCTTAATTTAAAGGGGCACTCCTGGTAATAACAAACTAATATATATGTAATTAGCTACGTTATCAGGACACCCAGGGCTCGAGTCCTGCAGAAACGCATGGGAACAGCGTTCCTGCACTTTTTCCAAAGCAGGAATGCTGTTCCCGCTAGTAGTCATGCAGGACCTGCCCTGTTACCAGCACACTGGGGCTCAGCACACTCTGTGTTCCCTCTCCAGCTGCAGCTCACATCTGCCATGGCAACACTCCACACAGCACGCAGGCGAGTGTCGCAAGAGTTAGAGCTGGAGACGGAACACAGAGTGTGCTGGGCCCCCATGTGCAGCAGCTGACTCCCTTCACCGGACCACCAGGCAATCTCCCCCTTCCCTGACAAGGTTAGAAGCAGGGAGGGGAAAAAAAATAAATATAAATACACAAATTGAAAAAAATGCTTCCCCCCCAACACACACACACACACACACACACCATCCAACATACACACACACATCATACAACACACACACACTATATTCATTATACACACACTGCACTCACTACATTCACTATACACAATCTGCACTTACTACAAACACACTACATTCACTATACTTACTCAGCAGTCATTATATACACTGCACTCACCACACACTGCATTTATTATTCACACTCTGCACTCACTACACATACACTACATTCATTATACACACTCTGCACTCACTACATACAATATACATAATCTGCACTTACTACAAACACACAACATTCATTATACACACTCTTCACTTACTACAAACACATTACATTCACTATAGACACTCTGCACTCACTACAAACACTACATTCATTATATACACTCTGCACTCACTGTATAAACACACTGCATTCATTATACACACTGCTCTCACTACATACAATATACATAATCTGCATTTACTACAAACACACACTCTTCACTTACTACAAACACATTACATTCACTATACACACTCTATACTCACTACAAACACTACATTCATTATATACATTCTGCATTAACACACTACATCTATTATACACACTGCACTCACTACAAACACACTACGTTCAATATACACACTACATTCATTATACACACTCTGCACTCACTACAAACACACTACATTCATTATACACACCCTGCACTGCACTATATGCATAGGAGTGTAATTTTTTCTTTATTTTAGGGTGAGGGGAGTGATCTTCGGTGAGTTCCCACACTTTTTTCCCCAGGACTTGACCCCTGAGGACACCCAATTTTGTAGAACCCTGATATGCAGAACACTATGTGATATACTCAGCAGTGTGGAAAGTACCATGGAACGTTATTACAGCTCACTGTTTTGCTGATCACTTGCCTGTCTAAGGAGCACCAAATGTTGAAATCTAAAGCCTGAGAGTTTGTTGTTGCAGCAACTTCAAATGTGGGACTTTCTATTTATCTTTTTATTTTATTATTTGGGAGTGGTCGTATTCTTAAATGCATTATATATACATTGCATGAAAAATACTGAATATATTCCAGCATGGAAAAAGTAGCCACATTTTGTCTTATGTTATATTTTACACAGGGTGTGAGAGCATTACATTTTATTACATGTGGCTTTATTTGATTTACATATGTAAATTCAATTTAATTGAATATCTATTCCAGGACCAATTAGAGCTCAATGTGGTGAAAACATCTTTATGTCAAGCGATGAGACTGACTGGGACTCTGTAATACAATCATGGTATGATGAGAAGGAGTTCTTTGAATATGGATACGGAACAATAGATCAAGATGAGATGGTTGGCCATTATACTCAGGTAGTTATGGTTGTGAAACACTATATATATATATATATATATATATACACCCACATGGTCGAAACTGCAGTCTATGGCTGCTTTCTTGTCACTGATTCTTCTCATTTGATGTCTAAAATGTTAAGACTAGTGTCCATTGCTAAGGGTATCTGCAGAAATGCAAGCTGAACTCTGAAACACTGACTGCCTGCGCTCATTTGAATGTCAAGCTGGGAACTCTGGGATAGTTGTGGAAGCATGCTTTTTCTGGTTTTTATGCCCAAGAAGGACCCTTCAAAGTTCAAATTGAAATATGTAGGTGATGCATAACAGTAAATGTGTTTTGATCTATGTGGAGTTGCATCATGTTAAATCCTTGTTCACGCCAGGGAGACCCGTGTATCAATTGATACCTGGGGCTTCCCTATGTCAGCTATTTAGTGGCCCCAGACTGGCAGATGAGCTGTATGCAGTGCTCAAAGTAAGCCCTGCATAAAGCCCTTTAAATGGCATTTAAATTCTTGTGGCTGAGCGATTGCCAATCATTGATTATGGGGATGTAATATATGCATCTGCACCACAATCCCACATTAATAAACTCAATACATTGTATAACTCGTTCTGCCGAGTTGTGCTACAATGTAATTACAGGATACACCATTGTGACATGCTAAATTAACTAAACTGGCTGTCGCTGGAATCCAGATGCACCCTTCATCTTTCCAGCCTTGTGTTTTAGAGCTTTTCTGGGAAACTCCTACCCTACCTGAGCAGAATACGCTCCTCGGCTGTTCCCACCTCCTATAACCTCCGATCCAGGACTAGCACTTTATTTAGTCTACCTCAATACAAAAAGAAAGCAGCCCAATCCTCCTCCTCCTACAGAGCACCGCAATTGTGGAACGACCTCCCGCACATTTTAAAATCTTCCTCAAGCCTAAAGTCCTTTAAGAGATCCCTCTCTACATACTTCAAAACAGAATGCATGTGTCATGGTTGATTATATATTTCCTACCTGTTCTATGTTAAATTTTGTATATTTTGTGTTAATATTGTTTTTTTTTTATTTTATTGTACCCTAATGTATCAATGCAATGTTTTGTGAACCCAGGACATACTTGAAAATGAGAGAAATCTCAATGTATCTTTCCTGGTAAAATATTTTATAAATTAATAAATAAATATTGTGATTCTGAGCCTGCCTGCCTAGAAATGGAGATTCTCAGTCTGAAGAACCCTGACTGTTACTCACTGCAATCCCCTCTTCCTAATTTAATTGGTGCTGGGCTTTGGCAGTTGCCCAGCACTGATCACAGTGTTATTGACACAGACAGTATATCAGGCTGATGCATGAGAGGGAGATTTCCCTCTGATTCAGTAAACTGACAATAGATGGTGATTTTAGCTGGGAAATCACTCTGCTTTTGCCAGGAGAGCAATTGTAGGCTAACGTTGGTGTCATATTTATTGTATGGTAAAGGTTAATGCTGGCTTAGGGTTGATGCAGGTTCAGGGTTCGGGTTCAGGGTTAGGGGTAGAGATGGATTAAACGTAGGATAGGTGTTTGATTAGATTTTCTGTAAGCAAGGTAGGATGGTAGAAAGGATTGTGGGGGTCCTAGACATATAAGGTATTTAACAATTAGGATACATGGATCTATTTTGATTTCTCTTTCTTTAGTTGCACTTGATTTGTAAAAATAGTTTTTCCCATTTTTATTGTTTTGCTCACATTTAATGCTGTGTTATATGTACATATAGGATATTAAAATAAAGCCCTTTTTGTCCTTTAAGAAATAATAAGTAATATGTATTGGGACACTCAGAGAGAAACCCTTAAATTACAGTGGAACAAACAAAAAGCACAAATTCTAGGTTTTGTTTTGGTTCAAAGGTTGGATTGTTGCCTCGCAATTAAAAATGCCAGCCATGGTAGTGGCAGGAGATAGCTAGCACTCCTGGCATTACTGCATAAAATCCCTGTCTGCCACCTATGCTTTAAGATCCATATAGATAGCCAACTGATTAATAGTCTGACCTGAACTAAACCTACTATTATAAGGACCGGGCATTTTTGAATCACAGCGGCCCACTGAGAAGGAGGCAGGGCCAGAAAGGGGGTGTTTTATCATAACCAGTGACCATTTTTGTTGGTTCAATGCTTTTCCAGAGCAGTCCGTATGCAGAGCCATGCTGAAGAGCTCTCCCTTGAGAAAAAGGCCCTGAATTTGTCCCGGTTTTTGGGATTGTGGATGTGTATAGTTAGCTGATTGTGGAGTTTTGTTTAAGCAGATGTTTCAATTGTGTTGTTTGTGGTGTGATGTGTAGCCAGGGACTATAGAGAGTGAGATATAGTGTCTATAGGGATAGTGATTAATGTTTGCAAAGGAACTGTAGTGTATGTGTGTAAAGTAGTTGTAAAAATTGTGTGTTTAGGGAATGTAGTGTGTGTTTGTTAACAGGGGATCTGTTGTGTTCATTGGAGATCCAGGTTGTGTATATCAGGAATGCAGTGTGTGTGTGTGTGTGATGCAGTGTGTGCCTATAGGGGATATATTATGTGTAAGTCTCATTGTGTTTATAGGAGATCTAGAGTGTGTGTGTGTTCGTAGCGGATTCAGAGTGTCTAGGGGTTCTAAAGGGTGTGTGTGTGTGTGTGTGTGTGTGTGTGTGTAGAAGGTCCAGAGTTGTGCAGGGGAAATAGTGTGTGTGGACTATAGTGTGTGTGTGTGTGTGTGTGTGTGTAGGAATGCAAAAGGTGTGTGAAGGGCTCAGAGCATGTGTGCGAGGGGTGCAGTGTATCTAGGGTGCAGTGTGTGTATGAAGGGTGCAGTCTGTGCGAAGGGTGGCATGTGGGAGGGCAGTAGTGTGTGTGTGTGTGGGGGGGTGGTGGTATGTGTGAGAGATGCAATATGTGTGTGTGCACAAAGGGTGCAGTCTGTGTGTGGAGGGTCCAGTGTGTGCATGTTGGTGCAGTGTGAAGGGTGGAGTGTGTGTGAGGATCTGATCTTGAGAAAGACCTGGATAGGTCAAAATGTCGATCCTCAGTTTTTTTGCACAATAAACCAGTTACGCATTTTTTAAGTGCAGGAGTGCACCTTTATTGATAATTGTATATATGTATGTATATATGTGTGTTTAAAAAAATAAACTATATATATATATATATATATATTTTATTTTTTTTTTTTTTTTTTTACTTTTTATTCAAAATATACTTTATATCCCTCCATTCTAACCTTTGATCAGGAAGGGGGGATTATGCTTGTAAAACCTGGTGGTCCGGTGGGGAAGTGGTGAGTGAACCTGCAGCTCCTGAGGCTAGAGTTCACTCTTGCGAGATTTGGCCAATGCATTGCCTCGCAAGAAGAGTCGTTGGCGGATCTGAAGGCTAGAGCTCCCTGGTGTTCTCTCTCTCCGTCCCCAGCTGGCCACTACATTTCAGTGACTGTGGGCTTGTGAGGGAGATCCTTGATCTCACCTTTGGCCCGTCATGGTACACAGCAGAGCTGGTGCTTGGATCTCCCCTGCCAGCCTAGGCTGATGGTCATCACTACCCACCGGCATTTGCCTGATTTAGCCAATGGCTAGTCCTGGCCTGCCTCTTAAAAACAGCCAGTCTTAAGACTTGGTTACCTAGTTGTAGAAAAAAAACAAGTAATTTTACTTTACAGCCATCATCATAAAAAAATCCACGAAAACAACAATGAACATTGGTTGGGATTACCAATGGTCAGTGTAGCGGAGCATGGGTAACCTAATTAGTTAACTCCGCTAATTCCTTCCCTTAGCCACTCTGGAACCATTAAAACATGCAGACATCCATTTCCTCAGTAACCAGATGAAACATATTTCTGGGAGTCTACTGACTAATTTTTGACAACACATGGCTATGCACAGACCCCTACATAGGATCTCCAATACAATAACACAGGGGTTTCTACCCCAAGATCCTCTGTGTCTGAGAGATAATTATGTGAGAAAAACCTATAATTCAATTATCTCTCAGGTCCAGAAAAGCTATACAAAACATACAGTAACCATAAGTGCCCCCACCATAACTAGGAATCCCTGAATCTAAGTGTATAACATCCAAAGATCACTCAGATCGGTTCGGTGAAACGGGAATGCTAGTTTGGATTTAAATATAGCTATTTTGTAGATTTGTCTGATTCCAGGCAAGATCCAGTATTAATCTGAGATTTGGTAAATGTGTAAATAAAATTACAAATTTTAAACCAAACGCCAAATTTAATTCTATTAAAAAAAAAAAAAAGATTTAAGTTGAATGACTGAATTTCAACTGTACATGTCTTTAGTAAATATGGAATTTGCAAGTCTGGTTTTATTTTAACTGAATTTTGTCAATCCAGAACCTAGTCAATTTAGTCCTTAGTGCATAACTCTAATAGTTTAATAATTTATGTTCTTCCGCTGTTTTCTTTTCCTCCAACAGTTAAATACATTGCTCTTATCTATTTCCTTCACATTTATTTCCCAAGTATCTTTTAATGAAGCTCATTTGCGATTTTGCTCTGCTCAACACTAAGTGGCCACTATATTAGGCAGACTTGTCATTGAATTTAAATAGCAAAACAGAAGGTCATGCAGTTTTAACTATTATATTTATGTAGATAATTAGTTCCGAGCAATATTCTCTGGTCTTCTAGTTGTGAAGAGATGTGGACCCTTGTGTACCATGCCAATGTATCATTTATCATGACACAGAGGCTGGAAAGAAGAGTTGGGGACATGCCATCATTGACACCTGCCTGATATAATGAGCCTTCTCCATCCTATACAACAGAAACAGGAAGTGTGGGGCTATTCATCATAGTTATCTAGACAATCATTTCTCAACAAACGTTATCTAATATGGGTTGTTGTTATTACTAGAGGTTTCTGGAGACACCTTACACAACATTTATTTTATAAGGTCTATTCCAACGTCCCCTAGGAAATGAAGACCTAGAAATAACAGGGTTTTCTTATGTGGGAAGGAGGAGAATCCATGACACATTGCAAGATTTACCATCTACTTTTGGTTCTCATGATAACAGTCTGGGCAATGAATCAAATGAAGAAAAAAAAAATCCACTCATTTTAATTTACCCAAAATGTTGTGGAACCGCTCTTCCATCAGCCTACGCTAGACTATTTCCAAAGCTGCAGAGTTCGATGTAGACTGATGCACCACAACACCATCTGAAATATGTGTCATGCTGCTCTGGAAATTGAATCTATGTGCCCATTCAAACTTATCGGTCTAACCCTGTTGTGAGAATGACACAGTAAATTAAGGCTTTATTGTGATATTTATATAAAACATTAATACGATAACAATAATAAAATCTGACATCAGTACATGGACAAACATATTTTAATGGTACTAGGCTAAAATATTAATATCTAAATATTTTTTGTTTTCTATTTTTATTTTAAGGTTGTCTGGTCCACTTCTTTTTTAGTTGGATGTGCGGTAAACTACTGCTCTGACACTGATTTCCCATTCTTGTACATTTGCCATTATTGCCCACAGTAAGTACTGCATAAGTGCACGCTATATTATTTTGTTATTTTTAAATTTATTTTTGAAACTTTAAAACCTGAATTAATATTAACATAAAAATCTACTAGGAGAGATTTAAAAATACCTTGAAATCATAATATTAGTATGAAATATGTTAACCCCTTAACGCCATTACGGCGTTCTATGTTGTCCCCATTGGTCTTCAAAGCTGTTGCAGCGGCATAGAACCGTAACCGAACCGTAACGGCTTTCTGCTCCAGGAGGTGAGATTTACTTACCTCCGCTGTGATCCTCTTCGGGAGGACTGCCTGACAGCCCAGGCACCCCTCCCACAGCAAATCAGGCCCCTGGGGGGCCATGTGATCGCTCTCAAAGAGCGATCACATGGCCCCCTATAGCTGGCTGTGGATCTGCCAGCAAGGGGACTGTCTGAAATGTCAGACAGTCCCCCTGCTGGTGTGTAGTGTAAAAAAAAAATATTAGACAAGTTTAAAATAAAATAAGTGTGTGTGTGTATATATGTATATATGTGTGTGTGTGTGTGTATATATATATATATATATATATATATATAACGTCATACATAGTGTATTTTTATGTTAATATAAGTACATATATTAGTATTAAAATACACTTAGAATGATGTTACATATATATATATATATATATATATAATTAATTACAATAATAAATATAATAATAAAATAAATAAATAAAATATTTTTTAAATTAAAATAAATTATACATATGTAATTTTATTCTAACTGTATTTTGTTATTAATAAAAAAAATATATATATATGTAACAAAATACACTTAGAATGACATTCTATATATATCTATCTATATATAAAATACAAATAACTGCAAATATATATATATATATATATATATATATATAATTACATAAATAACTACATAAGTGTACACGTAGACTTTAAATACATACATATGTATATATATTAAAATTCTATGTGTATATTTAAGTAATATTTTAACATAATTATGTGATTTAATTAATTAAAATTTGATTGACCACCCAGGCAGAAAGTGCAGAGAATTTGAATTGCAAGCACTAAATTTAACCCTGTAACTTTCCAAGATACCATAAATCCTGTACATGGGGGCTACTGTTTTACTCGGGAGACTTCGCTGAACCCAAATATTCTCAAAATGGTAACTTGTATTACAACAATGATATTTTTAGTAAAAGTTACTTTTTCGCATTTTTCACACACGAACGGCCCTTTTACTGACAATATTATTGTTGTAATATGTTTTACTGTTTTAAAACACTTATTTTTGTGTTCAGTGAAGTCTCACAAGTATAACAGTAGCCCCCATGTACAGTTTTTTATGGTGTTTTGCAAAGTTAGAGAGTCAAATATAAGGCTTGCATTTCATTTGTTTTCACATTGAAATTTGCCAGATTGGTTATGTTGCCGTTTGAGACTGTGTGGTAGCCCAGGAATAAGAATTACCCCCATGATGGCATACTATTTGCAAAAGTAGACAACCCAAGGTATTGCAAATCGGGTATGTCCAGTCATTTTTAGTAGCCACTAAGTCACAAACACTGGCCAAATATTTGTTTTTTGCTTTTTTTCACACAGTCACAAACACTGGCCAAATTTAGCATTCATTTGTTTTTAAGTGGCTACTACAAAAGACTGGACATATCCTACTTGCAATACCTTGGGTAGTCTACTTTTGCAAATGGTATGCCAACATGCGGGTAAATCTCATTCCTGGGCTACCATACGGTCTCAAAGGTAACGTTACTAATCTGGCAAATTTCAATGTGAAAAAAGTGAAAAATGGAATGTGCTATATTAGACCCTTTAACTTTCCAAAACACTGTAAAAACTGTTAATGGAGGCTACTGTTGTACTCGTGAGACTTTGCTGAATCCAAATATGTGCTTTTTGTGCTGTACAAAAATATAAATTTCTCACAGTTTTTTTTCATTTTATTCATAATTTATATTTCATATATCAATAGAAGTTAAAGCCCTGTTTCTCCTGAACAAAATGATATATAATAAGTGTGGGTGCACTTAATATGAAAGAGGTGAACTACGGGTGAACAGACATATGGCGCAAATTCCAGTTTTTTCTTACGTTTTGTTTTGATCAGAACGTGTACTATTGACTCCGTCCTGAAGGGGTTAATGCATTAGTGATAGCTAATTTCACATTGTGTAGTGATAACTAACCTTGGCATTGTAGAATTTGTAGGAGGTGTAAATAGACCTACAAGCAACATAACGATTACAACTTATTGTAGTTTAAAGCACCAATGGATGAAAATCCCTTTGTTTATGCTAAACTATTTTAATTGTAATATTATAATTATAGACATATATTATATTAATTTTAATATATATTCTTTTAATATTTAATTTTTTGGATTTCTGAGCACATCAAGCTCCTAACCACCAGCTGTTAGGAACATGGTAATATGGGAATTCACATCCTTATGCCTTTATCATATAATGACACTGTGCAATGCGAGGTAGTGAGCACTGGGATATTGGACAGTTTTGTTCTGGATAAAATACCAGAATGAAAATATATATATATATATATATGTGTGTGTGTGTGTATATATGTGTGTGTGTGTGTGTGTGTGTGTGTGTGTATATATGTGTGTGTGTGTGTATATATATATATATATATATATATATATATATATATATATATATAAAAATTCAGCTTATTTTATTTAATTTTTTTCCCCACAATTAAAGAAAATAACAAACAAATAAAAACCTTTAACCCCTTCTGGAATAAAAGGGAATCGTGACATGTCACACATGTCATGTGTCCTTAAGGGGTTAAATAAAAAAGAAATAAACAAAAAGAGGGGAACAAGACCTCAACCACACCAATATCATCACTCTTTCTCTCTAGTCACTCTCACCCCCATCCACCCTCCCAGTCCTCTCCCTTGGACCACAACTACACATTCCGAGAGAATGGATGAAACACCATTAAGCATGGCATTGCTAAATTTACTTAGGGATGATGTTTACATTTGGTAGTTTTACCTTGTTTAAAATATGCTGAAAGGGTTAACATAAAGATGTCTCAAATCCTCTTAGGATAGTGCTTAACTCCTTTCATTACATGGCTTTACACACTGCATGATCATGCAATCCAAATATTTTCTGATTGGCTGAATAACATCCTGTTGTTGAAAACATTCACAGAGCTCACTGAAGAAGGTGAAAACTTAGTAAATTCTATTTTTTAAATAATATGTTTGCATATTTTTAATTCCTTAACTATGTAATGTCTTACATATGAGTCAATTCTAACTGCGTCACTTTAAGAAGTGGAAAAAACATGCAGTAGTACATTCATTATATCTGTCCCCTAGATTAATTCATTGAGAAGAAGTGGTCTGGGTACAGTGTCCCTGTCCTTTGAAGAAACTGCAATTTTTTGCACCAAGTGCAAATGAAGAAAAACTAAAATAGATTCACAAATTCATCCTGATTGTTAAAACACCCAATATTTTTAGAATTTCAATTAATTGAACCTTTAATCCAGCCCATAATTCAAGATATAATTCTACCCATAATCTAACCCCTTTTCCAGCTCCTAATCCTACCCATAATCCAACCTTAATCCTAACCATAATATAACCCATTCTCCAACCCATAGTCCTACCAATAATCCTATCTAAACTAGTATGATTTAGGAGCATGGTCCCTGCAGTGCCAAAAAATAATCATATCTATATTCCCAGTCCTAATTCCACCCTCCAATCCCAGTCCTCCCACCATCTAATCCCACCCTTTAATCCCACCCTCTAATGCTACAGCTCCTTCACACAGAGATCAGTGCTGGGTAGCTGGCAAAGCCCAGCACCAATCCAGGAGGATTGGAACATGCAGGGAGACCTTTTCAGTACCCCCTGGGTCTCCTTTACAGTGGGGGATGGAACCAGGCTGGGGGTGTCATTGACCATTTTACATTTTTTACAGCTGAACATGATCGCTCAGCCACTGTACCTAAATCCATTTAAAAAGGTTATGAGTGCTCACTTTTCATGCTGCTAATATCCCTTCTGTCTGTCATGGGCCACTAACTGTGGTGATCAGCTTTTTTTTATAATTCTGCTGGTTCGAGGCAGTGTTAGAAATATCATGTCTGAGCTAGATCGCTCAGATTGAAAGATACTTGGGGTCAGTGGTGTATTTTGGAATTGTGCTGCCCTAGGCACAACTAAATCCGGGCACCCCCTAATCTAAATTTGCATCACCAATTTATGTCAGGGCCAATTTTTTGACTGACACACACGTCCTCATTGATACATGCACTGACATACACTCACTGACAGATACACAGTCATTGGCACACATATGCAGTCATTGGCACACACACTGTTTAACAAACACACACTTTCACTGAGACACACACAGGCACACCCTCTCACTGACAGATGCATACTCTCAGATACACATACACTGACAGACACACACTGACACACACTCCTCACTGATTTGATACACTCTGACAGACACACACACATTCACTCACTCACAGATACACACTGACAGCTACATGCACTCACAGACATACATACACACACTCACTAACAGACATTCACAATGACACACACACTCACTGACAGACACACACTTACAATGACAAACATAGAGACTCACAATGACAGACAGACACACTCACTGACAGACACACACAAACACTGACAGATACACACACATTCACTGACACACACACACACACACTGACAGACACACATTTTCTCATACATTCATTACACTCACAAATTATTAATATATTTTTTTTTATTTAAATCCACCCAGTCTCCTTACCTTTGGGAAGGCTGGAGTGGATGCTGTCCCTGACAGCTGCTGGGCTGACTCGGCAGGGTCCTTGTTGGCTCCTGCTGACTGGGCTGGCTCTGCTGGGGCTGCTGACTGGGCTGGCTCTGCTGGGGTTGCTGGCTTTGCTGGGGCTGCTGGCTCTAATGGGGCTGCTGGGGCTGCTGGCACTCAATGGAGGCAGTGAGGGAACTGAGCTCTTATTGTTCAGCTCCCTCTGCACCACTTAGTGATGCTAGGGCCAGAGTGATGTCATATTCCGTCTCCTGGCATCACAGAAGGGAGCAAGAAGAGGCTCCCTCACCATCCGGATAGAATGTCCTCAGGACAGGGCTCCCTCACCATCCGGATAGAATATTAGTAGTTTAACACCATGGGGAGACCCTAAGGTAGCCAGCCAGCCAGCTCTTGGGCCCACCAGGACATAAGGCAAACAAGGCATTTGCCTGTGTGCTTGGGGTGGTGTTTTTTGCCGCCACCCCTGGAAGTGCCGCCCTCTGCAAATGCCTTGTTTGCCTTGTGGTAAATACAGCCCTGCTCGGGGTTCCTTGGTATCAGCAGTGATTTAGCCCCGGCAATTACTTTTACTGCATGACTGTCTATGGCAGGCTTGCAGAAACTCTGTCCCTCCAGATGTTGCTGAACTACAATTCCCATGATTCTCAGCCTATTTCATTCATAGAATCATGGGAGTTGTAGTTAAGCAACATCTGGAGGGCCGGAGTTTGAGGAAGCCTGCTCTATGGCATCAATGGGCGTTAAAGCATAGACAGTCATATGGTCCTTAAGTGGCTAAAGGGACACCATAGTCACCTGAACAACTTCAGCTAAACGAGGTTGTTAAGGTGAGAACTATAGCTCCCTGCAGCCTTTCTCATGTAAACACTGTATTTTCTGAGAAAATACAGTGTTTACATTGAAAGCTAGGAACACCTCTAGTTGCAGTCACTCAGACTGTCACCAGAGGGACTTCCGAGTTGATGGATGCATAATTCGCATCCATCCACTCAAAGGTGCTGTCAGCAGACAGAGCACTGTGCATGAGTATCCTGTCTCCCTGAGGCTGTCAGCAGCGCGTGGGATTGTGGGAGATAAGATCTCCTGCACACAGAGTCCTGCACTTAGTCCTACACATTCAATGCTGCTCTATGAAGAACCTGATTGCTGCAGCACGAAGCCGCGCATGCGCACCAGAGAGCGATGACGCTTCTCAAAGAGAAGTATTTGATTGGGCCCTGCAATTTTGTCATTTTGGCCTGGCAAAGAGCTCAGTGCTGCAACGGAGGTAAGTTTTATTAATAAAAAGAGCTCGGATTTATTTACTTTTTAGTGGCAAGTTCATAAAAAAGCAAGAAAGAAGGCTAGGGGACCTGTCTTTTTGCTTTTATATGTTGACTATAGTGATCCTTTAAGGTAATTTTATTAGCGTCATAATAGGAGTCATATGTTTTTTCACTAAGCTCTGAATTGTGCTGGGCTGTGTCTGAAAAATTTTGCAACATTTAGCGTAAAATATTATCTGAAGAAATTTTCAAACTCGAATATAGTAACAGCTTGGCTATTTAGCCTCAATTTAACAATTCAGGCTTCAGAGTGTAGTGAATATCTCTGTCAGTTTTTCTTAAAACTACTTCCACTGATCTGAATAAAGTTTAATTTGGTCAATAATGTTATATTTGATTTATTTTAATCTTAACAGTATTAAGATGTGGTTCTATACTAAACGTTGTCATGGTAATTGATTTGCAAATAGCAGAAGGAAATGTTTTGTCTTTTAGGGGTAATATGATCGGTAAGGAGCACAGACCCTATGAGTCAGGAAGGCCATGTTCTACCTGCAGAAATTCCTGTGAAGGCAAACTATGCAGTGAGTATATTGGGTATTTCAATGATTTCCTCATTTAGTATTCAGTCTTGTAGTCGTGTGACATTTCCAAGGGGCTTCCAGCTATTTTGCACCTTCAACATTTTCACTTACAGTTTACGTTTTCTTGACCAATTCTCCATCATTCCCCTCATTGTATTGTGGGAAAATAACATGGCTGAGTCCCTAAACATCCTACCTGTATTTCAAGGAAACTTTAAAAAAGTAAATTGAGGTCAAGGAGCCTTTATCCACCAAGTGCCAAGTATGAGGAACAATTACCTCATCTCATGAAGTCATTTTGAACCAATTCTTAACTCTCATAATGCACATTGGTTGTGCCTTAGTTTGGAAGAGTCAGCTGTCAGGTGCAGCAATAATCTACAACAGGGCAGCAAGGAAAACACCAAACTGGCAGGAATATCCACTATTTGTAAAATGGTTAAACCTCTTAAAGGGAAACTATAGCAGGGCTGGACTGGCCTACCGGGATACCTGGAGATTTCTTGGAAGGCCGCCTGCCCTGGGACCGCTTCGAGCATTGGCTGCACCCATCCACAAGCCAGGAAATTTTTTTGTTCTGGTTCATCCTGTCGCGGCCACACCGCGCGCCACGGCCAATGCTCCAGCGGGCTCTAGCATAGATTTTTCTCACGGCCGCGGCCCGCCGGATGTGAGCAGCAACAACATGAGCTGGATGTGAGTAGCAACATGCGCGGTGGCTGGCTACAGTGCGCAGCATTTCGGTGGCATCTTGTCAGATCTGCAGAACGCTCTGCAAGACAGAGCTGAGCCCAGACAAGACTGCCCTGTCACTGTCTGCATCTTAAAGTACAGTACAGGTAGGGGTATTGGTACTTTGTAAGTACCCTTGTCTTGACTCCTTTATCTTATTTTATTTTTTTTAATTTAATAACCCTCCTATCCCACAGAAGCCCCTTTGTGCTTCTGTTTCAGATATATTGTCTACTAAATAGTTTTCTGGAGTGTTGAGGACAGCCACTCATGAGACAAGCTGCATGGCATTTTAAATATAAAATTAAATGGACATTATATATTTAGCTATAAGTCATTTAGTTATTTTATCTTACCCCTATTAACCCACTACACCAGCTGCCATCTTACCCCGTATAACCCACTACACCCCCTGCCATCATACCCCCTATTAACGCACTACAGCCCCTATTAACCTACTACACCCCCTGCCATCTTACCCCCTATTAACCCACTACACCCCCTGCCATATTACCCCCTATTAACGCACTACAGCCCCTATTAACCTACTACACCCCCTGCCATCTTACCCCCTATTAACCCACTACACCCCCTGCCATATTCTATTAACCCACTACCCCCTATTAACCCACTACACCCCCTGCCATCTTACCCCCTAGTAACCTAATATACCCCCTGCCATTTTACCCCTATTAAACCCACTATACCCCCTGCCATTTTACCCCTGCTATTTTACCCCTATTAAACCATCCCCTGCCATCTTACCCCCATTAAACCACTACACCCCCTGCCATCTTACCCCGTATTAACCCACTACACCTCCTGCCATCATACCCCTATTAACCCACTACACCCCCTGCCATCATACCCCCTATTAACTCACTACACCCCCTGCCATCTTACACACTATTAACCCACTACACCCCAAGCCATCATATCCAGTACTAATCCACTACACACTCTGGTATCCTGCGCCCTATTGACACACTACACACCCTGCACTTACACACAACACACTCTATATACCCCCTGGACTCACACACACACTACGCACATTCTATACCCCTTTAAATACACACACACACATACACACACACACACACTACATCTCCTGCACTTACACACCAATACATTACACACACTCTATAACCCTCATACACACACCCATCACTCACATACACACAGTACACAAACTCTATACCCCCTAAACATATACTACAGTCTCCACACTCACACACTCAATACCCTCTATAAATACACACTACACCCCCTGCACTCATACACTACACCCTCTATATCCCTTATACACGCCACACCCCCATGCATTCATTCCCACACACACACACACACACACACACACACACACTACTCTATATACGTATACATACACAATTAACAGGCCCCCCTTTTGGCCCCTCCTCTCACAGTGGGCTGCTCTGCCATTAACTGCCAGGGCTGAATTTTCATCCCAGTCCAGCCCTGCACCATAATCACCCAGACCACTTCATCTCATTGAAGTGGTCTGGGTGCAGTGCCATTGTACCCTTAGTTACAGTTTAAGAGAAACTGCATTGTTTATATTGCAGGGTTAATTAAGACAGCCTCTAGTGGCTGTTTTCCAGACAGCCACTTGAGGTGCTTCCTGCATTTTCATGGAGTTTAACCTCTTGAAACAACTATGGACATGAGGATGGCCAGCCCAGCATCTTCAAACTCCCTATAAGAAAGCATTGATTCAATGTTTTCATATGGGGAAGTTCTAATGTGCTTAAATGAAGGAAAGTGTGGAATGGATCTTAACTCTTTCAACACCACAGTGAGTGCGGAGGCAGAGGGACACTATAGTGTTTTGTATTCCTAATGCTATAGTATTCCTTTTAAATAGATAACAAGACACTTGTTTTATCTTCCTAACATGGACTCTCCTGACCCATTTTTCTTTTTTTTTTTTTAACCCATTAAGAACTAATTCCGAAAAGCCATATATAACATAATGCTTGATTTATTGCATTAGTAATGATCTATTTGACAAACATTAAAACGTTCTTTATCTTTTTTTTGTTTCCAGAAAAACTTCCAGGTAACAAACAGAATCTTGATGACGTCCAAAAGAAAACTGTTGGCTAATATAGTTCACTTTAGTTTGTACTATGAAGCTGACTAGACTACATGATCACTGGTAAAATAACGAATCATTCAATCTTAGCGGAATGATTTTTGCTTTGCTTAGCAGTTTAATAATTTGAATGTCAGAGACAGGTATAACGTTTTACATAATGTTTTATCCATCACCAAACTGTCATGTTAAAATGTTACTGATTCAGCCATTCTTTTAATAACCCATATACCAAATGTATTTCTTATTTTTTGGCAACAATAAAAAAGCTAGTAATTTTCACAGTCTCAGTTGACCTATGCCATTATCAATTTAGAATGGCCTACGTCCTATGGTTCTAAGCAAGGCAATTCATCAATATAAACAGAAACTCAAGTTTTATAAAGAAAGACGTTCTTCAGATAACCAGTATGTTGATGTTTAAGCTCCTGTTATGAGACCATTAGCAAGTTGTACTTTTTCATTAAATCAAACAGTGCTCTAAGCATTTTTATATTCTTTCCCACCTTTGTCTCTCTAAACAGTTAAGGAGCATCATAATGTACGATTTAGTTTTTAAATCACAATTATTATAACTATTTCAGTTAAAGGGACACTCCAGGCACCAGAAAAACTTCATCTAAATGATCTCCACTGACCCTCTGGCAGCATCCGGCTTCAGAATGTTCGAAATCCAGAAGCCCGGAGTGCCGCATGGCAGTGGCATCACTGATTGGCTGAGAACGGTCGACTGATACTCTCAGCCAATCAGTGACTCCTCATTTTCTAACCTGATTTGAGAAAGGTACGCTTCTTTCTAAGACAGTTTAGTAAATGGGGACCGCTCTCAGACTGGTCTCAGCCAAATAGAGTGCTACTGCCTGGTGGCACTCTGCGCTTCCTGATTATGAAAATTCTGAACCTGGATGCCGCCAGAAGGGAAGTAGATTTCACCGCTGAAGGCAACTTAGGAGAACTAAGAGAATGGTTTAACCCTTTGAGGTAAGATTGCCTCTAATGTCCTACTGACGCCATAGCAACTCTATTTATATGATGTTGATATGGTGCCTGGAGTGTCCGTTTAAGTGTATAGTTTGGAAAAATCACTTACTCGAAAGGCATCATGGTGTGGTGCAATACAGGGAAAGTTTATTAGGATCAGTAGAGCATAATCACATACACGATTAAGGCTTGACATAAAAACATGGTATGAAGAGTAAACAACTAGCAAAACAATAAATATTTATTGTTTTGTTAGTCGTTTGTCTGCATGTCAATTGAAATTTACAAAATGGAAATGTTTCCTGTATGCATTATACCATTACAGAAATATTAGGTGCCTAAAACATATTAGAGATTATATGATTTTGTTTTCTTGGTATATTTCCATAAGATAGAAGCAGGCATACAATTATAATATATACAATAACTATGAGACCAATAGATAAACAGAAATTACAAAAAATAAAATGTAGCAGAACCTAAACAGAGAGAATATATATTAACGGTTTCCACTTATGTGTTGACCATATGCTCCCTGGATCCTGGGAAACTGACATGATGTCTCCCTCTCCAGTTAAATTAGGAAACCCTGCACTCAAAATGATTTACAAAAGCAAGAAATAGGCGCTCACTATAATAATAGAGTGGAAGGCAGCAGTGAACCAGCAGGTATTGCCAAACCTTGCATAAAGTACAAAACGTGATGAAAAGAGATGTGATAAACTGCACCAAAAAATACATTGATACAAAGAACCAGTGTCTCATAAGAAATATATGTGCACTTATTGGAGGTCAATAGTTTCTGTCTTTAGAGAACCTTAGAACAAAACAGAATAAGAAAAAGTACTAGTGTAATATGTCACTGCTATTTTTAAGGATAAACAATAAAAGACTAACTCACACTATCTAGAGTTACTAAGAGCTCTGCTGTATAGAGCTTGGATGGTATAATCCCCGTCTTGGGATGTGAGGGTATGCAATGTAGTAGGTTTCTAATGTTCATTAACCATGCAGAAGAAAGCAGAGAGAAAATCTAACGGTATAGTATATTGATGGCAAATACCAGATAATAAAGAGTAGGTATCCTACTTACAGTTTCCAAGGTAAAGATATATAGTACATCTTCCATCCTGCCACGGAAGAGGTTCGAACGCGTTATTTCCAGGTGACGTGTGTGACCTTCAAACATTTAGGAAGTTGAACAGCACACCAGACTATACTAATTAGGAATAGACTGCCTATATAAACTGGGACATTTGTAATGAGCATCCACACTTCTGAGCAAGCGCAATCTGGGTTAAACGCCTCAACTGGTACTGGAGCACGTTATTCCGTAATTAATGCTTTTATTACTATATATATGTATATACTTTTAATAATACAGTCAAAGGATCACTATAGAGTCAGGAACACAAACATGTATTCCTGGTCCTACAGTGAAAACCACCAATTAGGTGGCTTGCCCTCTCCCTCCCCTTAACCTCCTCAGAATGGGTTAAAACTCACCTTATGGTCATCTTAGAATTTGATTCCAAAATTATAGTGCGTAAATATGAGTTTCTTCATTATTAAAGGTTTGTTTGAAGGACAGAGATTGCTATTGTTGCCTGTAAAGGTTGATGTGGTCAATGTAAAGGATTTAAAGGCATCGAAAATATTCCATATGTGAATGAACATACACTGTCCCAGTTGTTGACATTGCAGCTAAACCATAGCTTGGCAAAAGCATGTATTCTAGGGAAAATGCCAATAAAATCAAAATTTTACATAGAACAGATCACAATCAATTTCCCTGTTCCTACCTGTGGTCCATCTTCAGACTGAGCTTGCATAGTGGAGAACACCATTATAAGTGATTTCCTATGTTATCTACATTTAGCTACAGCATTCAGATATTGGATCGCTTGTGAATTTGCATTGGTGGAATTGGGTTCCAAATCTTATTAAAATCTGCACTAAGAGAATCTTCTGAAACATTTGTATAGATGCAAAAGAGCAGGCTTTAATGCAGCTATCGAATGCACTCAGGTGATTGCTGCACATTTGCATACATCAATTTGTAAATTATTAACATATCTAAGTGACTATTTCCAGCTGACACTCACCTGCAGAATTTTTTTATTCCAGAAGGTAGAGTGTCATTTATATTTGCTGCACATTTGCACAGGCTGACTGTAATCCAACTGTATTTGGAATTAGTAAATATGAGAATTGCGGCTGGAATTCGGTCACTTTCACCACATTTTCTCCATTCAGACTAATCCTACCGGTATCACACAAAAAATGGCTCAGAATATGATATTTCTGATCTTTGTTGACTTGTACATATTTAAATATAGGTATTATTATTGGCATTTATATTACGCAAATGTATTCTACAGTGCTTTACAATATGTACTGTTTTTTTTTTGTGTGTGTGTGTGTGTGCGCAAACTAATCCATTTTGCATTGTACCATGAAATAAGAAAACATAATGTACCTTGTCAAGAGGGATTAGAAAAGCATGTTTGATGTTTGCCTTGGTAATCCTTTATAACACAAAATTAGCTCGGTATTAAATAGCTGATATAAAGGTCAGACGACTGTGTTGGCCACTCTAAAACCATCACCTTTTCTCCTGTAACCACTGGACAGGCTTGGCCTTGTGCTTAGGGTCATTGTCATGCTGGTAAGTCCAAGAGAGTTCCATGCGCAGCCACGGCTGGTGCAAGGATTTTTGGCTACATAGGCAAATATGCATTTTGCCCCCCATTTTGGCTGAAATCTTTATTGGTCTACCTGATCTTGGCTTGGTATCAAGAGATCCCCGAATTTTATACTTCTTAATAAGTGATTGAACAGTACTGACTGGCATATACAAGGCATTGGATATATTTTTTATCTCCTTTTCCATCTTTATGAAGTTCTGTTACCTTGTTACGCATGTCTTTTGACTGTTCTTTTCTGCTCCCCATGGCTCAGTACCTAGCCTGCTCAGTGCACATACATGAGAGCTAACAAACTCATTGACTCTTTCTACACAGACACTAATAGCAATCTAAAAAGCCACAGGTGTGGGAAATTAACTTTTAATTGCCATTTTAACATGTGTGTGTCACATTGTGTGTCTTTAACAAGGCCAAACATTCAATGGTATGTAAACTTCACATTTGGGTAAATTCTGTTATCGTGTTTTTAAAAGGAGCCAATGTGATAATAAATGGCTCCATATGATCACTATCCTTCAATAAAATAAATTTTTTGCATCTATAAGTCACATTTTCAAAATCAATGCCACAATTTCTGCCAGGGTATTCAAACTTTTGAACACAACTGTATCTATCTTATACGTTAAAAACATGTTCTTGATAGCAGCCTATCATTTAATGACCACATTGATAAAATAGACATAGTGAAAGACAATATTTGTAGAGGAAATTATTTCTACCCAGAGTGAAATGATGTTTTGGAATGTATATACATAGAATATATACCTATATTAAAAGAACACTATAGTGTTAGGAATACAAACTTGCTATAGTGTCCCTGTACCTACTTATTATGATTACTGTTAATAGTATTTATATAGATTCAACTTATTGAGTGAGCATTAAAAGAAAATAAAAGGTTTACTCACTTTTTTCCTGCTCGAAGGCTCCTCAATGTGGGTATAAAACAACGTTCCTCATGGAAAAGAACATTGAATCAGTGCCTTCCTATGGAGGCTTTCGTATCTCGAGTGCAATGAAAGCACCTCTTGTGGCTGCCATTCTGACAATAATTGGAGATGGAGTTAACCATGTAATGTAAACATTGTAGTCTTTAAAAATTTTTTAGATTGCAGGGTTAAATGGACAGGACCACTGCAACCAAACCACTTCATTGAGATTAAGTGGTATGGCTGACTATAAAGTCCATTTATGAAAGGTACTATGATCTGAGGGAGACTGGTGTATATAGGGTCATGACAAAAGTTCTACACTGGTTTTAATAAAGAAGTATTGTGTCTGGTAGCGTATCACAAAAATGTTGCCAGAGAGAAGTTATGATACTGGTTAACTGGTTAAAACTTCAAACTATGTGAAACAGACAGAGCATCATAAGAAACTTTTCATTTTTTTTTACTTTGATGAATGAGATACAACGTGTAACCAGGCTTTGCATTCTACCTTATTCATTCTCCTTTAGAAAGATATTGAAGAACTGCTTTCTATCAGGCCTCACATTATTCTTTTTGTAATTGGCTGCACTCTTGCCAGGGCTCGAGTCCTGCAGGAACGCTTGGGAACGGCGTTCCTGCACTTTTTTCACAGCAGGAACGCTGTTCCCCCTGCAGGCACTCAAATGCCCTGTGTTCCCCCTGTCATGGGGGGGCCACCTGATGGAGCCCCGCACAGGGCGGCTCTCTCCCTGGCACACGCAACGAGGGAGCTCTCTGCTCCCTCTCGCTGCGCGCCATTTTCTGATGCAGGGAGCCAGAATATGACATCATATTCCGGCTCCCAGCATCAGTAGACAGCCTGCGAGTCGAGTGGGAGCAGAGAGGACACAGCTCCCTCGCCGCGTGTGACAGGGAGAGAGCCGCCCACCTCACTGCAGCCCCACTGGGCCCCAAAACCCATCCATGCCAGCTTTCTTAAAATGTTAATATTAATAATTTGTATATATGTATGTCTGTGTGTGTATGTCTGTTAGTGTATGTCTGTTCCTCTCTGCTCCCTCTCGCCGCGCGCCATTTTCTGATGCAGGGAGCTGGAATATGACATCATATTCCATCTCCTAGCATCAGCAGACCGCACGCACGACGAGTGAGAGCAGAGAGGACACAGCTCCCTCGCTGCATGTGACAGGGAGAGCCGCCCGCCTCACTTTCCTAAAAGGTAGGGTGGCTGGGTGGATGGGTGGGTGGGAAATGTTAATATTAATAATTTGTATATATGTATGTCTGTGTGTGTATGTCTGTATGTCTGTTAGTGTATGTGTGTGTGTGTATGTCTGTTAGTATATATGTATGTGTGTGTGTGTATGTCTGTTAGTTTATGTCTGTTAGTGTATGTGTGTTTGTGTCAGTGTGTGTATGAGTGTATTTATGCCTGTTACCGTATGTACGTGTGTGTGTATGAGTGTATGTGCTTCTGTTAGTGTATGCATGTATGAATGTATGTCCTTCTGTTAGTGTATGCACGTGTGTGTATGAGTGTATGTGCTTCTGTTATTGTATGCATGTGTATGTTTGAGTGTATGCATGTGTGTTTGCGTGTATGTGCTTCTGTTAGTGTATGTTTGTAAGTGTCTGTCAATCAGTGAGAGTCTGTTTGTCATTTAGTGTGTGTGTGACTATTAGTGTGTGTCAATGTGTTTGTGTGTGTCTCTTTGTCAATTAATGATTGTGTGTCAGTGAATGTGTGTGTGTCAAATCAGTGACATCTGTGTGTTTGTCATATAGTGTGTGTATGTTACTGTCAGTGTGTATCTGCCAGTGTGTGTCAGTGAATGTGTGTCTGTCAGAGTGTGTGCTTAAAGGGACACTATAGGCACCCAGACAACTTCAGCTCATTGAAGTGGTCTGGGTGCCGTGTCCTAGTCTCCTTAAACCTGCAAGTGTAATTATTACAGTTTCCTAAAAATTGCAATAATTACCTTGAGGGGTAACTCCACCTCTAATGGCTGTATACCAGACAGCCACTAGAGGGACATTCGGGTGGTTAGGTGACCAAAAGTCGCCTAATTGATGCTGGACATCCTCACACTGTGCATGAGGACATCCAGCATCTGCTAAATACCCATAGGATTTTAACCCCTTCAGTGTCGAGTGGGGGTGGGGAGGATATGATAGAGGGGGGCACTATAGGGAATTATAGTGCCAGGAAAACAGCTTTGTTTTCCTGGAACTATAGTATTTCTTTAAAAGGAGCAGGAAAAGGTGAAGTCTAAAGAGTGAGTGTATGTGTGTGTCTGAATGTGTGTGTGCACGCGTTTATATATGCATACGAGTGTTTTGTTTTTTTGGGGGGATGGGGGGAGTTCCCACACTTTTTTCCCCAGAACTTGACCCCTGACTCTTGCACACCTTAAGCATTGAGCATGATGGTTCCACAAACTCAGTGCCTGAGTCTGTCTCCATAACACCACTACAATCTGAAAATGCAGAAAATCAATTATGTAGACACAGACGGTGCCATTTATCCACATCTCTAAGTCTACCAGATCCTACAGTAATCTATCTGCCATTCCTAGGACATCTCTGTGGCAGTGGATTTGACATCCATTTATTTACATGTACATAAAGACATTTACACATATTTGCAGACATAGACACAGTCCATTTACAGACTCCATTTTCTTACTGTTGAGATCTGTAGTTTTGCCTCATTCCTGGGGTCCAGTTTGAGATTGGAATTGCTCTGTGGTCTTGTTGAATAGATTATGTGAGCAGCTACCTGTGCTCTGTAAGATGGAGTGATGTTATCAGAGTCAAAAGACTTGTAATGTCGCCCATGGATCAACGCAGCTAGGGGAATGGGCCTTCAAAAGGCCAGGACTTAGGCATTGTGCTAGTTGAAAGTAATTGGCTGTAAGTTAGCATATGGGTGTGGCTAGTTAGGGGCATGGCTAGTTTGGAATATATACCGGCCATTTTATGAAGTGGCCATTTTAACTAAACCTACACTTACCTGCTAGTTGTCCCTCCCACCCTCTCCTTTTTGTTTGATGGATGGTTTTTACCCTTTTAGTCACAGCGACAATGAACAGCCAGGTTAAATTGAGGGGTAGATGGAGTAGAAAGTGGGCATGGCTACGTTCATGTCAGGATTACAGTATGATCCAGCACGTAGAATTGTGTAACACAGAGAACTGATAGGTAACATATACCGGACCTTAGAATGGCCGGACTAACGTACCAAACAATAGTCAGGAATAGCCGAGGTCAAGGGATACAGAAAGAGACACAACGATAAGGAAAAGCCAGGAATCAGGGATACCAGAAAACAGGGAAGTCAAAAACGATGCCAAAGTCAAATAACCATAATTACCAGAATAAATAACGCGCTCTCGGACAACCACAAGGGAAACCACAACAGGGCACTGAGCAGGGAGAGAACGGGGCCTAAATACCCCTCCTCTAGATCTGATAGGCTGTTACCCCAACGGCAGTTACCAGGTTCCCATTTGAATAAATGCTGCTCAGCAGTAACCCTTCTGTGGATTAGGTTGCTGCTCGGCACAACTTTTCCTGTGTGGGCAGTAAATGTCATTAACCACATTTTTATAAGCGAATGAATACGTGACATTTCAGTGTAGATTAGACAGGAGTTTTACAGTTGGTATGTGGGTTTGCGTTCATCGGTGGCTCCAAACCTGGAGGTGTAGGGGTGTCTCAGTACACCCCTATAGTTTAATCAGTTTTAAATGGTGCCATTTGGTAGGCCGTGTTATTTATATTGTTATATATTTTTATTATCTGTGTTGGATCATTGACACGGGTATCTTACGTACGGTCGGATTGTGGTTTTAAATATTGTTAAGGATTTGTTGGCAATGACCCTATTTGTTATAATTCATTATAATTTAATAAATCTGTGGACCAATATTTCCTAACAGTAAAAACCTGTGTCCATGTTTTAATGGGGTTTCAGGGTAGGTGGGGTAGCAGCTATGCCTAAGTAGTGACTGTGTGCATGCTTTAAATATCTGCATATCTGTGGAAAAAGAAGTCATATTGTAAAGGGAGATTTCCCATGCCAGCCTATATCTGCATTCATACAGCTTCCACATGAGCCTGAGATGATGTGGCCTATCAGAAATTATTTTCGTTTTCCAGTCGGTCAGTACAGACCTATATTCACAGTGTTTATAAGACAACAAATAACATGGCAATACAAGAACCAGTACTTACACATTTTGCGGAAGAGTAAAATGTTAGCCCATTCTTATGTTTATGCTTTATGTTTATTATTAAATATTATTATTAAACCCTTATTAACTTGGCTTTTCTGAGATTCTATACATTCCTGACAGAGGCCTTTGGGAACTTTTGAAATGTTTGTTAAATGAAAACACTGATTTAACACTTTCTCGTTAAGTACTCACAAAAAAGTAAATTTAAATTATGTATTAAGTCCAAATAAGTATTGATAAACCAGTAGAGCCTTGTGAATAATTATCACAAACAACCAATTACTGATAAAAGAAAGCAAAATGTATTCATATTAAATTAACCGTTTATATAAAGAAAGAAAAAAAGATCAAACCATTGATCTCTAAGCATGAAAATAAATTAAGCATGGTAATAAATTAAGCAAGTATGATAGTTGACCTTGGGAAATTCACAATTTATTAAATTAAATAAACATATTGAACCAATTATTATATAATCTAGATAGCATAAAAGGTATACACATACAACCTACATGAATTAATATTTTCTGTATGCTAATCAATGCATGTTTATTTAAAAATGTGATTATTTAGGGGGAATTTCAAACAGGGTGTTTTGGTAATGGGTGGGATATTTATTTGGGCATGGGACTTGAACAAGTTAAAGTGACACTGCAGGCAAATAAACAAGTTAAAGGGACACTATAGTCACCAGGACAACTACATCTTATTGTCAGTGCCTGCAGGCTTTGTTTTGTAAACACTGTCTTTTCAGAGAATAGGCAGTGTTTACATTACAGCCTAGGGATTCCACCACTGGCAACTTCTGAAATGGAAACTAGAGGTGCTTCCTGGGGCAGTGCTGCACAGTGTGCAGCACTGACATTCAGTGTCTCCACCCTCTGCATGCAGACAGTGAACTTTCTTTATAGAGTTGCATTTATTCAATGCACCTCAATTAGGAGATGCTGATTGGCCAGTGCTATGTTTGACTTGTGTTGGCTCTGCCCCTGATCTGCCTCCTTAACAATCTCATCCAATCCAATGCTTTCCTATCAGAAAGCATTGTGATTGCTGAGATTACCACTTCAGATGATGTCATCCAAGGATCAGAGCTGCCACCAGTAGACTGGAATAAAGGTAAGATTTTATTGTATTAAGGGGGAACAACAGGGGCAGGGTAGGGGTGGCTAGATAGTGTTTTTAAATCAGGGTTATATATACATGCTTGTGTTTGTGACCCTATAAATTAATTGATGTATGGGGCTCCTCTCTGTCAGTTGGGAATCACAGTGTCCCCAGAATGACTGATGGACTGCTAGCTGAACTCAAAGTGAGCTCTGTATATAAATATTTAAATCCATTTAAGTCACTCGGCTGAGACTGCAGTGATTCTACGTCAGACCACCACAACAGGTAGTGTTTCTGGGCAAGACACTTAACAATATATATACCCGCCTATCCCAAGAACATAAATAACAATGATATGAAAAAGCACTCACTTTTATTTTTCTTAAGGGAGCAATGACTCCAGCTCCACCTAATAAGTATCAAAGAATAAACAAAAAAGAAGTCCATCACTCCTTATTGTAAAACAATTTCACAGTGAATTTTATGTTCAGAGAGTCGGAAATGCCATGGGGACGAATGTAGAACCAGCTTATGCCAAATTGTTCAGTGATATCATTGAGAAGTGTAACGGATCACCTGGCACCCTGACTGGGTACCTCCGTTAACGGATGCTTCCTAGCTGACGCCGAGGACTATAAGCACCACAACCACCGCAGACTACACAACCGCCGTAGCTTAACTGGAATCTCGCCGTCTTCCTTCCACCCTGGATAAACCTCTGACATCCAGGACCATGTGGGAAAGACCTCTCCTCCAGGAGAGCGTAACCAGAAGAGCTCTTAAAAGAGCTAAGTGTTTAGAGCACAAGGGAGTATACAAAGTATAGCAATCCCCAGTGTGAATATAGCAGTTCCCTACAAACACGAGATGAGGCTATGCATTGTGTGTTAAGCAGATCTGAGAGTTTAATGTGCCAGGCTGGCCTTTTATGCAACTTTTCCCGCAAGGTTACCACCCATGTGGACCTTGTGGGGCACTGGAAAATACATTCAACAGCCAATAGTGTACAGTCACAAAGTTAAACACCCCCATTGATTTACAGTAAATTCCTCCCCTCTGCTTGGGAGATAATTAAGTTAATTAACAAAGACAATGGACAATGGATTAACTCTACAATTAACATTACAGAAAAAACATAAATTTTTACAAACCCCAAAAAGTACCCCAAAATACAATATATCCCACAAAAGTCACATCCCCTGATAGCCCCGATCTAGGTGAACAACATATCCAAAAATCACCCAGATCGGTTCAGGGGTTCAGGAATTTCCTGGAAGTCTTACTTTTGCACCACCATGCACATGGTCCAATGCCCAAAACAGTTCCATACACTCGACGACAAAACACTGCTGGACAATTTAAGATGGCCACCGCCACACGTTGGAATCTGTTCCAGTTAAAAGTCCAAGGGGCAGAAACAGTACTTTTGAACATGGGTTATCACAGGGCCCATAGTCCCAGGGTAGGAGGCTGGAAAACAGGCCCCTCAAAATACCGGTAGTGAAGCTGTTTTCGTCACAAGGAGCAATACATATATCAATAGAAAAAATAAACTATGACACCCATTCATAGACATAGAGGTCAGTGTGGTGGTACCAGGTCCAGCAGAGGGCTTGGACCCTAAAATGCAATGCGTACAAACAAAAAGAGAGTACACCCCAAAACAAGGGGGGGGGGGGACTCTATACTGGTATATTAAAGAAAAAATATATTGTCAGCTAAATAACTTGCTTAGAGATAAGCCTTGTGTGGCAAATAAACCTAAATCCCACAGCTAGATTGTAGAAAATGTATCCAATATACAAATAGACTATTAAATAAAAATAGATACATATATCCTAATCCACTATTTAAAGAGCATGCACTCTGTTTGGAATTTTGGTGTGGCCACAAGGACAGTTTATTATTATCCTTCGTTGAGTATTTTAATTCTTGTGTAGCTGGACTTAAATTTTCCTTTAAGTCCAGTTATGATCAGATAGAATTTTTGGATATCTATATCTATAGAAGTTCAGGATGTCTCAAGATTGACCCTTTTGTTAAAGAAACAGACCATAATAATATTTTATTTTCTCGGTAGTGTACACCCAGAAAATACATTCCAGTCAGTCCCAAAGAGCCAGTTTATTAAACTTAAAAGAATAGTTTTAGCTAAAATTGTACTAGATAAGAGAATTAAGGAAATTACATGTAAATGTTTGAATAGAAGGTACCCTGAGGGAAGTTTTGGAGAACACCTGGAAGTTCGTTAAATCCATGAATAGGGACTATACAGCTACACAAAGGCTAAGAGAGATTATCAATAGGTTTATCTTTAGTACACACTTTGGGACCAATAATCCAAATATCTTTCAGTAAATTAAAAAATATTGGCCAATATTGGAATTCCAGAATGTAGCCAAATGGCATATAGGAAAGGGAGATCATTAAGAAATCTACTTATTAGATCAGAAATTAATACTAGTATGACCAGACAATTATTTCTGGGGAAAAAAACCTAACATGGTACTTTTCCATGCCTTGGATGTATTTTTTATAACAATGTAATTAAGGGGAATTAGGGTTTGCACCCCAGGACAGGGAAACATTATATAATTCATGGGCATTATACATGTGAATATATTATTTATTCCCTTAAGTGTCTGTGTGGGAAACTCTATATTATTGAAATGGTTAGAAAGTTCAGAGAGAGACTATCTTAGTACAGGTCCACAATCGGGACGGTAAACTGGAGTTACCTGTCCCTGTATATTAGAAGGAAGCAGGACATCATGTACACAGTGATGTTGTTTAGCACACAGCACTTTATTTTTGTTGATTACATAACTATGATTACTATCACGTTGGAAACTGTCATTTTATATGGGCTTGATACGCCCCTTACTTGATCATATGATTAAGATGGTATCGATTAAGTGCGGTTTGGGGAGGAGTTCACATTGTTTGATAAAGACAAACAGTTGAAACGTTGCTGCTTTTCCAATAAAGAAACATCATCTTTTCACAATAAGAAGTGCTGGACATCTTTTTTGTTTATCTTAATAATACGAGTGAGTAATTCCCGGCTTAGACATTGCCTGGATTCACAAGGTCCTCGTCGGATGCTAGGGAACCAGGGCAACCTGACAACAAGTGGGTTACTGGAACAAACCATTATTATGCTCCCTTTCTCCCTTTTGCTAGGTAAACACATTTGCATGTTTACTCTTTCTCAATAGCTACAATCACCCATTCTTCTTATTAAGTTTCTAGCCCACCTCTATACATTTCCCAGGTCCATAATACCCCTATTCCACTGTATGTATTTTGTAAATGGCATTGTCCCCTTCAACATTTCATTTTTTTCTTTTAACATATTACCCACATTTTCTGTTTGATCTGTTCCAGAGGGTGCAGAGGAGCTGGAATTATTTGAAGTCATTCACAGTCACTTACCTGTATGCTAAAGGGCTTTTTGAGAGGTTAGCATGATATCAAGCACCAAAATAAATATAGTCAAACATAACTTTCAAGTCATTGCTGAAGAGTCATTATTTTAGATATGAGTTTTTGGGAAGTGTAGGGAAAGTTTCAGATTATATAAATGCTCTTAGTCTTCTGTTAAATTAAAATAGTGTATTACATGTACTAATTAGATGGGAGGCGGATTAACATCTTTATTGTAAAAACATAACTCACAATCTGTAAAACAATCTTTACCATGTGGAGATACGTTATAGAATTATACAGACATGTTTCCAGTCCTTTCTGTGCTTTAGTTGAATATGCATTAACAATGCTGACTTTGGGAACTGTGGCTTCTGTTGGACAGTCTATTAACAATACGGCAATCTGTCAAAAGTTAGAAGATGAGTTACATGTAGGCCAACATAGAGAAACAAGATGCACATGCAAAATATGGATTAATTGGAGGCTTGTTTTACATTTAAACCATTTATCATGTCTAAAAGATGTTTTTGATTTTATTTTTTTCAAATCTACACATTTGCCAAATACTTGGTCTTTACCTATATTAACATATTGATTTATTCTAAATGCATTTAAAAAAAAAAAAGATTTTCTACAAGATGAAATATTCATTTGCAAGACTGGGGGTGAGCAGGTAGAATTGGGATTCATATTTAAACATTACAATTAGTTCCATTTATATTAGACTACAAAAAGCCTTAGTTATCCTAACATATTCATACATACAATTATAGACAAGGAGAAAATTAAACCAGCTTTGAAAATTAATCTCATGTGACAGATTTACCCTGTCTTGAATTGCGTACAGAAAGCAACTCCCATGTCATTCATCGTGTAAAGAAATTATCATTACATGGTTTGTTGCATGGTTTAACATTATGGCATCCTTAACTTTAAACATTACCATTATATATCCTACTGGGAATAGAGGTCTGGTATAAAAACCAATCACGTGCATGAACTCATACTTGGCTAACAGTCATCGATAGATAAGGAGCTATTAAACAACTCCTGTTTCAGCAAAGGTAGAGTAAAAAAAAATACATTGACTTTTTAAATATTTGTAATATTAAATATTTTAAAATTTCTAGAAACTCAAATTTTTTTAAAAAATCGATTAAATGTAGTGTTTTTAGTTTATATCAATACACATGCACACACATATAGAAATACATACATAGGAATGCCTATTTTATGAATCTTCCAAAAAAAAGTTGTATTTGCATTTCACATAAAAACACATACATGAACATATACGTGTATACCCTCACAAATAGACAAGCTCATAGTACATAGTACATATTACAGTGTTACCCTGTAAACTATATATTTCAGTATGTACACTGGTATATTTACAAGTATTCATAACTTTGATAATTATTTATAATTATATTTTTCTTGACTTTTTCAAATTTCAGGTAATTGTCCTATTTATAGTTAAATCCCCCCCTCTTATAATATTGTAAAGAGCTACGGAATCTGTTGGCACTATATAAATGGCAATAATAATAATAATAATAATATGTTATTAGTTAGAATATGGACAAAAAGGCTTCTTTACAAACTACCAAAAATAGCAAAACAGAAATAAATTTCATGTTTACAGTTTATTATTTTGGATATGTATTGATCAAATGTATTTTAATTAATTATCAAACATAATCTCAATGGAAAATAAAATATTACTGATCATTAAAATCTAATGAGTTAAAATATGATGCAAAGATACAAAGGTGAGCAAGCTTTACTAATAATTTTGGAGTTTTTAATCTCAGTGTGATGAATTTGATAACTAAAAAGTAATAGCCAGGTTTTATGCTGTTTAAAAGACAGATATATTAGACCAAACATTTAGATTTCTAAATAACAGACATCTGTGCCATATTTCCTACTTATTTTTGGGGGTCACTTCATTAATTTTAGGTGTTATTTTCTATTTGAGATCAGTAATTAGTTTTAGAAAAAAATTACCTTTTCTTTACAAACTAAATTCATTCGAATTACTGACACCCGTATTTCCAATCTATTCTTATACTAGTCCAGCAAACATAATTAATGGCAAATATATATTACTGCCTACAAAAAACAAAACAGACACACAAAAAAAAAAAAAAAAAAAACCTTTTTAAATAGGCAACATTAGTATGATTCACAGATATTTAAAAGGAAATTAGATATCTCAAATTACTATAATCTGACAATGGCCTTGATTTAATTCATTTGGATAAGCTTTTCAATTCTGTTAGATCTGTTAGAAAAACCCTCCCAATTATTTCTCTACAAAGGTCATCATTAAAATCTATGGGGCTTTTTCTAGATAAATAATTTGAAAAGTGATTCTTACAGTTTGTGATCATTTGAAAAGATTATCCAAAAGAATTGAATCAAGTAATGTTAGTTAGATTTCAGGAATGAGGTGGCTTCTCACTTTATGGGGAATTCACACAATAATGGATTTTGCTGCAGAAACCTTATGCCAAACCTTGAGAGTATACTATCCAATTTACTCTTCCATTCAACCTTTTTTTTCAACTTAAAGTTTAATGAAGTTCCAAGATGAGGAAAGGGTACAGAAAAGAACAGGGGGAGGAAAGGAGGGCAAAAGGTACAATCTTATAGTCATGACAGTCCACTAACAATTACAGAGAATGTTATTACATTCAAATTGTTCAGTACAGTGTAGAATTGGCATCTCTGTCTACCTGAACCCTTTGTGGAGGTAGAGACCTTATGGAATAGGAGCATTCGGTCTATCGCCATTTAAAAAAAAAAATATTACATACATAATACACATAATAAATCCAGTTAAAGCGTAACACATATGTAGGCATGCCACATGCCAATTGTACCTCTGGGTTCATTGGAATAAACCTTCTTGGATACTTGACTGAATACACATTATTGGTCTGAACTGGTCAATATGTGCGATGTGCGCATATTTCTTAAAGATTTTCGAGTACATAGTAGGATATGGGATGAACTTGGAGAAGAGGGGGGGGGGGACTTCCCTGGTTTTGTCTGTTGCTTTGCTGGGCTATGAAATCTTCGTTTGAGGTGTTAAGTTTGATCAGGGAAGGGGGTATAACTATATTATCTGCAGCAGGCACAACCCTTAGAGTCTCGTTGTGGCATTGAGAAGTAAGATATCATCTGAAACAAGTTCAATTTATAATCTCGAACATATATTGATACTCCATGGATGTTGGATTTTTGTTTGATTTCTTCGGCTAGTGGTTCCAAAGCTAGTATATATAGGAGCGGTGACAGGAGGCAACTATGGCAGTTTTCATTTGTAATAGGGAAGGGATTGGAGCAGAATCTTGAATTTAGGGCCGTGGCTGTGGGGGCCCTAGACAGGGTTTTTACCAAAGAGATAACATTGTGGGGAAAGCCAAACTTCATTAAAACTGTTCGTAAAAATTGAATCTGTCTAATGCTGTTGCAGCATCTAGGGACAGTAATATTTCTTCTTGCTTGGATCGGTTAAGAATATGCTATATAACTAGTACTTTATGCTTGTTGTCTGGGCATTGTCTTGTCTGCTACGAACCCCACTTAGTCTGTGTGTATAAGGGCAGGAAGTACTGATTTCAGTCTTTTGGTATATATCTTTGCATATAATTTGGGGTTTCAATTCAACTATTAATATTAATGTCTGAGTGAATTATAACTAAAATAAAATTGGTCTATAGGTATAGAAGAATAATAGCAAACATGATGAGCATGCATATTTATTATGCTATTGATTCTGCTAGCTATATTGTAGTTACAGCACTTATTAGTTCTTTCATTACCTTAAATGAATTCTTAGTTCATTTTGATTGTACATATCATCAAATGTAGGAGTTCAATGGTGTTTGCTCTACTTATGAGCTTAAACTTAGAAAGAATTGAGAGTACTGGGTATTTGGTAGAAAGGTGTTTTCAGGTCCTCCGGGGTATTGCAAGATCAAGGTTTTATATGTTGCTAAGTCCTCTTGGACATGATGATGGATTGTAGAAACTTATTGGCTTAACATAGGATAGACGATACAATTTTAGTAATCAAATAATGGCAAAAGTGCATTTGTAAAGTATCAAATTAGTTCTGCCATTCTTTTTTATTATATTGCTATTTGAATAGTTTCCAACCATTTAAGTACTTTTTAAAAACACACAGCCTACTGTCTTCTTGGGTGAGTCTTCCCTAGATCTCCCATCTAATCACACTTTACTAATATCCATATTCCATGTAATACTCTACCCTCTCACTCTTTCACACACAGCATTTACTAACTTAACTGGACCCATTCATCATATCTATCTACCTCTCCTCCTCTGGTATGTTGTACTTCCTCCCATGCTCTTTTAATCCATACTCCTAGATTGTAAGCTCCTTTGAGCAAGGTCATCATCTTCTCTTATGTCTCTTGTGTTTGTTAACATGCTTTTGTCTGTCAGTTACTTATTGTTAAATATAACCATTGTGTAATTCTAAAGGTCTGAGAGTAATGCTGCCACTATGCTAATAATAATAACAGATTCAGGAATTGAGTTGAATTTGCAGTTTAGATTTTTATAAAAGGTAATGTTTAGTCAAATCAGAGATTAATACTAAATTAGCAAACATAATTCAGAATGATTCAGAATGTCTGCCACACAATATCTCTTAAATTTGACCAAATGTTAAATGACCAAATCAATATTCAGGGTTTGATAAAACATAAAAAAAATGTCTATTTTTAGTTGGACAAGGGCCATATTTTATATATAATGCAGGTTACATTAAGACTCATGAAGGCTGTCACTTTTTTTTTGCTAATGTGGCCTCTAAATCTATGACTACAAAGAATAATGGATCATATATTCCAATACATTCTATTTGATTAATGTGTGGCTCCTATTCTCTCTGAGCTAGAAACTATATATAAAAATATATTTTTGAGTAACAGTAAACCTATATTTTTTGTATTAAATAAAAAAAGATATTGCTGATATGTAGATATGTGTTATACTCTAAATGGAACAATTGTTACATAGGTGAAAAGAGACTTCTGTCTATCAAGTTCACATTTGTTTTTTTGCTATTGATCCAAGAGAAGGTACAAAAAAAAATTGTTTAAAGCACTTAAAGTTTTGCAACAAACTAGGAAAAAAAAACCTTCTTGACCCCAGAAGGATCAAGAAGCTATTACCCTACATAGAAATATTATATCCTTGAATATTCTTTTTTTGCAAGCATCCATCTAGTTGCTGTTTGAACATCTGTATGGACTCTGATAAAACCACTTCTTCAGGCAGAGAATTATACATCCTTATTGTTCTTACAGTAAAAAACACCTTTTCTTTGCCTTAGATGAAATCTTCTTTCTTCCAGTCTAAACGCAGGACCTCGTGTCCTATGTAAAGTCCGGTTTGTGAATAGATTTCCACACGATGGTTTGTATTGGCCCCGGATATATTTGTATAGTGTTATCATATCCCCTCTAAGGTGACATTTTTCTAAACTAAAGAGGTTTAAATGTGTTAACCTTTCTTCATAGCTGATATGTTCCATTCCTTTTATTAATTTTGTAGCCCGTCTCTCCACTTTTTCTTGTGCCATAATATCCTTCTTTAGAACAGGTGCCCAAAACTGCACAGCATATTCAATATGTGGTCTAACCAGTAATTTATAAAGAGGCAAAATGATATTCTCATCCCGAGAATGAATGCCCTTTTTCATTCATGACAATATCTTACTGCTGATTGACATTGCACATTGTTGCATTGTTTGTTGTCTATAACAATTCCCAAGTTCTGTTCGTGTGTTGTTATCCCTAATTCGCTTCTATTAAGGGTATACACTGCTTGTGCATTCCTTATGCCCAAGTGCATAACTTTGCATTTTTCAACTTTAAATTTCATCTGCCATTTGAGTGCCCAGTCCCCCAGTCTATCTCTGCAGTAAAGTAATATCTTGCTCACATTGTATTACTTTATAGAGTTTTGTGTCATCTGCAAACACTGAAACATTACTTTCAACTGTGTATTTGTGAAACTGTATGCTGACTATCGTCACATCCCTACATTATATGAGTAAATATTTGAAAGTAATTAAGTTGTTATTAAAGTTCATCTTTTTGGAATATATCCAAATACTCCTTAAGCATGCATTCATTTATGAGGTTTGCAATCATGCCTTGAGCCAGAACAATATTAATTCACAATGATCCGTTTTTGTACACCACATTTCATTTTTAAAGGTCAAGCAGGTATGCATTAAATAAAATACAAAATTATTTTTGGAAATAAATCTCAGGATTATGTCAGGATCATTTCACAAAGCTGTGGACAGTACAGTAGCTTTAACTGAATCAAGTAATCAACTGTATGTCTATATTGCTCTTCAATTAAGCACTTGCTAGATTCAGACATTTTTATAGTAGATGTAATAATTATCAATTTGAAAACAATCTCTATGTCCAGTGGAAATAATTTTTAAACTCTGCTGTTATTCCATAAATGCAAATTTTTATCTTTTCATAAAATCTTACTATCATTCTGTATACTAAAATTAGGAATAAAGTTGTCAAAATCAACTCTGCCAATAATTTTTTTTCTGTTATACATGTGCTCAGATGAATCAATGAAAATGATTGAGGCAGAAGAGAAAATAATCTCCAGACGCTCAAAATGTTCAAATGGCAGGCAGGTTTATTGGGTCAAAAAGTGACAGAGGGGCAACATTTTGACCCCATCGAGGTCTTTATCAAGCTAACACCACATGTAAAACACAATGTATTTATACCTTAATGTTCTATCAATAACAATGCCCTTAGACAACCATCAATTGTTTATACAAAACAATGATACAATATATCACACAAAAATGACTAAAACCATGTGTCCATAAGAGGAATGGCAGCAGTCACTGTAGCAAAATTAAATAAAAAGAAATAGAAAAAAAAATAAAATGCACATCAAGATCATAACACATTTCCTGTTCGCCTGCGATGAAGACATATATACACATGGTGTTAGCTTGATAAAGACCTCATATTGTTGCTCTGTGACTTTTTGACCCAATAAACCTGCCTGTGGTTTGGACACTTTGAGTGCCTGGAGGTTCTTTCCTCTTCTGCCTTATCGTTTTGGAATTTGCTGGTCCTGTTTCAGTGCACCTGATGTCAACTGGAATTGAGTGCGGTTCCTCTCTTCATTTTAATGAAAATTATTGAATCACTGAATGCTGTATAGATATAAAAGTTTGCATATAACAAGGTTTAGATAAAGGTCCAGCCTTGGTATATGCTAAGTGGAGCGGTTATAGAAAATTAGTGAGATGGACAATAATACTCACATCCAATATACACGTGATTATTAACATAAAAAGAAAAGAAATAGAATATAGCGTACATTTGTGGAGGAGATGATTAAAGATAAACAAGTGGTGGAAAATTTCAACTCACATTTCTCAGAGCCTTATAAAGGGACAGGCTCGGATCACAAACACTTCTGTGCCATATGATGGCACTTAACCCTTTTGGCTATGTAGATCTTCCTCAAAAGAGATAAAAGCAGAGTGACTCCTATGGTGTAGCATATAATGAACCAGAGATAATAATACTTTAAAAAGTAAATCACTGCTCACCTTTACCAGAGCCCCTGGTACTTGGCTCTGGGTATAATCATTTGAGTGCCTTTAAAAGGGAGGCACCATCCTTGAAGCAGAAGTTGAGATAGTCAAGTAGGGACTTTTAAAATTAATATTTATTACAATCAAAAATAAAGTATAAAATAAAATACAGGTAAAAAGTATATAATAACAATAGTATCCCTGAGTGGACTCCTCTCATCGAGACGCGTTTCTCCCAATGCCTTGGGCTTCTTCAATCCCAATGCCTTGGGCTTCTATAAGCAATCCACTTAGCATATACCAAGGCTGGACATTTATCTAAACCTTGTTATATGCAAACTTTTGTTCTATATATTTGTCACAGGGGGTGAGGGAGACTTTCCTTGGAGTGTGAAGCTGCTGTAAACGTATATTGTAAAACTTACTAAGTGCACCAGTCACGGTTCCCCTTTTTTATATATAGCTGTATAGATATAATTTAAAAACAGAAACGTTATACACTGTTTTGTCTATAGCAGTCTATATATCTTTAAATTTCTGAAGAAAGAAAGGTTAATGAGTGAGAAGCAAACAAATGATTTGTACATTTGAGAGTTGGTTTTAATACCTCATTTCCCCTTCAATATCAAACACCTTCAGAACTCTTCATCTCCTCATTCATATCTTCATTTGGTTCTCTACAATTTTCTCTCTACGCTATTATATGCTTTCCTTTCTTTGTATGTCCCTTAATTATCGTTTGATTTTTCTTCATCTTAGCCTTGCAAACCTTTGTCTCTCTTTCACTCCTTTTGCTTTTGTCCTTATTTTTTAATTCTACTATGTCTACTCTCTCCTAATTGCATCCTCTCCTCCAATGTCTATTCAATTTAACCCCTTAAAACCGTAGGGCGTACTATTACGCCCTATTCTAAGCGGCTCTAAAGGCAGAGAGGCATAATAGTATGCCCTCCGTTTTTTCTTACTTACCCGGTCGCTGGCGATCCCATGCCGACGATTGTGGTTGGGGGACTCACCTGGGATCCCAGGGAGTCCCCCGCGGTGGATACTGCCTCCTCCGGTCCCCCCCGTTCATGTGAGAGTGAGGTCCTTGCGAGGACCTCACAATCACATGCCCGGGTAGGCTGGCTGCTGCATTGCCAGCAGGGGGACTGCCTGTAATGACAGTTAGTCCCCCTGCTGGCTGGAAATCATACAAAATAATGGTTAAAACAGTGTAAAAAAAATAATTATATACTTAGATCATATATATATATATATATAAAGTTCCAATTGCTTGCACTCCTGGATTAATAGTAAAAAGCCCGGTGCTTAACAGCACATATATATATATATATATATATATATATATATATATATATATATATATATATATATATATATATATATGTATATACAGCCAAAAGATCAGCACTCAAAGGGTTTTTGCAAAAAATCTAAAACTTATCTTTATTCCAGCGGTCAACATTTCAGTTCCACTAGGGAACTTTCATCAGGACAGAATACTTTTGTTTGTATTCTGTCCTGATGAAAGTTCCCTAGTGGAACTGAAACGTTGATCGCTGGAATAAAGATAAGTTTTCGATTTTTTGCAAAAACCCTGGGATTGCTGATCTTTTGGCTGTATCTATCTAGTGCAATCGAGCACCGGGTTTATTTAAATGTATATTGGAGTGCAGGGTCTTTTTGTCTTTTTTTTATATATATATATGATCTAAGTATATATATATATACACATATACATACACACTCATACACTGTCTAGGTGTATTTTACTATTAATTTATATATAGTTTTATATATATATATATATATATATATATATATATATATATTAATATCAAATTAAACGTAGACTGGTACTGATTAAATATATATATAATTATTGTTATATATATATTTATATATAATATAAAAAAAAATGTAAATACGTTAAAAAATAAAATTTAAAAAATATTTAAAAATAAATAATTCAAAAATATATAGATGTGTGTTATTTTGTTCTAACTATATATATATATATATATATATATATATATATATATTTATATCAAAATACATGTAGAACGAAAATATATATATATATCTATATACATAGCTATATACGTATATATCACTATATATATACCTATATATAAATAAAAATATTCAAAACAAATTATATATATACGTATATATATATATATATATATATATACATATATTAATTCTACATATATATTTATGTAATATTTTTACATAATTAGGTATTTTAATTAATTACAATTAGCGGGACCTGCCTGACAACCCATGCTGAAAGTATAGGGAATTTAATTTGCTAGCACTATATTTAACCCTATTACTTTCCAAGACACCATAAAACCTGTACATGGGGGGTACTGTTTTACTCGAGAGACTTCGCTGAACACAAATATTAGTGTTTCAAAACAGTAAAATGTATTACAAATTATGATATCGCCAGTAAAAGTAAAGTTTTTTGCATTTTTCACACACAAACAGCACTTACACGGATGATATTATTGCTGTGATACTTTTTACTGTTTTGAAACACAAATATTTGTGTTCAGCGAAGTCTCCCAAGTGCACAGTACCCCTCATGTACAGGTTTTATGGTGTTTTAAAAAGTTACAGCGTCAAATGTAAGGCTTGTGTTTCATTTTTTTCACATTAAAATGCGCAAGATTGGTTACGTTGCCTTTGAGACCCTATGGTAGCCCGATAATGAAAATTACTCCTATGATGGCATACCATTTGCAATAGTAGACAATCCAAGGTATTGCAAATGGGGTATGTCCAGTCTTTTTTAGTAGCCACTTAGTCACAAACACTGGCCAAAATTGGCGTTTTTTTGCATTTTTCACACACATACAAATATTAACGCTAAATTTGGCCAGTGTTTGTGACCAAAAGGCTACTAAAAAAGACTGGACATACACCATTTGCAATACATTGTGTTGTCTACTATTGCAAATGGTATGCCATTTCAAAGGCAACGTAACCAATCTGGTGAACTTCAATTTCAAATGTAACGTGCTATATTTGACCCTGTAACTTCCCAAAACACCATAAAACCTGTACATAGGGGGTACTGTTTTACAGGTGAGACTTTGCTGAATACAAATATGTGTATTTTATTGCAGTAAAAGCAAACAGTATTATGACATTGACAGTTAAAATGTCATGTATAACTGAAAAAATAACATCATCTTCTATTTTCTCCCATTTATTTTTTTCATATTAAATTATGTTTCATAGCTAAATATTTGATATTAAATGAAATCAATGTTTCCCCTGAATAAAATTATATATAATAAGGGTGGGTGCATTTAATATGAAAGAGGTGAATTACGGTTGGACAGACATGTAGCGTAAATGCCACGTTTTGTTTATGTTTTGTTTTGTTCACAACGTGTACATTTGGCTCAGTCCTTAAGGGGTTAATCCTCTTCAGTTACTTCTTATCAAACTTTTTCTTCTTTTCATTCTGTGTCCCCATCCACTTCACCTCCGTTTCTCTTTCTCCTCCACCTGTATTTTATCTTATTGGCCTCTTCCAATTTTCCATTTTAATTTAAAGGTACACTATAGTCACAGTCACCAAAACAAATGGCAAATAATTGAGCTTTGAGACTGCAGGGGCATGATCTATAAACTATAACAGCTTCATTAAAGGGAAACTATAGGGTCAGGACCACAAACATGTATTCCTAACCCTATAGTGTTAAAGCCAACATCTAGTCCTCCTGGATCCCCTTTGCCCCCCTAAATATAGCAAAATCTTACTTTTATTTCAGTCTTCTGCTGCTGGCTCTTCCCCTGATCTGCCTGCTTGGCTGACATAATCAG
This sequence comes from Pelobates cultripes, assembly GCA_933207985.1. Taxonomy (NCBI): domain Eukaryota; kingdom Metazoa; phylum Chordata; class Amphibia; order Anura; family Pelobatidae; genus Pelobates; species Pelobates cultripes. The sequence goes on along the minus strand of OW240913.1, from coordinate 28,237,675 downwards.
AAGAGGTGTTCTGAGCCAATTAGAATGCTTTAACCCCTTAAGGACACGTGACAGAATATTTCCGTTATGATTCCTTTTTATTCCAGAAGTTGTGTCCTTAAGGGGTTAACATAGGAAAACACCGGATTGGCTAAGACTATCATGCAGGCAAATCAGGGGCAGAGCCAGCACAAGCCAAACACAGCCCTGGCTTATCAACATCTACAGAGATACATTGAATCAATGCATCTCTATGAGGAAAGTTCAGCGTCTCAATGCAGAGGTTGGAGACACTGAATGGCAGTGCTACACAGCACTCAAGTATGGCATAACTGGATGCTGAGGGGATTGTATGAAGGGGGGTTATTGTATGAATGGTTGTAAATTGGTGTGTGTGTGTGTGTGTTAAATTGCTGTGTTTGAGTGTGGAAATAAAGTGTGACTTTATGTGAAGTGGTTGAAGCTTGTGTTTGAGTGAGAGTGTGCAAGTGACACTGTGTGTGTGTTAGTGAATGTGTGCAAGTGACACTGTGTGTGTTAGTGAGAGTGTGTAAGTGACACTGTGTGTGTGTTAGTGAGAGTGTGCAAGTGTCACTGTGTGTATGTTAATGAGAGTGTGCAAGTGACAGTTTGTGTCTATGTCAGTGATAGTGTGTGTTAGTGTGACTGTGTGTTTTAGTGAGAGTGTGTGACACTGTATGTCAGTAAGTGTGTGTGTTAGTGAGAGTGTGTCTCTTTCCTTCCCTAAATATGTGCTCACTGTGTCTCTCTCCTAAGTGTCTCTCAGTCTCTGTTTCATAAATACCTCAACAATCTCTCTATCCTTTCTGTAAATGTTTCCGTTCTCTAAATTTCTCAATGTGCCTCTGATTTCACTTAAAGGGGCACTATAGGCACCCAGACCACTTCAGCTCATTGAAGTGGTCTGGATGTCCTGTCCCAGGGCCCTTAACCCTGCAAAAGTAATTATTGCACTTTATAAGAAAATTACTGTCCAGGGTTAACTCCACCTCTGGTGGCTTTTCATAGGGACGTCCAGCATCACAGAAAAACCCCATAGGAAAGCATTTAAAAGTGAAGTTGGACAAGAGCCAGCACCAAAAAACATCAGCACTGGACCCAGGTAAGTGGCAGAAGGAGGTTTTTAACCCTTAACACCGTGAGGTAGGGGTGTTTGACAGAGGGGGAATCTATAGTGCCAGGAAAACAAGTTTGTTTTCCTGGCACTATAGTTTCCCTTTAATGTCTACTCAGTGCGTCTCTTTCCCTAAATGTTTTTTCACTGCAATTCAGAGTTTAGTGAATACACTTCTTTGGAAATTTAGCTGCATTCATGAGGGGGCGGCAAAATGGATTGTTGCCTAGAGCGATTTGGCGAATGATTGGGCATGAGGGGTGAAGGAGAGGTTGGAGTCAAAAAGAACACCCAGGCAGCGAGCATGCGAGGTAGAGGTGATGGTAGCGCCATTGACAAATAGTTTGATTTTTGGTAATACTCACACAGTTGCGTTTGGACACATTTTTCTAAGATTTTTGACAATACCGGGAGCAATGATATTGGGCGATAGTTAGAAACCAAAGTAGTGTCACCACTTTTATGGATAGGCACTATTCTTGCAGTCTTCCAAAGTTTGAGTATGTATCCAGACACCAAGGATTCGTTAATTAGGGTTGCGGCAGGCTTAGCAGTTGCCCGCGCATTGAGCTTCAACAGCATTATTGGGATTTGATCAGGTCCAGACTGGTTTTTCATTTTTAGATTATTTAGGTGTTTTTGAACGACACTAATAGGTACAGGTCTAAAATTAAACTTGTCTATATTGGGTCTTTGCAAATTTAGTTGTGCCTGATCCACATTTGTAGTTTCAGGATGCGTGTCATTTATTAGCTTGGCAATCAAGGCAGTGGAGCATCCGACAAAATAATTGTTAAAGTCATTTGCTACATCTAAGGGAAATTGCAGGGTTTGGTTACCCACTTTGACAGTGGTGGGTTGGGAGTGGATTGGGGGAGTTTGTAATTTATTTATGACTTTCCAAAAGTTTCTAGGGTTTGATAGGTTATTGTTCAGATTTTCACAGAAATATTGGGCCTTGGCCAATTTTGTTTGTTTTGTGGATATATTTCGCCATTGTCTATATGCACAGTGATCATTCATAGAGCCAGTACACTGGAACTTGGACTACAAAGAATCCCGATACTGGTACATTTGGATGAGGTCAGCTGTGATCCAGTTCACATGTGCTCCTTTTACTCTCACCTTACGGAGCGGGGCATGCAAATTCCAAATTTCTAGAAGTTCAGACTGAAAGAATTCAACTGCACAGTCTAGATCTGGGATAATGTTTAATCTGTGCCATGGGAGGTTCTGATGTAATTAAGAAAGGATTCAAGATTGATTTTTTGGAAGAACCTGGTGATTTTAATCTTGAGAGATGATTTAATAGACTTTATTTTGTGCACGCAATACACTAAACAGTGATCACTGAAACTGTTAGGGAGAACACCAGCCTCCTGGATTCTATCAGGAGAAGTGGAGAGAATTTAATCAAGCAGGGTATGGTTATGGCTTTTAATGTTTATGCGAGTTGGGGAGGAGATTAATTGCGTTAGCTGCAATGTCTTAAACAGCGTGCAAGAACTATTATTTTTAGGATTCAGCCAATCAATATTAAAATCTCCAAAGACCAACAGTTCACTTTTTGGGTTTTGAGCTATGGTTTCACTAAGGAGATGGGCTATGTCAGATAGGGAATGCACTGGGGAGCTAGGTGGGTGGTAGATTCCTGCAACAATGATTGATTTACTGCACAGGATCTCAATTGTGCCAAAAAGGAAATCAAAGGTGGCAGAAGGGCTAAAGTTTAGTAATGGGGTAAACTTTATGGAATTGTCAACATAAATAACAATGCCTCCTCCTCTCTTTGCTCTGTCATTTCTAAAACATGAATAACCCTGTATTGCAATGGCGGTGTCTGGTATTTTAGTCATTAACCATGATTCTGAGAGCACAATGATTTTTGGTCTGTAATGGGAACACCAGTGCAGTGCATCCAGTTTAGGGAATAAGCTACGGATGTTGCAGTGCACAAAAGAGAGGCCTTTTTAGTGGGGAGATTAGGACTAGAATTAGCTGCAGGACTAGGGTTAGACTCCACATCATTTGCAAGGGCAAGTAATATAAGGAATAGGAATTTGGACATCATTTTTGTTTGGCCATATAGTGAATGGGATACTTTATAGTTTTGTGAGGTGGGAGTAGGAGGGCTATTTTTTATAACTCTCCAACAGCACTCAGCAGATAAGTTACAGGAACAGAACATGTCATGGTGTATGATAATTTGTGTTCCAGTTTGAGGTGTGTGCTTATGCTGATAGTGATGTGAACAAAATTGGATTGAGAAAAGAGTTATTAAGAATAACAGTATGGTTATATTTGGATTCATGTTAGTGGTATGAGGTGTGTAGTTGAAAATGAAACAGAAATTGTTAAAAAAAACAAAAACTAAATTTAAATAGAAGTATATAATATTGGTGTGTGATAGAGGATATGTGTTCTATAGGTTTAAGAGATTAGAAGGGTGTGCTGATCAGTGTTTGCACCTGTCATTTCAGGATATTGAAAGTTGTGTGGGAGACTATCTGTAAATGAGGAAATGAGCATGGGGTGGGTGGGCGAGGGGTAGGTTGGGAGGGGAATAACTTCCAGAAGACTACCTGTTGCAAATGGCCGTGGAACAGCTGATTGAGCTCTGAGTTCCTTGCTGGACTGGGTATATTTAAAAATCAGACTGTGGGAGAGAGATATACATTAGGGTCAGATGGGCTAAGAGATGGGGGGATGCATAGATGGACATTTGATTTAAGGTAATTTAAGGAAAAACAAAAGGGTAAGAATGAGAATTACTGAGATGAGACACAGGTATTTAAGTAGGGAAATAAAACCATTAAACAAAGAACAAGAAGATATATTGGCATGAGCTGGTTAAACTAACTTTTAACATGATGGAGGGAGGAAAGACCAGAAGTTCTGTTTTGGACAGGTTGAGTTTAAGGAAGTGAGCAGCCATCCAGTTTGAAATTGAAGAGAGGCAGTCAGAGACATGAGTCAAAATGGGCGGAGAGAGATCAGGAGAGGACAGGTAGATTTGTGTGTCATCTGCATAGAAATGATAACAGAAGCAAAGGAGCTGATGAGTTTACCAAGGGAGGCAGTGTAGATAGAGAACAGTAGGGGACCAAGGACAGAACCTTGGGGGATGCCGACAGAGAGTGGTTGGGGGGAAGAAGCAGAGTCAGAGAAAGAAACACTGAAAGAGCGCTAGGAGAGGTAGGAGAAGCACCAGGAGAGAGCAGTATCTGGCAGACCAAAATTACAAAGACTGCAAAGAAGCTGTTGATGATCAACAGTGTCAAAGGCAGCAGAAAAATCAAGGAGACTTAGGATAGAGTAATGGCCATGAGATTTTAGTTTTTAGTTTCCCATTAATCCCCTGTTTAATTGCTAAATACCCAAGCCCATGGATTGCTTTTCAACAGATCAGTTGAAACAGTTATGATTGCTTCAAGATGGCTGCCAAAACCATTTCGGACTCCCTCAGTTTAAAGAGCTTGGAAAAAATGTTGTGAAGTGAAGAAAACCTTGGGCCTTTCTGATGTACTGATGTTCTGATGACTTTCACACTGGGCCACACTGATTTTTCCATTGCTCGGAATTCCAGGTTTTGTTCACTTTATACCAGGTTACATGCTTTTATGTATTAACCTTATCTATGTTTTCCAGTTAACAATTCAGCATTTTTAAGGACTTTTGATCAGTCCTGCCATTAACTCCTGCATTTGAAGCTTACAATTTACAATTCAATTTTTAGTTCTCAAATGTGCCAACAGATTCAATAGCGCTTTACAATATTTTGAGAGGGGAGATTTAACTATAAATAGGGCAATTACAAGAAAACTTACAGGAACAATAGGTTGAAGAGGACACTGCTCACAATAGGACAGGACATATCAATCAAATAAGGTGGGAGTGAAGCAGAAGATGGGTTCTAAGGCACTTTGTAAATAATTGAAGACTAGGGGAGAGTCTGATGGGGTAAGCAGGCTATTCCATTGGAAGGGAGCCACCTGCGAGAAGTCCTGCAAGCGTGAGTTGACCGTACGGGTCCCAGCAGTGGACAGGAGAAGGTCATGGGAAGTGCGGAGGGACTGAAAAAGGGCATACATATGGATCTGTGAAGAGATATAAGAGGGGCTAGAATTGTTCAGTGCTTTATATGTATCGGTTAGCACTTTGAATTGACTCCTATAGGATATCAAGAAGCCAAAGTAAGGACTGACAAAGGGGTGAGGTATGAGAGGACAAACTAGAGAGAAAAATCAGTCTGGCGGCGGCATTCATTGCAGATTGTAGAGGGGCAATACAGCTTTTGGGAAGATCAATCAGGAGAGGGTTACAATAATCCATGCAGGAAATTACTAGAGCATGGACAAGCTCCTTGATAGCATCTTTCGTAAGAAAATGGCGGATGCGGGCTCTGTTCTTAAGTTGGAATCTACAGGATTTGGCAACATACTGGATGTGAGGCTCAAAGGTGAGGCAAGAGTCAAGTATGACGCCAGGACAACACACTTGCAAGGATGGACTTATGTGGATACCACTAATCCAGTCAGAGATGGAAGAAACGAAAGCAATGACATGTTGCAGGATGGCAGGGGAAAGGTCCAGGGAGGAGAGATATATTTAGGTGTCATCAGCATACAGGTGGTAGTGGAATCCAAAAGAGGCAATACGTTTACCAAGAGAAGCAGTATAAAGAGAAAATAGAAGGGGACCAAGGACAGAGCCTTGGGGGACTCCAACTGAGACAGGGCGAAGGGAGGAGGTATCCTTGGAAAAGGAGACACTCAATTGGCGTTGAGAGAGATAAGAGGATAACCACGAGAGGACAGAGACAGAGCGATTGAAGAGTTTGAAGAAGGAGAGTATGATCAACCGTGTCAAAGGCAGCAGAGAGGTAAAAAAAAGAATTAGTATGGAGTAGTGGCATTTGGATTTAGCTGCGATTAGGTTATTAGTAACTTTGATAAGAGCAGTCTCAGTAGAGTGGAAAGGCGGAAGCTGGACTGAAGAGGGTCAAGGAGAGAGTTGGAATTGAGGAAGCAAGACACACGGATAAAGACAAGTCTTTCCAAAAGCTTTGAGGAAAATGGGAGCAGGGATATGGGGCGATAGTTAGAGGAGGAGGACGGGTCAAGAGATGTTTTTTTCAGTATAGGTACTACATTGGCATGTTTAAGGTCAGCAGGGACAATGCCAGAAGAGAGAGAGCAGTTGAAGGTGTGTGTTAAGGAAGGCACAAGGGGAGAGAGCTCTGATGAGGTGATACCGGACAGGATCGAGTGGGCAAGTGGTGGAGTGAGAGGAAAGGAGAAGCGCAGCCACCTCTTGTTCAGTAGCCAGGGAGAAAGTCTGAAGGGTAGGAAAGGCATGATCTATGTGTTGTTGAAAAAGAGAATGGCAAAGTGGGGAAAATTATTTCCTTAGCTGTTCAATCTTGTCGGTAAAGTAGCATGCAAAGCTATCAGCTGTAATGTTAGTTTGGGGGATGGACACAGCAGGGCAAATAAAGGTGTCAAAGAGACGACTGGGATTGCGGTAGCATGAACTTATAAGAGAAGAAAAGTAGGACTGTTTGGGGGGGGCGGGGCCGGGCCGCCGAGCCGAGCGGCAGCCATCCATGCTAGCTCCGGCTCTGGGCCACTTAAATACACCGCAATACTGCACCAAACGCTCACCCAGAGCCGGGGCAGAAACAAACAACAAGCAGGGAGCGGCACAGGAGACAAAACTGCAGGGATACCTGCCAAGCCGTCACCGCGCAGCCCGCACAGCCGGAGCACAATGATCCCAAGGGGCCTACGCATGCAGGACGACGGCAGGAGCCGCGAGACCAGATAGCTGAGGGAGAGAGGGGAGTCCGGACCCGGCCCCGCTCCCCCCCCCTCGGGCCGGCGGGGGTAATCCCGGCCCATGAGTCGATCTCCGGGGACCGGAGGTAGGAGGCCCACACAAGGCGGAGCCCTTTTGCACGTGGAGCTATCATGGCCGCAGAACACACGAGCCACTGGGAGCTACGCAGGGTCGCCAGGACCCACTGAGGCGACGGATCCCACAGACGGACCCCTCTGGGCGGCAGAAAGGTCGGTGGGGAGCCGGCCCTGGCCCCTGGATTTGGTGGTGGTCCAGGGAGGCCTACCCCCAACTCTGTGAGCCCTATGGCGCCGGTGTGGGTTGGGCCCCCGGCGGACCGGTGGCGGGGGGAGCAACCACCGGCGACATGCAAGAGGCCGGAAAACAGGCGAGGCCTACCGGGGCTGGAGCTCCAAGGGGGAACTGCAGGGGTTGGGGAGGTGCAGGGGACAGGAGCCCGGGGACTTCTCAGGGGGGGGGGGGCCTGCTGGACTACCGATGTCCCTGAGTGCCCACAGCACTGTGGAACCCTAAGCTGACTGACCGGAGCAAGCCAGGAGGGGAACAGAGGGGATTGGCCGCACCGGGGGAGCTGGAGAGATCCTGCAATAAATACCCAGCGTGGCATAAAGATGCATCCAGGGCATAAACCTGCAAGAGGCCTCATAGAGGGAAGCCAGCTTAGAAGCCTCACAGGAGGCCATTAACCCCATGCTGGACATTTCTCCTCACCAGGCATTACAGCGCCATCTCCGGTGGAGAGACTCATATAATATTGTTTCTCAGATACAGCTCAGCATATACCATGTCGATGACATAATTATTCCTAATATCAATACACTTGATCCATGACATGCTTATTTTCCAATTAGCTAGACACTGCTATACTGTTACAGATATGATGTAATGTTGATGACATAATTATTTCTAATATCAATACACTTGATCCTTGACATGCTTATTTTGCAATTAGCTAGACACTGCTATGCTGTTACAGACAGGATATATCAGTACCTCACGGTGCCTGACTAATATATCATTTTCACCATATATGTTTACCGCACCATACTTATTGGCGGTTATTTAAGCTTAACGAAGCCCTTCATGTTGAACATGCACAGTGCTTAGCATCAGCATCTGCTCGCTTCTATATACTCTCATCAGTAGATCCTAAACAAGTTAAGCATTATTGGTTTGTTTTTGCATATATCTATTTTTTTTTTTTTTTTCCTATAGTACCTGCACGTTATATCCGAAACGCCTCTGCGTAGGCAACCATAGGCTTTACCTGCTTGTAAAACAAATCCGCCTCTGCGCAGGCAACCAAAGGAATACTGAGTTAGATCACTGTTGCAGCCCCTGCGTGGGCAATCTTTTGCTTTATTATAAATCAGTTTGATACCTAAATTCCTATTGTGCATAAAATAAAAATATTCAAAACAAAAGTAGGACTGTTTGGCGAGGGCAAGAGCTGCGCTGTATGAACACAATATGAATCTATTATGGAGAAAGTCTTTAGCATCTGTTCTATGAACTCCTATATTTGACAATTCTTCCTATTTGCAGATTAAAATTGGTTTATGTGTGGCATATGCTGCCATTATCTTTGAGACTGTTCATGGTGACATATGAACTAATTTGACATGTTTTTGTAACTGAGGTACCTGAAATTAAGGCATACATTCAAAACATCATATTTCTATAAAAAATAGCAAAGTGCTGTCAGATGTCCTTTACACGCCAATGCTAATTGGCAGTCAAAATAATATGACTCACTTTTGCAATTGTTTTTCTAATTAAAATGTAGTTAAAATCTTTATCTTATTCTTCCACAGATGAATTTGCTGGCTTGTGTGCTAATTTTTCTGACAACTGTGCTACTACAAGTCAACTCTCAGGTATTTTCATTAATAATATAGGAATTGCCTTTTTTATTTATTCTTTATCTTTGTTGTGCATCAATATCACATAGGTACAGCATTTGTATAAGATTATAAGCCATAGATATAGGTATCCAGCAAATAATTTGAGAAACTGCACATGAAGGCAAAAGTAGCATAGTGTATAGAAATTGTAATATAACAGGAAGGTATAGCAAAAAATGTGTACTAGATGATTATACAGCAATAATTATTATTTTTTAAATAAGCAGAAGAAGCAGATTTGGCTATTGGTGTGAGTGGCCCAGTCAAGAAGGATTTCTGCAACACCGACTTAGATTAGAGCATATTTCTCCTTTATCCATTTAACATCAGGGGCAAGATACAGTTCCACACAATAGTAAGAAGTCAGAGAAGCACAGGACCCAGGATCGCAGATCGACCCTGTGGCAAACATGCCTATGCCACAAGCTTCTGGAGTAGCCTGTTAGCTATCCTCCTGCCCAAAGACTATGGCCCATATCTGAACAGGAGGTTGTTGCGCTTCTCTTTTCTTCTGGTTCCACCACGTGTCCGCTTGATCCCATCCCATCCCAACTCATTAGATCTCTCGCACCTTATCTGGTGCAGTCGTTAACGAACATCTTCAACTGCTCTCTTTCTTCTGGTGTTATCCAAGCTCCCCTTAAACATACAACAGTTGTACTTGTCCTCAAAAACCCATCTCTTGACCCAACTTCCCCTTCCAACTATCGTCCCATATCCCTTCTCCCTTTTTCCTCAATTTTTTTGGAAATACTTGTCTTCACCCATCTGACTTGCTTCCTCAATTCCAACTCTCTCCATGGCCCTTTTCAATCTTCCTCTCTGTCTCTCCTCTCACACCTCACCCCTCTGTCAATCTTTACACTGGCTTCCTGTACCCTACAGGTGTACTAACCCTTACCTATAAAGCTCTAAGCAACTCTAACCCCTCTTACATTTCTTCAGTGATTCATAGGTATGTCCCCTCTTGGTCTCTCTGCTCTACTGGTGACCTTCTCCTGCCTGCTGCTCACACACTTACTGCAAACTCATGCCTGCAAGACTTCTCACAGGCAGCTCCTTTCCTTTGGAACAGACTGCTTACCCCTGTCAGACTCTCCCCTAGTCTTCAGTACTTTAAGAAATCCCTCAAAATCCATATTTTCAGGAATATGATTATGCCCTCTAAAAGTAACTTCTATCTCTCAAACCTTCCTCTTGCTCTCTCCTAAAGGACAACACTGTACTCTCACCTCCAGTTCTGCTACTTTCCCACTATGTCTATTTGCTGTCTCCTCTAGACTGTAAGCTCATTTGAGCAGGGTCCTCAACTACCTATTGTTTCTGTTACACTTTGTTATTGTCTCATTTGGTAAATCCCCCTATTATTGTAAAGCACTGCCGAATAAGCTGGTGCTATATAAATACCAATAATAATAATATCCGAAGACCCCAACTTCGTGGTTCCCGTTTGCCTCAGCGGTACGTAGCCGCAAATGTTATGGAACTATTTTCACCATGAGGTTTTTGAACGACTGCGACCCGCCAGGGTCTATAGTGGTCCTTTAAATTATCCACCACTTAAAACATTATACTTACTGTATTGCACTATTATTTTGTTTTTCTCTGTTTATCTTTGAGGTCAACCGTGCAAAATATTTTTGGACACTTATGTACGTATAACCGTTTATACCTACATATTGGGCTCGGTTTACTCTGTCTCTTTTTTGTATTACATATTGCTCTGGAACTATTTTGGGCATAGGACCATGTATGCGGTGGGTCAGAACTTTGAAACAATGGTGTTTACCCTACCCTACACTGCATGGACCTGAGCGCTATTTGGGCAACTTATGTGCTCAGATCTGGGCTATTTGGGGATGTTTGATATGTGGGGTTATTATATGTTTTTATGATGTTTTGGGGTACTTTTATGTTTTTAGGTTTTGTGTTTGATTCTCTGTTCCTGGGAGATATTTAGCTTACTGGCCTTTAACTCCATTATCTCAAGGGCACAGATATTTCTGGGAGGGGCTTGTATTGCATTGAATGGAGAACTCATGTTGGGGGTCATGTACATAAGCAGGCAACTTGGCCATAATAAACCAGTTCCTTTTCAGCCTTAACTCAGTCTCGACTACTGTTTGGGTGGACCAACTATACAGCTATGCTCTCTGCAGGAGAGCGTAATCACTTGAAGCTGTATCCAGGACCCTGTTCTATAAAATTATCACTAGCAGTGACTTCCCAAGGGAAAAATATGATCTCCCACTGGATTAGGGCAAGCGATGGTCTTCAACTGGATAAGAGGTAAGTAAATTAAATTTTAGGAAACCAGGGGACAATAACCTAACTACCACAAATGAACTGGATATTCTACAATGGAAAAGGCTGTCTAAGTCACATATTGTGATTGTGACATAGGAGCCAGCAAGTGTAGGCAACCTTCAAAGCTCCAGATGTTGTGGACTAAACCTAATGCCTGGCCAGCATTATGGGTGTAAGAGCATTATGGGATATGTACCATTTAACATTTGGACTAGATGTAGCCTACATTTGAGATAGACCACCATTGTTCTTTATTGAGTTTACTCAGCTATAATCAAACAACAACTTGTGATAACTTCCTAAATCCTTTTTTTTATTATATCGATTCCATTAAAACTGAGAACTGTTGTTTAATTAATTAATTTATTTCAGGATTTAAAAGCACTTGAAAAGTTATCATGTGACCTAGATGACGTCAAACGCTATATTGTCGAAAGACACAATGAACTGAGGGCAAGTGTTAAGCCTACTCCAAGTAACATGCTGAAATTGGTAAATAAATAACTATTTTTATTGTCCTTTTTTAATGACTATTGCATAATATGTTTATTTTCTATCCATTCATCTTAAAAAAAAGTCATTACAAAAAATGATTACCACCTCACCCTAGCAATTAATCTAATACCTGTAAAATAAAAATAGGTACCCATCCAAAGCCTTCTTTCTTCTAATTCTTCTGTTCTTCAATTCCCAAAAAGACCAAATTAAATTCCAAAACAGTCTGACAACTATGTAAACTAAAAAAAGCTATTCTCAAAAAAAGGACAAAAATTAAAAAATCACTAGGGCTGCATAAACAAAGTGATTTCTATTTTTTATTTCCCCCTGGCTGTAACACACATAGCCTCCCTTTACACTTCCTAAAAAGTAAAAAAATCCTGTGCATTTGCAATCTGAAGTGTATTTACATTAGAAGATCTAATCTCATGCTCTTTTAATTGACTGCTAGTTCAAAGCCTTCTGTGTGAGATTAGATAAAGTTAGATAAAGAAAGAAGAAATTAAAACTTAACAAGAAAAAAAAAAAAGTATTATTCCTATCTTGTCTAAAATGAGAGAAGAACGTTGTGGTACCTATTACAGCACATGTGAGTATTTTATTTAATTCATATAATTTAAATATAATGTATATATTTAATAATTTATTGATTTTAGTGATTTTTTTACATTTTCATGTAACTGTTTTTTAGCCTCCAAATGTGTTAATTGTTTCCACCATGCTTCTGTTTGAGAAGAACTTGATAGGACACTGCCGTGTGTGAATATAAAAGTGCTGGGCAGAAAGGGGGTGGATCAGCTTAGCTACAGAACTTGTACAAGAGATTAAATAAAGAATAATAATTAATTTTCATAAAATCCCCCATTGTTTTATTGTATTGTGTTTCTCAAGACATGCCCTGTTTAACCCCTTAAGGACCAAACTTCTAGAATAAAAGGGAATAATGACATGTTACACGTCATGTGTCCTTACGGGGCAAATGTCATTGCTGGGGTAAAATAAGCACTGTTTTATCTTATGTAGCTTTATTCTGAGATAAAACAGATACCGCTTTGCATTATGTAGCTCCCTTCCAAGAGCTTTAATTGACTATTAATTCTGTGGTGGAAATCTTAATTGTTTTTGAGCTCACTATATATGTAACTGCCTTATTTTACGCAACAGAGTCTAACATTCTTATATTGCTCTTGTAAATGTAATTGGCTTCCTAAGCCAGCAAGCAGGGTGGGCGCCACCATTAGGCGAACTAGGCATTCACCTAGGGCGCCGGCCTGCTGGGGCGCCCACTAGGATATTTCCTGGTGTGTTCCCCCTGTATGGATCTGCAGCGCTGGGAGAGCGGCTCCAGAGGAGCCCTGTCACAGTATGGCAGTCCTGTCACAGTATGGCAGAGCAGGCACCTTCTTACCTTGATGACAGGTGCCTGCTCTGCCATCAAATGCTGGTGCTCGGAGGAGAATGCAACTGGCGAGGGAGGCTCTTCTTGCATCCTCTCACTCCTACCTCACCGCCCTCTGTGATGCCGTTTGCTGGAATATGAAGTCCCCGGTATACTAAACGGCACGCTGGAGGAGTGAGAGGCTGCCCCACACTGGACCCCAGGGAGGTGAGTGTTAGAGTCTGTCAGTGTCTGTATGTGTGTGTGTTTGCGTTTGTGTGTGTCTTTGTGAGTGTATGTCTGTCAATGAGTGTCTGTGTCTGTCAGTGATTGAGTGTATGTCTGTCAGTGAGTTTCTGTGTGTGTGTCTGTGTGTGTATCTGTCAGTGAGTGAGTATATGTCTGTCAGTGAGTGTGAGTGTGTGTGTGTCTTTCTGTCATTGAGTGAGTGTATGTCTGTCAGTGAGTGTGATTGAATGTATGTCTGTCAGTGAGTGTCTGTGTGTGTGTGTGTGTGTGTGTATGTCTGTCAGTGAGTGTCTGTGTGTGTGTCTGTGTGAGTGTATGTCTGGCAGTGAGTGTCTGTGTTTGTCTGTCTGTCAGTGATTGAGTGTATGTCTGTCAGTGAGTTTATTTGTGTGTGTGTGTGTGTGTGTGTGTGTGTCAGTAAGTGTGTCAGCATTTGTGTGTCTGTCAGTGAGTGAGTGACATGAAGGGGCGGCAAAATGGATGTTTGCGTAGGGTAGCAAAAATCCTTGCACCTGTCCTACCAAAAAGACTTTGCAAAGAACTTTCCAGCAATAACATTTCAGTCTGTACAGAACCCTACATAGTTGAACATGGATTTTTAGGGGCACAGATTTTATTTTAACTCCTTAAGGACTGCCGACATACTAGGTTAATAGGTCCCCTGCCGGCGATCAGTGTTGTTCCCGGTCTGGGGGGACTGCCTGACAGCCCTGGTAGTTCCCCCTTTGGCAAAATAGGTAGCTGCGGACCATGGCTGCAATAGGCGTCCATAGTGCTGCCTGCAGGGCGACTGCCTAAACTGACAGGCAGTCTCCCTGCTGCTGTAAAATGGAAAACAATATATTAATAAGTATAAAAAATAAATATATATATATATATATATATATATATATATATATATATAAATCACTATAATCCACTTTGAAAGTCCTGAGTGTGCATCCTGGATTTTGGAGATATATATATATATCTCCAAAATCCAGGATGCACACTCAGGACTTTCAATGTGGATTATAGTGATTTATTAAAGATAAATAAACATACAGCAAAAAAAAAAAAAAATCGACGTTTCGACCCTACCGTTTTTTTTTCAAGATTCAAATTATATATATATATATATATATATATATATATATATATATATGATATAATTTAATTATAATTAAATTACACACACAAACACACACACATATATATATATTGTATAGAATTATTATTATAAAATATAAATAATAAAGAAATAAAAAGAAATAAAAAAATACAAATATAGTCTTGAGAATTTAATTTGCTGGCACTGTATTTAACCTTGTAAATTTCCATGACACCCTAAAACTTGTACATGGGGGGGTACTGTTTTACTCTGGAGACTTTGCTGAACACAAATATTAGTGTTTCAAAACAGTAAAACATATCACAGCAATGATATTGTCAGTGAAGAAGAGAAGAAGAGAAAAAAAAAAGATAGTCAGTGAAAGTTACATTTTTTGCATTTTTCACTCAAATATAAGGCTTGATTTTTTTTTTTCACATTGAAATTTACAAGAATGGTTATGTTGCCTTTGAGAGCGTTTGGTAGCCCAGGAATGAGAATTACCCCCATTATGGCATACCATTTGCAAAAGAAGACAAAGTTATTGCAAATGGGGTACGTTAAGTCTTGTTTAGTAACCACTTAGTCACAAACACTGGCCAAAGTTAGCGTTCAGAATAGTTTGTTGCATTCGAAACACACAAACAAATATAAATGCTAACTTTGGCCTGTGTTTGTGATTAAGTGGCTACTAAGAAAGACTGTACCATATTGAATACCCTGGGTTGTCTACATTAAAAAAAATCTGTGAGGTATGATTCAGAAATTTATGACAAATAACAGTGTTACAATGTCCCTATTGATACATTTTAAAAATATATATTTTGAAACAGCCATGTCCTACTTGTACTTATAGCCCTATAACTTGTTTTCATTGATATATAAAAAGAGAGATTGTTCTCATTTCCTCACACTGTAAAAACTAACCTGAAATACAGAAAAACGGCACAAAAGGTTGAATGGTTCCACAAAACATTCCAGATGTCTTCTCTTGACTCAAGACATCCATCAGGAAAACTGTTAATTGTACTTATGAGCTGAATTAAATGTATACATCAGTTATGAATAATTTATTGTATCATTATAAAATTTATATATTTATGACCTAACAATAGGAATTTTTTATACCATTGGTGTTTCACCTAATGACTTGGAATGTCATACACATTTTATGTCTTTTTCCTAATATTTTTTTTTATAGACTATTTAAAACTTTGTATAGCTTATTGTATATGTTTTTTTTTTATATGAAAATAATCTTTAAAGGAATGGAGTAATGAAGCCGCAATATGTGCAGCCAATTGGGCCAAAAAATGCACTCATGCACATAGCAAATCAGAGGAGAGAGAAATTCCTAGTAAGTCAAATTTAATTAGATAGGTTAATTTTATTATTTTAATCTTTGTTTGTTACAGCATTTCACCAAGGAAAATTGGCCAATATATGGTCTTAAAATTGATATGTTGTGTATTTTTAGTTATCATATTTTTTTTATTTTTATTTAGATTCAATTAATGCTAGCTTTAAACAATCAATTAAAATTACTGTCTGTGGCATGCCATTTATAACAGAATGGTTAAAACAAACAACAATTATTGGCTACATCAGTGAATTTTGTTGAGGAAAATATCAAAGTTCTAGTTACGTTAAAGGAAACTGTCACTTTTACTGTATTTTTAATATTATATATTTTAACCTTATATTTAGTACATATATGTTTTTGAGTTATGAAGAATAAAATGTTGTAATTTTTTTTACCCCTACATTTATCTCTATCCTTTAGGTCAGTGCCTCCACCTTTACTTCTTCTCAATCATTCCTATATAAAACAGCCTTTGCATTGTCAGTTGGCATAGAGATACTGTATTTACATTTATAGTATCTCACAAAAGTGAGTACACCCCTCACATTTTTGTAAATATTTTTTATATCTTTTCATGTGACAACACTGAAGAAATTGAGCCGAAACGTTGCAATTTGCACTTTATGACGTGGTGTTTTCAGAAATAAACTTACCTTCTTGATCCTGGAGTGTTGCCTGTGTCCTTCTGCTTCTGTGAACACTGAAGAAATGACACTCTGCTACAATGTAAAGTAGTAAGTGTACAGCCTATATAACTGTGTAAATTTGCTTTCCCCTCAAAATTACTCAACACACAGCCATTAATGTCTAAACCATTGGCAACAAAAGTGAGTACACCCCTAAGTGGAAATGTCCACTTAGGGGTGTACTCACCTTTGTACTCACCTTTGTTACCAACGGTTTAGACATAAATGGCTGCGTGTTGAGTTATTTTGAGGGGACAGCAAAATAACTCACTGTTATATAGGCTGTACACTTACTACTTTACACTATAGCAAAGTGTCATTACTTCAGTGTTATCACATGAAAATATATAATAAAATATTTACAAAAATGTGAGGGGTATACTCACTTTTGTGAGATATTGTATATTTAAAATAAAATGAAGCATCACAAATTAAAAATTAATTTCAACATTTTATTCAATATTTTTTATACATTTTTATGTGGTACACAAAAATAAGAAAAAACTATCCCAGATTCAATGTATAATTTATTTTTAAAAATTGTACATTTAATTAATGGTTAAAAAGCAAGGCCTTGCTTTAATATTGCAGGATAGGTTTTCAAAATGATTTAATATTTGTGCATGAACGAATAAGAAGATTTAATATTATGAAAAATGTTTTAATTATGAAATGATTTGAATTTTTTTTATATGTACCTATAATTTATATATATGATATTTTTTGATATTTAATTGAAAATATAATTTTAAATGTTTATCTAAAACTATTGAAACATTTGGAAAGCTTATCCAACAATAGAGTCTAAAGGTCTAAAGGTCTAAATATTTCAACTATTAAGATGGAATATATATGAATAAAAATATATACTTACATAAAAAAAAATTACAGGTAAAATTGAAAAGTCATATTCGCATATTGTCAATTTTCTTGTAATTTTGGTTTTGTATAATCTAAGTTTCTAATTTGCTGTGTTCTTTCCTAGTTTTCTAGTTTATTAGTATTTAGGCAGCTTAAGAAAATTACTTTTCATTTTCAGTATACAATTTATTTCAGGTTCTGTATGTGGAGAAAATTTATATATGGCTAATAAGCCACACAGTTGGCAGAAAGCAATCCAAGCTTGGTACGATGAAAATAAGGACTTTCAATATGGGGTAGGAGCAATAACGACAAATGCACCAGTTGGTCATTATACTCAGGTAAAAATTCAATATTCTACAATTCAATGTAGAGGATTTATGTATTTAAAATATTAACTTTAATTCCTTTGGCTTTAACATTTTGTGAACCCATTCACTACATGATTCTTTTTATTTCAAATTGCACATTAATAATAAAAAATTGATCTGGAGGAAGTAAGTAACTAAATAGTATTTTGTAAAATGTAATGTAATACACAGTGCTGGGAGAGGAAGGAAGGAAGGAAAGAAAGAAGGAAGGAAGGTAAGAAGCTAGCTCACTTTGGATCCTGCATAATGCCAAATTCTTCCTGGAGCCTGATAATATGCTGGTGATATCATTCCCTCTTACTGCAGGAGGAGCGATGTCCCAAAGGATAGGCTGAGAGAATGACTTGGGCAACACAGAAGGGTGGCAAGTGATGTCAACTGGACATCTGTCACCAGCATGCTATGCACATAATTAATATTAGCTAGCCCAGAACTCTCTAATGATACCACCAGAGGTGGAATTACGCCTCCAACAGCAATGTGCTTTAACTCTGTATATGCAATGTTTCACATTTACAAGTTGCACATACAGATTTAGAACACCATGACCACTTCAAATTACTGAAGTGGTCATGATGCTTCCAGTAGACCTTTCATGATCTCTAATGACAGGTAAAAAGTGGTACCATATATCTGAAGTGCTGTTTTATTATCCAAAACACTTTTTAGTGTAAGTCAATATTAATTTTTTTTTGTTTTCAGACAATTTTTATTGAGGGTTCAGGTAGCAAAACATTGACATTTTGACATTTTGTCAGTACACAAAGTCAGAAAAAAAGAGAACAATAGAAGCAAAGGCTATGGGTTGACCAGTTGAAATATGGTACATTGGAAGCAGTAATATTAACAGCAAATAATCACTCTATACTGTATAACTGACTATCAAGATCACATTAAATATTATTGACCACAGGAAACTGATAGAGAAAAACACACAGACAAACTACACTCCCCCTTCCCAGCAGAGGCCAAAACTCACATATGGCAATTCATTATACAGAGAAAAGGGAGACCTATGAAGGAGGCCTGGCAACATCCTTGGATGCTACATTAAATGATACATATCTCACTGAACTAGTGACATAAAACAGCCAATGACACCGACTTTTGTTATAACTTGGGATGGAGTTGAGGAGATTATGGTTGTGTTCCTTCATGGTGAGATAACCTATTGTCATTTGGAGATGTTCAAGAGTGGGAATCAAGGTATTCCACCTTCTAGCAATTTAGATATGGGCTTCAGTAAAATCCTACATGTGAGTTGCAGGACAGTCCTATTCAATTTTGTAGAAATGGTCTATCATTCAGCAACATGCATGACCCTATGGTGAAGGTGAAGACTTACCTCAGTAGGCTCTTTCTGTAACCGGAATATAGCAGTACAAAAGGCTTTCATTATACTAAAATTCCACCAAATATGGAAATATATTGCAATTTATCCACAGCCACTTGAACATAGTCTCAGATGCCCACAAATAGGACAGAACATTTTGTTCACTTGAGTTTATAAACAAATAAGGTCACATACTGCTGAGTGACTGTTAAGAGATTTGGAAGTAGATTTAAGAGTTGGTGACAATAAGTAAAATGTTATCAGAGAACAGGACAAACTTGTATTTTCTCATGCCACATCTTATCCTAGAGATTCAGTGTTATCCTTGACTGATTGTGACCAATGCACCACATTTAGTTCCATTGTGGACACAAGCCAGAAAAGTGAGAGCAGACTTCTTACTGCTCTCTTCTTGTGAGTTTGATTCCATTTTTTTAAAGCTATTTTTTAGTTCCTTGTTATACATTATTATGCTTTGTTTATATTTTGTTTTTCATGTCCTCATACATCTTTGAAAGAAATAGTGCAATACCTCTATTTCTCTAGTAAGTGTTTTTACGTATTTTAGCACAATACACTATTACAACTTTGCACACTGTTTTAATATTATTATACTGGAAATACTTGAATGCACAGTGCACTGACACTTTCACTTTGTAGCACTTTAAAATTTAAAGGTATAGCGCACCTTTTTTATCTTTTGATTGTGACCAATGGCTCGACGGCAAACACAAAAAGTGTCATGATTTGATTAACACTGTCTGATGCAGGACCTCACAGTGCCACTACCTGTCTGTGGTGCTATTGCAGGCTGCTGCACCCAGACTGAGATCTCTTTCTGTTCCCAGATGGCCTTACTTTGTAACTAACTTCTCCCTATTTAGTTGAGCCTCATCCCTTCTTGTTTGCCAGTTCATTAATGTTAATGATTTTGTTGGCCTGGTCCTTTTGTCCTGGAAGTCTGAGCTAGCTGTCTCTCCTGAGATCCTGTGCTAGCTGCCTGCCTATTCTGAGTTCCTGTGTTCATGGTGTTCATAAAGGACCTTTGTGTTTGTTTGTTTTTTTAAAGGTCCCTTATTAGCAGCAAGAGTTAATTAATATTTGGCCTGTAGACATTCTTAAAGAACCTCTGCTCAATTCTTTGAAGTTGTAACAACAGCCAATTTGGTCTCAAAGAACAAAGTGTTTAGGTTCTCCATCAATAAGATGATTTCTCTGAAAGCCCTGGGAATTTTTCCTCCAAAGACCAATCTCTTGACACAAACATTCATTCTTTTCTTAGACAATTAATCCTAAAGGCCTTCCCATTTGGATTTATGTTGAAGACAAACTGTATCTCTCTTGAAACCTCTTTAGTACCACCAGATCACACAGCATAACAAAGCATAAACCAGCATGTCAACATGCACCAGCTTGGATAAACCTCATAAACTTAGCTTCACAAGAGGTTGATCTGACCTGAGTTATGGTCAGTCAGAATCTAAAATTACCCACGCATACAGTATGTAGAGTCAGTGACTGTCCTTCCATTTAAATCAAAATAAAAAATGTCTATAGTAGCAGCAGCAAGACTTGTTATTTCATTTGAAAAGAAGAAAATGTAAAAAAAATTTAATATTGGAACAGGAGAGTGGTTTATCAATTGCTCACGTTTACTGTTATTTAAATTACTCCTGCTGCTGCTGCTCCCCATTCCTGGGTATTTTACAATGTGGCTACATCTGCTACATCCACAGGCACAGTGTGCAGGACTCTCACTGATGATTCAGACTAGACGTGTGGGAAGGCTTTGCTCTTCACAGGTTGGAAGGGAAGATGACTTGTCAAGCCTACTACATTTTTCTTTTCCTGAGAAAAAAAAAGATAGATGCCAGCTCTACTGAGCTTCAAAAAAAAATGTGTTTTTGCCTTTCATTAGGGAACCAATCACAGCAGGGAATAATTATTGCAACAAAAATGACTAATGTGGCTGAATTAAATCAATCTGACCAGGAGGTCAGGAAGAGCAGTCAGAGTGTCCATCCTGAATGCTTAGCTTGCAAGAGCCCTTTCAGTCTTTTATTTTTTCCCATATTTAACAAAAACTAGAAACTGTGGTTTCAGAACCAGACTCATTCTATACTTCTTAGAGATAATAATGTTTGTTAATCAGAGTGGGTGATCCCATTCTAGAGAATAAAATTTGCATAAAAAGGATCTTGAGAAAATAAGGGTTTGGCTGCACTCACCTAAACATGCTAAATTAGGGTGCTGCTGGGGGCCAATAAGTACAGTAAAAATGAAAATCCAGCGCACTCGCTTATCTACTAAACAGTTCATTTTAGTGCTGAACAATTTTTGGGTTTTATTAAAAACACCTAATCTAGGCAAAAAAATAATGGGGGTTTAGTTACAGTATATGATCATACATTGCATAAGCCTGCCACAACGCCAATGTACCCCATCTTTGGCAGGTCCGACTCTGTCTACTAAATGAGCTACTTACTTGGGGAATCCTTCCATCTCGAGTTCTCTGCAGTACAAGGCTGAAATAGGATCCTGAGATGAGGCACCTGTAACAGGGAGGGGTGCAAAACCCATGGAGCTGGCCAGACTCCTAAATATATACATATATGAGAAAATAAGGGTTTGGCTGCACTCACCTAACGTTGTGGCAGGCTTATGCAATGTATGATCATATACTGTAACTAAACACCCTATATATTTTGCCTAGATTAGGTGTTTTTAATAAAACCCAAAAATTGTTCAGCACTAAAATTACTGTTTAGTAGATAAGCGAGTGCGCTGGATTTTCATTTTTACCATAAAAAGGATCTTAACATGTTTAGCTTGGAGAAAAGACGAGGCAGGGGGGATATTATAAAAACATTTAGACACATAAAAATAATCAACACAGTATATTTATAGTTAAAAAAAGAAAAACTACCAAACAAGTGGATATAGTCTTAAATAAGAGAGGCAAAGGTGTAAAAATTATTTTAAGAAGTATTACTTTACTGAGAGGGTTGTGGATGCATGGAATAGCCTTCCAGCTGAAGTGGTAGAGGTTAAAACGGTAAGGGGGTTTAGGCATGTGTGGGATAGGCATATGGCTATCCTAGATATAAGATATGGCCAGGGACTAATGGTAGTATTTAGAAAATTGGACAGACTAGATGGGCCGAATGGTTCTTATCTGTCATCCCAGTCAGTGGGGAAATGTTAAATTATAATGCTCTTTTGCCACAAACAAAATCTTGAAACATGCAAATCCTGAAGTAATCTGGAGAATACTCTGCATTTTACAAATAAACAAATCCTTACTTTGCATGATATTCTGACCTATGTTAATTCTTTAGATGACACCAAATTGCTTGTATTTGAATTAGAACATTCAGTGTGGTTCTCAAAATTGCCATCCAATACCCTTTGGTCAATACCCAATTTGTTACTAATATTTTGGAGTCCAATTTAAGAAATAACGATTAACACAAAGAAAGATAAATTGTTTATTAGGTATTTTTTTTCTTCTATGAATGCAAAAGTTATTTTTTATTGCCATAATCTATGTGTTTCTATCTAGATTGTCCAAACAAACTCAATTATACCAAACAAATTAAAGGTCTATATGTACTGCCTATTATATGTTTGTACATGTCCTTAATATAAAAATGTATACTGAATGAAAACAATTGCATTTTATAATGTTGATGGTAGATTATTCAGTGGTTAACATTGCCTTGTTCTGCTTTCTTCAAAGTATCTGCAGACTTATGTTTAATCCTCCTATCCATCAAGTAACCATTGCTCTTGATAAGACAGTGTACTAAATGAGTCAGAGGTCCATCTTGTGTATCATCTGATCCACACCTCAATACACGTATGTCTTTTTGTCATTCAGCTACCATTCTTAAAATGAGTAACACAACTTATTCATCTACTTTGTGAGCATTATAAAAATATTGTCTGTATTGGTAAAAAAATATACGTTTCTACAAAATATCAAGAGCATGTGAAGGTTTCTTGCACTTGGTCACTCGGTGTCCAAATATGTCCTTCAGTTATTTGGAATTATCTTACACTTTTATGCCACCAATGATATGGTCAAAGCCAAGTTAAAAAAAAAAGAAATATAATTTTAATTTTATTGTTCATTTTATATTACAGATGGTCTGGTATAGGTCTCATTTACTCGGATGTGCAATGGCACACTGTCCAAAACAACCATTAAGCTATTATTATGTCTGTCACTATTGCCCAGCGTGAGTATAATAATCATTAATTGTTACTTATTTTTTTAGTATCGCTTGCAGCAAGACACAAGCTAAACACATATTAGTATAAAGAAAACATGTAAACAGATTATGAGGCTGAAATGCAATTGTACTATGGGCACTGTCCTAAGCTTGGTACCTTTACATGTTCACATGGTGTTATCCTTTGAACGTCTTTATTCATCATGGGGAGCAGATGAGTTTTCTTGATGGAGAGCAAATACAGTTGTAATTGATAGAATAAGAATTGAAAAAATGTAATGTACACCTAAAGTTTTGAAACTATGTTAGTTCATAGATCATGAAGCTGTTCTCTCACTGCTCAGTTCTTTGGAATTTAGGAGTAACTTTTCGATATATTTATGTAGAACGAGCCACACCTCACTTCCTTTACATCCTAACATTGGGGTATAATGTAACATCCTAACATTCCGGTGAGAGTTAAAGTCAAAATCAATTAATACCTGGGACCTGGCGGCGGTGGAGGAGGAGGAGGTAACCAACACTGTTTTTTTTTTGTTTGTTTTTTAATTGGGGTAGCCCCCAAAATATTGGGACATATAAAAGAAAGAAACATTTGTGGCCTGCGGTGCATTTCTTGCAGTCCTGATGCATGGAGAAATGCTCAACTCCTGATGCATGGAGAAAAGGCCTTCACAAGCCTCTGCTATTGTGTACACAGTTTATACTAAGTGACCCATAGGTTGAGGAGGCGGTGACAATGGCGGTGTAGGTTGAGGCAGCGGTGGAGGAGGTAGCCAACACTGTTTTATATATATATATATATATTTTAATTGGGGTAGCCCCCAAAATACTGGGACATATAAAAAAAGAATAATTTGCGACCTGCGGTGCATTTCTTGCAGTTCTAATGCATGGAGAAATGTTCAACTCCTGAAGCATGGAGAAATTTCCTTCACAAGCCTCTGCTATTGCGTATATAGTTTATACTAAGTGACCCATAGGTTGAGGAGGCGGTGACCGTGGCGGTGTAGGTGGAAGCAGAGGTGGAGGAGGAGGAGGTAGCCAACACTGTTTTTTATATTTTAATTTTATTTTAATTGGGGTAGCCCCCAAAATATTGTGACATATAAAAAAAGAAAACTCTGTTCCTCAGAGCGACTGACCCGTGCGTGCTGCAGCTGAAACTCCACTATCGCCTGCTGCTGCTCGCACAGTCTCATGAGGCTACAGCACAGACAGGCAAGCAGCAGCAGGGTGAGAACGCCGAAAGCGCGCATAGACCGCCCGCACTTTCTGCAGCAGCTTTGATATATCTGGGTATACACTATGGCGGTGTAGGTGGAAGCGGTGGTGGAGGAGGAGGTAGCCAACACTGTTTTTTATTCGTTTGTTTAAAAAAAAAAAAAAAAAATTTTTATTGGGGTAGCCCCCAAAATATTGGGACATATAAAAAAAAGCAAAACAAAGAATAACTGCACTTGAGTATAACAATGGCTGGGTGAGGCCTGTATAAATGTCTATTCTGCACAAGGTACAGACAAGTCTGGTGTGATCCATGCCTGGTTCATTTTAATAAACATGAGCATGTCCACGCTGGCTGTGGACAGGCGGCTGTGCTTGTCTGTGATAACGCCCCCTGCCGTGCTAAACACACATTCAGACAATACACTGGCTGCAGGGCAGGCCAGCACCTCCAAGGCATAAAGGGCAAGCTCAGGCCATGTGCCCAATTTGGAGACCCAGAAGTTGAATGGGGCAGACCCATCAGTCAGTACGTGTAGGCGTGTGCACATGTACTGTTCCACCATGTTGCTGAAATGCTGCCTCCTGCTAAGACGTTCCATATCAGATGGTGGTGCTGGTTGTTGTGGCGTGCTGACAAAGCTTTTCCACATTTTGGCCATGCTAACCCTGCCTTCTGAGGTGCTGGCGGTGCCCCAGCTGCGTTGGCGACCTCTTCCTCCTCCTCTGCCTTCGCCTTGTGCTTCCACTGAGCCCCTGGTGCCAGATGGGAATGCCCTCAGCAACGCATCTACCAGCGTGCGCTTGTAGTTGCGCATCTTCCGATCACGCTCCAGTGAGGGAATTAAGGACGGCACATTGTCCTTGTAATGGGGATCCAGCAGGGTGGCCACCCAGTAATCAGCACAAGTTAGAATGTGGGCAACTCGGCAGTCGTTGCGCAGGCACTGCAGCATGTAGTCGCTCATGTGTGCCAGGCTGCCCAGAGGCAAGGACAAGCTGTCCTCTGTGGGAGGTGTATCGTCTGTGTCCTCCGTATCCCCCCAGCCACGCTCCAGTGATGCCCACGAGCTGCCTTGGGTGCCATCCTGCTGTGAACACAGTTCCTCCTCCTCATCCTCATCATCCTCCTCCTCATCCTCCAGAACTGTGCCCTGGCTGGACAATTGTGTACCTGGCCTATGCTGTTGCAGGAACTCAGCCTCCAAGCCACTTGTAAATGACTGGCCTGATAACCATGGAAATGACCCCTCTTCCTCCTCCTCTTCCTCTTGTGCCACATCCTCTTCCATCATCGCCCCAAGCGTTTTTTCAAGGAGACATAGAAGCGGGATATTAAGGTTGAGAACGGCGTCATCAGCACTGGCCATGTTGGTGGAGTACTCTAAACCGTGGAAAATGGCACACATGTCTCGCATGGAGGCCCACTCATTGGTGGTGAAGTGGTGCTGTTCCGTAGAGCGACTGACCCGTGCGTGCTGCATCTGAAACTCCACTATCGCCTGCTGCTGCTCGCACAGTCTTTCCAGCATGTGCAAAGTGGAGTTCCACCTTGTGGGCACGTTGCATATTAGGCGGTGAGCGGGAAGGTCGAAGTTACGCTTTTGCACAGACAGGCGAGCAGCAGCAGGGTGAGAACGCCGAAAGCACCCACAAATGTTTACAATTGCTCTGTAAGCGCACTATTAGACGCTTCAATTTGACTCTCAGATATGAAGTGCACACCACAAAATGTACTATTTAGCAGTTTAGCACCAAAACAATAAGAATGTTTACATTGCTCTGTAAGCGCACTATTAGACGCTTTGATTTGACCCTCAGATATGAAGTGCAGGCCGAAAAAATGTACTATTTAGCAGATGAGCACCCAGAAAATTAGAAGTTTTACAACTGCACTGTAAGCACACTATTAAACGCTTCTATTTAACTCTCAGATTTGAAGTTCACCTCACTAAAATACTATTTAGCAGTTTAGCACCCAAAACATTTTAAGTTTTCAAACTGCAATGTGACAGCAGTATTTGACACTTCTATTTGACTCTCAGATTTGAAGAGCAAGCCCTAAAATGTACTATTTAGCAGTTTAGCACCAAAACAATAAGAATGTTTACAACTATGCTCTAAGCGCACTATTAGACACTTCTATTTGACTCTCAGATATGAAGTGCACGCCCAAAATGTATTATTTAGCAGGTTAGCAGCAAAGCAATTAGAATGTTTACAATTGCTCTGTAACCGCAGTATTTAATGCTTCTATTTGACTCTCAAATATGAAGAGCACCCCACTAAAATACTATTTAGCAGTTTAGCACGCAAAAATATTTAAGTTTTAAAATTGCAAAGTGACAGCAGTATTTGACACTTCTATTTGATTCTCAGATTCGAAGAGTAGGCCCTAAAATGTACTATTTAGCAGTTTAGCACAAAAACAATAAGAATGTTTCGAACTGTGTTCTAAGCGCACTATTAGACGCTTCTATTTGACTCTCAGATATGAAGTGCACACCCAAAATGTATTATTTAGCAGTTTAGCAGCAAAACAATTAGAATGTTTACAATTGCTCTGTAACCGCGGTATTTGACACTTCTATTTGACTCTCAGATTCGAAGAGTAGGCCCTAAAATGTACTATTTAGAAGTTTAGCAGCAAAACATTTAGAATGTTTACAACTGCTCAGTAAGCGCACAATTAGACGCTTCTATTTGACTCTCTGATATGAAGAGCACGCCCAAAATTTACTATTTAGCAGATTAGCACACAGAAAATAAGAATGTTTATAATTGCTCTGTAAGCACACTATTAGACGTTTCGATTTGACTCTCATATATTAAGTGCACGCCCAAAAATTTACTATTTAGCAGTTTAGCACCAAAACAATAAGAATTTTTACAACTGCGCAGTAAGCGCACTATTTGACGCTTCTATTTGACTCAGATATGAAGTGCACGCTCAAAATGTACTATTTAGTAGTTTAGTAGCAGAACAATTAAAATGTTTACAATTGCGCTGTAACCGCAGTATTTGACGCCCCTATTTGACTATCAGATATGAAGTGCAGGCCACAAAATGTACTATTTAGCAGAATAGCACCCAGAAAATTTGAATTTTTACAACTGTGCTGTAAGGACACTATTAGATGCTTCTATTTTACTCTCTGATATGAAATGTAGGCCCCAAAATTTACTATTTAGCAGATTAGCAGCAAAACAATTAGAATGTTTACCACTGCGCTGTAAGCACACTATTAGACGCTTCTATTTGACTATCAGATATGAAGTGTACTCCACTAAAATACTATTTAGCAGTTTAGCACTAAAAAATTTTTACGTTTTAAAACTGCAATGTGACAGCAGTATTTGACACTTCTATTTGACTTTCAGATATGAAGTTCACCCCACCAATGTACTATCCCACTAATGTACTATTTAGCACCAAAAATGTTTTACTTTTTAAAACTCAGATGTAAACTCAGGATTTGAAGCTTCTATTTGACTCTCAGATATGAAGTGCACCCCACTAATGTACTTGTTTGCAGAATTCTTTCTTAAGCTGTCCCTCACAGCTGCAGCATCCTCTCCCTACATAAGAGCTCATGTGCGTGCAGCGCTACGCGACTCCAGCTTATATATAGAGGCTGGGTCACATGCTGCACTGGCCAATCAACGCCATTAGTAGGTACAGGGAGTGCAGAATTATTAGGCAAATTAGTATTTTGACCACATCATCCTCTTTATGCATGTTGTCTTACTCCAAGCTGTATAGGCTCGAAAGCCTACTACCAATTAAGCATATTAGGTGATGTGCATCTCTGTAATGAGAAGGGGTGTGGTCTAATGACATCAACACCCTATATCAGGTGTGCATAATTATTAGGCAACTTCCTTTCCTTTGGCAAAATGGGTCAAAAGAAGGACTTGACAGGCTCAGAAAAGTCAAAAATAGTGAGATATCTTGCAGAGGGATGCAGCACTCTTAAAATTGCAAAGCTTCTGAAGCATGATCATCGAACAATCAAGCGTTTCATTCAAAATAGTCAACAGGGTCGCAAGAAGCGTGTGGAAAAACCAAGGCGCAAAATAACTGCCCATGAACTGAGAAAAGTCAAGCGTGCAGCTGCCACGATGCCACTTGCCACCAGTTTGGCCATATTTCAGAGCTGCAACATCACTGGAGTGCCCAAAAGCACAAGGTGTGCAATACTCAGAGACATGGCCAAGGTAAGAAAGGCTGAAAGACGACCACCACTGAACAAGACACACAAGCTGAAACGTCAAGACTGGGCCAAGAAATATCTCAAGACTGATTTTTCTAAGGTTTTATGGACTGATGAAATGAGAGTGAGTCTTGATGGGCCAGATGGATGGGCCCGTGGCTGGATTGGTAAAGGGCAGAGAGCTCCAGTCCGACTCAGACGCCAGCAAGGTGGAGGTGGAGTACTGGTTTGGGCTGGTATCATCAAAGATGAGCTTGTGGGGCCTTTTCGGGTTGAGGATGGAGTCAAGCTCAACTCCCAGTCCTACTGCCAGTTCCTGGAAGACACCTTCTTCAAGCAGTGGTACAGGAAGAAGTCTGCATCCTTCAAGAAAAACATGATTTTCATGCAGGACAATGCTCCATCACACGCGTCCAAGTACTCCACAGCGTGGCTGGCAAGAAAGGGTATAAAAGAAGAAAATCTAATGACATGGCCTCCTTGTTCACCTGATCTGAACCCCATTGAGAACCTGTGGTCCATCATCAAATGTGAGATTTACAAGGAGGGAAAACAGTACACCTCTCTGAACAGTGTCTGGGAGGCTGTGGTTGCTGCTGCACGCAATGTTGATGGTGAACAGATCAAAACACTGACAGAATCCATGGATGGCAGGCTTTTGAGTGTCCTTGCAAAGAAAGGTGGCTATATTGGTCACTGATTTGTTTTTGTTTTGTTTTTGAATGTCAGAAATGTATATTTGTGAATGTTGAGATGTTATATTGGTTTCACTGGTAATAATAAATAATTGAAATGGGTATATATTTGTTTTTGTTAAGTTGCCTAATAATTATGCACAGTAATAGTCACCTGCACACACAGATATCCCCCTAACATAGCTATAACTAAAAACAAACTAAAAACTACTTCCAAAAATATTCAGCTTTGATATTAATGAGTTTTTTGGGTTCATTGAGAACATGGTTGTTGTTCAATAATAAAATTAATCCTCAAAAATACAACTTGCCTAATAATTCTGCACTCCCTGTATGGGTGTGATGGCTTCTAAGGGCACGCGAATCAAATGCTTGTTGATTGGCTGGCCTGCTACCTTTCAAAATGCGCCATTAAATAGCCGAACACCAAACTCCAACCCAAACATACAGTGATATGTCCGTGTTCGGGTCCGGGGTCCAAAAAACTTAATGTTCGGTACGAACCCAAACTTTACAGTTCGGGTTAACTCAACTCTAGTTAGGGGTTGTCATGTATTCATCCGCATATAAAAATGAGATTAATGACATTTACTGTTCTGACAGGAAAAGTTGTGCCGAACAACATTACTGTCCTGACAGGAAAAGTTGTGCCGAGCAGCAATCAAATCCACAGGATGGTTTGTGCTGAGCAGGAATTATAGAAATGGGAACTTGGTAACTGCCTTTGGGGTCAAAGGCCTATTGCAGCCTATCAGATCCAGAGGAGGGGTATTTAGGCCCAGTTCTCATCTTGCTCAGTGCCCTGTCGTGTTTTCCCTAGTGGTTGTCCAAGAGCACGTTCCTGATTCAAGTTTCTTCTGTTTTTTGACTTTGGCTTTGATTTTGACTTCCCTGTATTCTGGTATCCCTGACTTCTGGCTTTCCCTTGTCGTTGTGTCTCTTTCTGTATCCCCTGACCTCGGCAAGTATCCTGACTGCTCTTTGGTATGTTAAGTCCGGCCATTCCTCACAATATTGTGTCTGATAGGGGCTCTCAGTTTGTGTCTCGGTTCTGGAGGGCGTTCAGTAAACAGTAATACGTTACCTATTAGTCACCTGTGTGACACAGTTCTATGTTCTGGATCAACTAGTAATTCTGACAGGGGTAAGGTTAGTGTTGGGGTAAGGTAAGCAGCTATAGTTAGCATTAGAGTAAGGTTAGTGTTAGGGTAAGAAAAGGGTTAATGCTGTGTTAGGATTAGAGTTAGGGATAGTGTATAATTAAGGTTAGCTCCCCATTTCAAACTTTTGTGTCCCTGTTTACAGTTATCTTGCTTACTTGCTTATACACTTTGTATAACGCTTTTAAAGTATTACAATTGGTCAAATGTGAGCTCACATGCCAGGTGCTCTGTTCCTTTTGTACCAGTCTGCATGTATTGTCTGTCTATATTCCTCCGCACTATGGGATGCTTTTGCACTATATAAAAGATAGATATTTCTATATTGCATTCATCAATATATTAGGTATGTTTTACTAATGCTTGCTATTTTTGTTTCATAAACCTTTTTTACAGTTTTGTAATATTTCTTTTATTTTAGAGGAAATTCAAAAAAATCTATCAATGAACCATACGGGAGTGGGTCTTCATGTGCTAACTGTACACATGCTTGTGTCAACGGACTATGCAGTAAGTCTAGTGCATTAAACATATGAAATGTTGTCTCCTGGTTAAGAGCCATTACCTTTGGTATACATTTATTGGCTAGTTATCAATAACCAGAATACAAGTATACATCATGAGTGTTAAAGTGGATTTCTTGATGAGATATTGATCAAGACAATGCAGTCCAAAGATGCCATAATAAAAAGTAGGTATTAAACTTAAAAAAGTTGACAAAAGTGCTCTGTGGTCTATTTCTGGCAAACCCTACCAGTCATCACAAATAATGGCTGTGGGATTCAGGCATTGTCTATCATGGCTCCTGCGGTGTCTACACTATAGCACTAACAGAGTTCCTAGGAAATAAATCACCAGGAGCTGAAGATGTTCAGCAGGAGTCAAATGCTTCTACAATTGACAGATGAAGGTAGGTAAAACCTACCTTTTCATGCAGCCTGCAACCAGTGGACCCAAACTGGACCTCTCTCCTTTGGAAGTCTTTACGAACTATGCAAAGTCCACTAAAAGTGACAGATCTGTTTTAAATTGAGTCCCCATGACAAATACTCATAATTTTTTTACAGCACTCATATTCCCTTTTAAACAGTTTTTAATTGTTTAATTGTGTGTACTTTATGACAGAATATGACTTCCATGGTCATCATCGTTAAACATCATTATTATCTAATGGTATTCTTTGT
This sequence comes from Pelobates cultripes, assembly GCA_933207985.1. Lineage (NCBI taxonomy): Eukaryota > Metazoa > Chordata > Amphibia > Anura > Pelobatidae > Pelobates > Pelobates cultripes. Next base: position 28,205,950 of record OW240913.1, on the reverse strand, counting down.
AATGTGGAGTCTGACACCTATGTGACTGACCAAAACAATATTTCTAAGCTACTTACCTCTACTGAGAACAAATATTTTCCCTATTATAATAAGAGAATGGAAAATCTATACTAATTAATTTAAATAAAGCAGTGGGCATATTTTTGTGCTTTCAAAATATGAAAGTAAATTCTTCTATGCTTCTAAATAAAACTCTCCATTCTTTTTGTTTGCTAAGTTCACAAGTTAATTTTAACCCCTTCACGCCTTTACAGCGTTCTATGCCGTCTCGCAATAAGTGGGCTTTAAAGCCGTTGCGGTGGCATAGAACGCCGTGACGGCTTTGAGCCCTGGAGCGCCCGGGATACTTACCTACCCGGTGCTCTGCTTCGGGAGGACTGCCTCACAGCCCAGGCAGCCCTTCCACAGCAAACGAGGCCCCCGGGGGCCATGTGATCGCTCTCAAAGAACGATCACATGGCCCCCTATAGCTGGCTATGGATCTGAAAGCAGGGGGACTGTCTGAAATTTCCCCTGCTGGTGGGAAATGTAAAATAAATTAATTAAACATGTTTAAAAAAAAAAAAATATATATATATATATATATATATATATATATATATATGTAACGTTATACGTAATGTATTTTAATATTAATATAAGTATATATATATTAATATTAAAATACACTTAGAATGACGTTACATATATATAATATGTATATATATTATATATAATATATACACATATATTATATATATTTATACGTATAATTACAATAATAAATAAGTAAAATAATAAAAGTAATAAATAAAATATTGAAACAAAATTTAATATAAATTATATATTCATACGTAATTTCATTCTAACTGTATTTTGTTATTAATATATATATATATATTGGTAACAAAATACACTTAGAATGACATTCTATATATATCTATCTATAAATAAAATAGAAATAACCGCAAATATATATATATATATATATATATATATATATATATATATATATATATAGATAAATACATATAATTACATAAAAGATTACATAAGTATACACGTAGAATTTAAATACCTATAAATGCATATATATTAAAATTCTACATGTATATTTAAGTAATCTTTTAACATAATTATGTGATTTGATTAATTAAAATTTGATTGACATGCCTGACAACACAGGGAGAAAGTGCAGAGAATTTAATTCGCAAGCACTATATTTGACCCTGTAACTCTCCAAGACACCATAAAACCTGTACATAGGGGGTACTGTTTTACTCGGGAGACTTCGCTGAACTCAAATATTAGTGTTTTAAACTGGTAAATTGTATTACAACAATGATATTTTAAGTAAAAGTGACGTTTTTTGCATTTTTTACAAACAAACGGCACTTTTATGGACTATATTATTGTTGTAATATGTTTTACTGTTTTAAAACACTAATATTTGTGTTTAGTGAAGTCTCCCGAGAATAACAGTACCCCCCATGTCCAGGTTATATGGTGTTTTGGAAAGTTAGAGAGTCACATATAAAGCTTGCATTTTACTTTTTTGACATTGAAATTTGCCAGATTGGTTATGTTGCCTTTGAGAGCGTATGGTAGCCCAGGAATGAGAATTACCTCCATGATGTCATACCATTTGCAAAAGTGGACAACCCAAGGTATTGTAAGTGGGGTATGTCCAGTCTTTCTTAGTAGCCACTTAGTCACAAACACTGGCCAAATATTAGTTTTTTGCTTTTTTTTACACAAAAACAAATATGAACGCTAACTTTGGCCAGTGTTTGGCCAAGTGGCTACTAAAAAAGACTAAACATACCCCACTTTCAATACCTTGGGTTGTCTACTTTTTCAAATGGTATGCCATTATGGGAGTATTTCTCATTCCTGGGCTACCACACCGTCTCAAAGGTAACATTACTAATCTGGCAAATTTCAATTTGAAAATGGAACGTTCTATATTTGACCCTGTAACTTTCCAAAACACCAAAAAACCTGTTAATGAGGGGTACTGTTGTACTCGTGAGACATTGCTGATTAACGATATGTGCATTTATTTGCAGTAAAACCTAACAGTATTATGACATTCACAGCTAAAATGTCAGACAGAAATACTAATTTCAAAAAAAATCTTATTTTCTCAAATTTTTTTAAATTTTATTCATAATAAATTATGTTCCATATATGAATAGTAAATGATAAATGAAAGCCCTGTTTCTCCTGAACAAAATGATATATAATAAGTGTGGGTGCATTTAATGTGACAGTGGTGAATTACGGTTGAATAGACATATAGAGCAAATTCCAGTTTTTGTTTACGTTTTATATACGTGAAATACATTACAAACTCTCCAGAACCTATATTGCTGAGAAACGTTTTGTGCATTCGGCACTGCTCATTCGACCTACACACCTTATAACATCATGCTATAATATGGTTATGTGATCTTCAAATAAGGAAATTATGCCCAATCCATGACAGTTACATATTATGTAGAAATAACTACATCTGCTATATAGCTTTTACTACCTTTTTCAGTTCCTTACTGTTCAATGAGTCAGAGTCAGAATGTGATATTAAATTTTCATGCCAGAGATCTAACAGATTATGAAATTTAGAACAATAATGAAGTGTAAGAGGCTTGAGGCAAATGCTCTTCCTCATGAGCATTACAACAGTGGGCGATCTTTTGACCTTCTGAGATAAGGATAAAAAGCACAATGCACCACAATCTGCTGCTTCTCCAGAGTGAAGCCCAACTTTCATATACAATAAAACCTTGTTGGTTATATTTTACAGTCTTTGGTGATGGATGGTTATTCATTCCTTGAGTCAGTATCCATACATATGTGTCTGTAGGCCTTCACACTTTAGTTAAGGATAAGAAATAAATTTTGGATAGTAGTAAAAATTAGCTTTATTTGAAACCAAATTAAAAAGCTTTATGCAAAGGAAGAAACTTGCAAGTATTATACTGATTATTTCATTTAAGCAACATGGGGGACACAGACTATATTGTACATAGGAAACATGTTGTATCTCACTTGTATCTCACATTTCTCAAAGGCTCAACCACATTATATAAAGATAAAGAACATCCAACTTCATGTATGCAATATAAAAAGTGTTGAGAATCAGAGACGTGCAGAGTTCTAAACTCTATTGCAGAAAAAAAATTACAAGATCTTGTGTTAAAAAGTTCATTTTTTATGGACAATTAAACCTCAGAGTAAATATATTATTGCAGCCAATTACCTTTTATTCCAAATATATCTTATATTTATTTCATTCTGACATAAAAAGTTTACTCATACTTTAAACTCTTCTAAACTCTTCCCCTCTGGATATTGGCATTCAATTCATATATTTAACTTTTTACTTTTATTTGAAGGAGAGGGAATGAAGATAAATTAGTCATAGGAAATGATGGCACTCCTGGATTTAAAAACAATAGTATTTATTGTTATGAATGTCAACGTTTCAGTTCTTAGCTTGGAACTTTCATCAGGATACAAAGAATGATCATACAAATGACTGGCTTTTATACAGAACAAACAGGTAAGTTAATTACTCACACCCTCAGCTGCTCGTCAAGTGGGTTGATCAGGCTGCTCCCGAGCTCGGACGTATTTCAAAATCACCTGAGTGAGTCCCCACAAGTCAGAGGCATGGTCCGCCTCCACATAAAGTATAGCCGGCGTTACTGCATTGCCAGGGCAACCGGTGATAGCGTTCGGCAATTGGCTGCCCATACGACCGCTGACAGCATGTGGAGTACTTTGGAGGCTCCACCCATGAGAGAGAGCAGTGCCACATTGATATTGGGGTTGAAACGTCGATCTACTACTGTGGGACAGTATGTTTGAATAAATACCACTGCATTTTTTAAAAGACCTCAATGCGCAACCTTTTTCTAATTATTATATATGTAAGAAGGCCATTAGGCCTGAATTTGTGAGGAGTTATTTGCCTACTTAAACGCCAGGTGCTTACTCACCTATGCCATTCCCTCTGTTTGATGGCCGTTTGATCTGGTTACCACAGCAACCAGCACTTCCGCTTTGGCCTGAAACTTTCAGCTTCAGTGTCCCACTGCAGTCTACGACCTCCAGCTCCAACTCACCTCCGGCTTCCCTGTTGGCACTTCCCGTTTGTCAGGGTACCTTTTGTGTGGGCACAGGATGTGCCACACACTGAAGTCCTCTTGCGAGAGGCTAGGGACCTGTCCAGGCATTCTATCACTGTTTCCATTGATTCTCACTCCGGCCGCAATAGCTCCGCCTCTTTTTATGATGCAGCATGTGCACGCTGACGTCATGACGCCCGTGACATCACTACCCGCCAAAACGTTTACATTTGAACATTTTGGGGGCATAGCTACAAACTAAAGAACAATGAATATAAGGGAACTTCTGAACTAGACTCATTGCCCTGTTGTGGTTCTTCTTAGTCCCAATAGCATGTTGTACTTTGTTTATTATTTCTGGTTTTGACTTTGGCTTGTTTGATTATTCTTCTTTCTATTACCCTTTGACTCAGCTTGCGTGCCCTTGTTATTCTTGATTTGTGGCTTCCCTGACCTTGGCTCGTACCTGTTTATTATCTGTCCTAGTGACACCAGCCCGGCCATTCTAAGGTCGGTAGTGTTACATCTTTATTACACTCTGTGTGTGAGATCCGGCAGGTGTAACTACCCAGGTAGGTCCATACGATACCCTTTTCGAGGAAATGGATCAGACCCTAATCAATAGGTCTAATCCTGGACCCGATGAAGGTCGTAATGCTTCCGTGGCTCCTCTGGACTTGAGGTGGCTACAGTAGGTGCCTCTTCTCATGTCAAACCACCATTACGTTATGGTGGGGCACCAGAGGCTTGCCGGAGATTTTTAAACCAGATCAGTATTCACTTTGAACTGCAGCCTCGTTGGTATCCTACAGATAGAGCAAAGGTGGGATTCATAAAAACTCTACTAGTGGATAGAGCCTTGACTTGGGCTAATCCTCTTTGGGAGAATGACCATCCTATAGTGTACAACTATGTTGCTTTTGTAGAGGCTTTCAGGCGTACCTTCGATCCACCTGGAAGAAAGGCTAATGCAGCCAGATCTCTCCTCCATCTTAAGCAAGGTAACAGATCCCTAGTAGAATATGCTCTGGAATTCAGATCCTTAGCATTTGAAGTAGGTTGGAACAACCAAGTTTTTGTGGATGTTTTCTTGAATTGGGTTGTCAGGGGCTATATTGGATGAAATAGAAATAGCAATAGCCTGAAAACCTAGAGGATTTAATAACTTTAATTTCCTGCATAGATGAAAGAATGAGGTATAGCCAAAATACCTGGGACAGGCCTAGAAGGGCTTCTATTCGCATGGCACCGGTATATAATAATCCTGATTCCATGGCACTTGTCTTACCGGAACCGATGCAATTAGGGATGACTAGGTTAAGTGAGGCCGAATGTCAATACAGTCTATATTGTGGGCAAAGAGGACATCTCCGTTTGTCTTGTCCTAGCAGGCCAGAAAACTCTTGCACCTAAATCCTTATATGGGACAGGCCTTGCGTGTTTCTTCTTTGTCCTCCATAAAACATAACGATCACAGGCTTCTTATTCACATCACCTTAACTTGGAATAAAAAAGTAGTAAAGACTGTAGCATTAATAGATTATGGTGCTGTGGAGAATTTTATTGATGAGAATTTTGCTTTTGAAAATTCTATTCCTTTCCAGTTAAGAGATACACCCTTGGTCGTTGAGGCCATAGATGGTAGACCCCTCCAGGTACCTGTGGTACACGAAACCATACCAGTTCATATGTTAGTAGGCGTGTAACACAAGGAGATTTGTGTACTCCAAGTGATCTCTTTTCCGGCTTTCCCAATAGTGTTGGGGTTCCTTGGGTGAGAAATAATAATCCAACTATCGATTGGGAGTGAGGTGATGTAGTAGCTTGGAGTAACAATTGTCGCCAGGGATGTATTACTAAAGCCTATTCACCTTATTAATGTCCCTACCATGTCTCCTTTATCTACAGAAATTCCGGAACAATACATTAAGGAGAAAGAAGTATTTCATAATGGTAAAGCTGACTTATTACCAACCCATAGATCTTATGATTGTGCCATTGATGATTGTGCCATTGATGATTGTGCCTAGAAGCACTGTATATCCTCTTTCAGCTAAAGAGAATACTGTATTAAAGGAATACATTAAAGAAAACCTGGAAAAAAGCTTCATTTGAAAATTGGCCAGGGCAGGATTTTTCTTTGTGTCCAAAAAGGAGGGTGACCTCAGGCCTTGTATCGATTACAGAGGATTGAATAAGATTACGGCAAGTAATGCTTATGCAATACCTCTTATAACCGAGTTGTTTGATAGATTGAAAGGTGCTAAAATCTTCATATATAAGCACTTAAGAGGTGCTTATAATCTGGTCAGAATACCTAAAGGAGACGAGTGGAAGACAGCCTTTAACACCAGGTATGGGCATTACGAGTATACGGTAATGCTTTTTGGGTTATACAACACCCCGGCTGTCTTCTAGGATCTCATAAATGACATATTAAGAGATTTCCAACAAGAGTGTGTGTGGCAAACCTAGCCACTTGGACAATATAAAGAGAATGTGCCTTTAAGGGTTGCCTGTATGGTTGTGGGGATATGTGTGTGCCTAGCTGTAATGTATGTTGGCTGTATAACCTTGTATTACCTGTATTGGCTATCTGCCGAAAGCAGATAGCTGTATTCCATTTTGTTTCACGAACGGCACCTTTGCGGGCCGTTCGTGAACCGAAATAACCACCCTGAAATAGCCCACACATTTAGAGACGTGTGGCGCTTGTTAACCGATTGCAACAATGTTGCAATCGGTAATTAGAGGCTCTTCTATGTGGTAATTAGAGGCTCTTCGTTCGGCTACCGACTATGCAGCGGTCAGCCATCTTTGTTCCCCCAGGGGTGTTTGGTCGTCGAGCGCGTGGTACTTAAATCGGCTACTCGACGGTGCGAACACCGCTGAACTTCCAGGCCGTTCGGGAGTTCTGGGCCGTTGGGTACTTTATTCCCTATACATCAATCGGTCTTTTGAATGTGTGTTTTAATGAATATGTTTTTCGTGTGGCGTTCGGTTGTTTTAGCTGGGATCTGAGCGGTAAGCTCACGAATGATGCGCTCAGACCCCAGCTATCTACTGAACGTCCATTCGTGCAAATAGACCTAATAGTCGAAAAACTGTGTATTTTAAAGTAAATTGCCGGTTCTGCTGCACGGAGGGATAATCCACTTAACAGTATATTCCAGTAGGAGGATCCCTCTCGTGCAGCAGTGCCTGATGGGTGAAAGGCTCTGTAATGTAAGTTCCTCATGTAGTCCACTCTGGGAATACCCCTGGGATAGGACTCAGGAAACCCCTTGCATGGGGAATTGTATAAATTGTGGAGCCTGTGAATAAAGCTTTAAGTTGACTCTCAGAACTGTGTTTCGTCCGGTTACTTGGAGATTTGGGATATTGCCTTGCTTTTCAGCGCTTGACTGTGGATTACCTTCTGAACCAGCGGAGATTGTGGGATTTAATATTGCCGCTCCGCTACAGTGTGTTATCATCTACCTGGATGATATATTAATATACTCCAAAGACAAAATGGCGCATCACAAACAAGTAATGAAAGTTTTGAGCAAACTGTTACAAAACGGGCTATATTACAAACTAAAAAAATGCCTTTTTGACCAGTCCCAAATAACTTTCCTAGGCTATGTAATAACAGGGGAGGGATTTGAAATGGATACTAAGAAATTGGATTCTATAATCAAGTGGCCCATACCTAATAATAATAACTGTTCTAACAAATCACAAAAACCTTTCCTATATAGGCGAAGCTAAACGTTTGTCAGTTAGGCAAGCTCATATCTGAAAAGAAAACGGTTATTTTAACTGTAGTAGATTTACCAAGATGGCACATTTTATTTCCTTACCAAAATTACCCTCTTCACCTGAATTGGCTACTATATTCGCCAAAGAGATATTTCACATTCACGGTATACCTAAAGAAATAATCTCTGACAGAGGATCTCAATTCATATCCCGTTTCTGGAAGGCCTTTTGTTCTCAGATGGGAATTACTCTTAAATTCTCGTCGGCTTATCATCCACAATCCAATGGGGCAGCGGAAAGGACTAATCAGAGAATTGAGCAATACTTAAGATGTTTTGTTTCCGCTCATCAGAATGATTGGGTTGGCCTACTTCCATGGGCTGAGTTTGCATTGAACAACATGGTTTCTGATGCCACTCAACATAGCCCTTTCTTCATGAACTGCGGTTTCCATCCTGTTGTTCTACCGTCGGAATTTCCTTCACAGGGACTACCAATGGTTGACGAACATATGGAAAACCTGAAGAAGACATGGGAGGAGACTCAACAACTCCTGATTCGAAAAACCTCTCTTGATAAGAAGTATGCCGATGTACGTAGGCTTGCTGCTCCTGTCGTAGGCTTGCTGCTCCGGGTGATAAAGTCAATACTAAACATATTCATCTTAAAGTTCCATCTATGAATTTTGCTCCTAGATTTATTGGTCCTTACACAGTGTGAAGGATTCTCCTATACTCATTCGGCTGTTTTCCCCCGCTGCTATTTAAGTGCCTTGAGAGCATTCGTTTTATTTGTTCATTCGGTAAATCATTTGTTTTATTGAACAAAGACCACCCTGGGTAGCAATTAGAACATGGAACGCTATGCAACCACACAAAACCGCAAAGTAATTGAATGCTCCTAGGTGGACGTTATTTTGTGCATCTCACGTGGTGAGAACAATGGATAGCGACCATCTTAAACTCCCGAAGGCAGCCAGTGGGACTTGGTCGTCAAGTGCCTGGAACTGTTTTCGGCACAGCACTCGCACGAACACCCGTTCCCCATGGAAGTCCCATCTGACCTATTTCCACTTACAGTATACGAACGGCGTTCGGGAGTTTCAAACAACCGAACGAAGGGAGCATTCTTCATGAACCATCTGCATTCTAATTATAGTGGTTTTCCTGTAATTTTATCAGAATGGAGACCGGCTCTTACTACCAATTCCGTGGAACTCTGTATCGGATACAACCGCATGCGAGCCGGTCAAACTTCCACACGATGTGACACAAAAAGTACAGAACGGATTTTCGTGCAAATTGAATATGTTGCTCACAGTATCCTCAGCTTTTTATATTAATATGATTATTTTGATGTGCATAAAGTATAGTCTTAAAAATTGTGAAAAATAGTAATTTTTCTAGCCAGCAGATAATTGAGCTTAGTATGTTGCTGAAACTCAATTATCTAGCCTGGCCCAGAGGAGGAGCTTGTACTGTATAAATTGAATGCCTGTTGCTTCGAATAAATCAGTCTTGTTCCAGCATTAAGCTTTGGCTCATGTGTGGACTGTTCGTAGATACCAGCGTGTTATTTTACCCTGTGGATTATTGACATTATTCTGTTATTGGGAAAAAGGGAATATTTGATGGGACTACTGATTACTGCCATCACAACTGGTTGGCAGCGGTGGGATCTTCCCTTTTCCTACAACGAGAATTCGAGCAGACACTGGTACAGTGAATGGAAGGCTGGTACACACAGCTGAAATGTAGCATGTTAAAAGTACTGTTGGAGGTCTGTGGAAAGAGTGCCAGCAACAAAGTCAAGCGAGTCATCATAGCTGAGTTAATGGAGCTAGACTGGGAGAACTTGGCTGCGGCATCACAGACCAGTCGGGAGGTTGAGACACCGACAGTTTGTGAAAATGAGTCATCAAACAACAAGGAGATTCGGGAAAGACTGGCATGGTTTGGCCCGAACCCAACCACAGAAGTCATCCTGCAGGTGATGAACATTGTAGCAGAGGAGGCGAAACAGAAGGCACAGCTAGAGATGCAGATAAGGCTGGCTGAAGCCAATTGAGCAGCGACAAGTTCCCCGACCGGAGGGAACAACACCGGAGATACCGAAAAATTCCCTTCAGTGCCTTTAAAGCCTTTAATGAGAAGGACTGTGAAATTGATGGCTATCTGGCCGATTTCGAGCGCCAGTGTAGCCTACACAGGGTGCCTGTAGATGAGTGGGTTTCCATATTATCTGGAAAATTATCAGGCAAAGCGGTCGATGCTTTCCCGGCGGTATCAGAGCAGGAGATCCACAGTTATGACGGGGTCAAGGAGGCACTCCTGGCCCGATATGCGGTAACCCCAGAGACGTACCGCCAAAAGTTCAGAGACTCACGAAAGACGGATAAAGATTCCTATACCGAATGGGCCTGCCGCCTACAGCTCTCCGCTTTCAATTGCATCACCAGCTGTCAAGCTACTACCATAGATGACATTCTGCAGCTAATGTTTTTGGAGCAATTCTACAACCACATTCAGCCAGATGACCTTTTCTTTACCCGAGGCAGCCAAGCTTGCAGACGAGTATGCGGATACTCGCAAAACCACACAGACCCCACCACGGGACCAACCACTCCGACCCGCAGTACCATCACCACCGGCCATGTCCAGGTACCAACCCCCCAGCAGACCGGTGAAATCCCAGCCCTGCTACCCTCGGCCTGCTGGCAACGAGCCCAGCTGTTTCCGGTGCATCCAACTGGGACACTTGCGCAACAATTGCCCCTTGGATGCCCCCAGGTCCAATTGGACTCGCCCCGGGTTCCCTCAACCCAGGGCAGCAGCCCAGTGTGTGGACTATCCCATACCCTCTACCTTGGTCCAGAGGCATTTAATTGATAATGCAGAACGTCCGGGGAAGTCCATTGCTGTGCAAATGGCAGGGGGGGCTATTTACCGGATTCCCACTGCCCAAGTCCACCTAGACTGGGGCGCTGCGGCATGAAAGAGTTACCAGCAAAGGTCATACTGGGCAACGATATCGGTCCTCTAACCTCCGCTTTTGTACCAGCAACCACTCACGAGGCGCAAGCTGTGACTACCAGAGCCCAAAGCCGTGCTTCTGAGAGCCATCCACCTCCTACTGAGACCCTGGTAAGCCAACCTACCTTACCCCTGACTGTAGAGACCCTCCCCTGGGATACCCCGGATATTTTTGGGAGGGAAGTAGCGGGTGACCCTTCCTTAGCAAAGTATAGGGAGAAAGCTAGGGCAGGTCATGGGGGGGCTGGAAAAGGAACAGTTAGTCTGGGAGGGGGGGAGACTGTACAGGCTCACGGAGACCTGGGTCAACACATCTGGGCCCTGGCAAAAATCCCAGCTGGTAATTCCCAGGAAGTACCGGCGGGAGTTATTGCGGATTGAGCACGATGTCCCCTTAGACGTTACATCAGGTCACCCAGAACTTCTTCTGGCCTGGGGTATCCGACGATGTCCGAGTGTGTTGCCAGACGTGTGAAGTATGCCAGAGAGTGGGTAATAAGGGAGACTGCCCGAAAGCTAAACTGGTCCCAATGCTTATAACAGAGGAACCTTTCAAAAGAGTAGCTGTAGACATTGTAGGACCCCTGGCCCAGGCTAGCTGCTCCGGTAAGCGCTATATACTTATCGTAGTGGACTACGCTACCCGCTACCCGGAGGCTGTAGCCATCTCCAATATTCAGGCAGAGACGGTTGCTGATGCCCTGGTCAAGATTTTCTCTAGAGTGGAATTTCCCAAGGAGATTTTATCAGACCAGGGTACGCAGTTCACTGCTGAGTTAACCCAGCAACTGTGTAAGGTCTGCGGGATTAAACCCCTGACAAGCTCCCCGTACCACCCTCAGACCAATGGTCTCTGTGAGTGCTTCAAAGGAACTCTGAAGCAAATGCGGAAGATGTTCACGGGAGCCTACAGAGACTAGGAGCGATTCCTGCTGCACCTCCTGTTTGCGTACCAGGAGGTGCCCCAGAAATCCACCGGGTTCTCGCCCTTCGAGCTACTGTATGGACCTTATCAAAGATAATTGGGAGGGCCAGACCAAGATTGAGGGGACCCCGATTGTGCCCTATTTGCTGGAGCTGAGTGACCGCATGGAGGAGTTAGCCCAGGTGGTGAGAGAAAATCTCCAGGCGGCCCAGCAGCACCAGAGAGTATGGTACGATCGGAGGGCCAGGTACTGGAGCTTTCAGGTTGGGCAAAAGGTCATGGTTCTAAAACCTGTCTGAACTGACAAGCTCCAGGCTGCCTGGCAGGGCCCGTACAAGGTTATAGGACAGTGCGCGATACCACCTATACTATAGCCAACTGTGAGAATGTGGATGTGAAATGGACATTTAAAGAATGGGACGAAGAGGTGACGGCCATCTGTGCCCCTGCTGAAGAGGACACAGAGGCCTTGCCCTTACCGGACCTGTTAGAGGGTGACAGGGAGACGAGGAATATGGAGTTGATCCAGTTGGGGGAACAGCTGGGAGCCCAAGAAAGGGCTCAAGCCACCTGCCTGCTGGAAGTCAAACAAGCCACCTTTTCCCAGGAACCCGGGTATACTCAGTTAGCCGTCCACAAGGTGGATACCCCAGGACAGGCACCCCTGAGACAACCTCCTTACCACATTCCTGAGGCTGTTAAAGACGGAATGCGGACGGAAATAGACAAGATGCTTCATCTGGGAGTGATAGAGAACTCCGATAGTCCTTAGGCATCCCTGGTAGTCTTAGTTCCAGAGCGGGACGGTATGACCCACTTTTGCATTGACCACAGGTGGCTTAACGACAAGACAGTGACAGACGCCTATCCGATGCCTCAGATGGATGAGCTGCTGGACCGCATCTCCAAAGGGAAGTATCTGACCATGATTGACCTCTGCAAGATATACTAGCAGATACCCTTGGCGGAGCATGCAATCTCCAAGTCAGCGTTCATCACCCCGTTCGGCTTATACCAATTTTGAGTTATGCCATTCGGGAAGAAGAACGATGCCGTTATCTTCCAGCGGATGGTGGGCCTCTGCGTGTTCCTACCTGGACAATATCTCCATCTATAGCAATACCTGGGAGGCACACCTGAAGCACGTAGGGTCAGTATTAGACAGGATTAGGGGGGCCGGCTTAACCTTGAAGCCTGACAAGTGCCACCTTGGTATGGCGGAGGTACAATATTTGGGCCACCGAGTCGGGTGTGGTAGGCAACAGCCAGAGGCTGTTGCTAATTGGCCCACTGCCCATACCAAGACACAAGTTAGGGCTTTCTTAGGGACAGCCGGCTATTACAGATGCTTTGTACCAGACTATAGCATCATGGCCAAACCTCTGACCGACCTGACCAAAAAGAAACTACCCCGGCAAGTTATTTTTCAAGCTTTAAAACAAGCCGTTGTTAATGCTCTGGTGTTGGCTGCCCCAGATCCTAACAAATGCTTTATCGTCCATACAGACACTTCAGTGTTTGGACTGGGGGCAGTATTAAGCCAGATCAGAGACAATGGAGGGGAGCACATGGTGGCCTACCTGAGCCGGAAACTTTTGCCTAGAGAGGTCAGCTATGTGGCCATCGAGAAGGAGTGCCTGGCATTGGTCTGGGCACTCAAATAACTAACTCCTTACTTGTATGGCCGTGCCTTCACCCTCATCACTGACCACAATCCCCTAGTCTGGCTCAACCCGGTCTCTGGTGATAATGCCCGTTTGTTACGTTGGAGCCTTGCCCTACAGCCGTATGATTTCACAATACACTACTGTCCAGGCAAGCAAAATGGCAATGCAGACGGGCTGTCACGACAAATAGACTTATTATCTGACTAATTGCTGAAATCCCCGCCAGCCCCTACTTGACCAGGCAAGGTCCACCCGTGTCTGCCGGAGCAGGGAGAAAAAGGGGGGCCATTGTGAAGGATTCTCCCATACTCATTCGGCTGTTTTCCCTCCCTGCTATTTAAGTGCCTTGAAAGCATTCGTTTTATTTGTTCATTCGATAAAACATTAATTTTATCGAACAGAGACCACCCTGGGTAGCAATTAGAACATGGAACACTATGTAACCACACAAAACCGCAAATTAATTGAATGCTCCTAGGTGGCCACCATTTTGTGCATTCGAACGCACATGGTGAGAACAATGGATAGTGGCCATCTTAAACGCGGCCAGCGGGACTTGGTCGTCGAGTGCCTGGAACTGTTTTTGGCATAGCACTCGCATGAACACCCAGTCCCCATGGAAGTCCCGTCTGACCTATTTCCACTTACAGTATACGAACGACGTTCGGGAGTTTCAAACCACCGAACGAAGGGAGCATTCTCCACAAACCATCTGCATTCTAACTATAGTGGTTTTGGTTTAATTTTACGGAGACCGGCTCTTACTATCAATTTCATGGAACTTCCACACGATGCGACACAAAAAGTACCGAATGGATTTTCATGCAAATTGAAAATGTTGCTCACAGTATCCTCAGCTACCCAGGGATGTGCTTTTTATATTATTATGATGTACATAAACTATAGTTTAAATTTTTTTGAAAAATAGTAATTTTTCTTGCCAGGAGATAATTGAGTTTAGTATGCTGCTGAAACTAAATTTTCTAGCCTGGTCCAGAGGAGGAGCTTGTACTGTATAAATTGAATGCCTGTTGCTTCGAATAAATCAGTCTTGTTCCAGCATCAAGTTTTGTCTCATGTGTGGCTTATTTGGCGATACCAGCGTTATTTTACCCTGTGGATTATTGTCATTATTCTGTTATTGGGAAAAAGCTTTACGCATCCCTAATGTTTTCCATGTGTCACTAGTGAAACCTTTGACTTGTAATAGATTCACCAGACAGGTTGTTCCTCCTTCTTCTGTCCAAGTGGAAGGTCAGGAAGAGTATGTTGTCCGTTCTCTGCTTGATTTCAGAGTTTCTAGGGGTATCTTGTGGACTGGAAAGGGTATAATCCTGAAGACAGGTCTTGGGTTGAGGTTTTGGATATCCATGCCCCTCATCTTCTTTGCTCCTTCCATTCCAAATTTCCTTCCCGGCGTGGTAACTTCCGCCCAGTTGGCGGTTCTCGAGGGGGGGTACTGTCAGGGTACCTTTTGTGTGGCTTCTTCTTATGACGCAGCATGTGCGCGCCGACGTCATGATGCTGGTGACGTCACTACCCGCCAAAACGTTTACATTTGAACATTTTGGGGGCGTGGCTACGAACCATAGAACAATGTATATAAGGGAACTTCTGAACCAGACTCATTGCCCTGTTGTGGTTCTTCTTAGTCCCAATAGCACGTTGTACTTTGTTTATTATTCCTGGTTTTGACTTCGGCTTGCTTGACTATCCTTCTTTCTATTACCCTTTGACACGGCTTGCGTACCCTCGTTATTCTTGATTTCTGGCTTCCCTGACCTCAGCTCGTACCTGTTTATTCTCTGTCCTAGTGACGCCAACCCAGCCATTCTAAGGTCCGGTTACGTTACATCTTTATTACACTCTGCATGTAGGATCCCAACTATTCCTGACACTGTTTTCCAGACACGAGACCCATCACGCATACGTATGTACACGTCAGGAATAACTGCTCGGTTATTCCCATGTTTGGGACTAAAAATGTGGGCATTGGCTCCCTTCTGGTACATTTAGTTTGTTTGCATCAAATTATTTTGTGTAAATTTTCATACGGCACTTGTAATGTGTCATTCAGCTGTTTCAGTATATCCGTACAGTTTTCATGAATTAGCTTATATCTATTCATGCATTCGTATGGTCAGTTCATTTCGCATGTATTTGTTTATTTGCTAGAATCATTCACTTATCATTCCATTCGTACGTCTTTCGCATATTTTCGTTTAACTACTGATTCATTGTCTATTCGATTATGTGGCCTACAAGTTTGTTAAAATCTATTTGCACATGTAATTCATATCCTTAATTTAATTTGCATGAATTTCGTACAAATTTTCTGTCACTTAGGGGATTCAGTAACCTACACTTAATTGCCTGCTCCATTCGCATAGCCAAACTCACTTTCCCTTGTAATTTTGTGTATCCTGCTATGTTACTTATACACTTATACTTCTCATCTGTTAAATTTCATGAGTCTCGTACACATCTATAACGTCAAATTCTTTCACGCAATGACTAACACAGTTACTGATGTCAAACCCACGCAGTGATACAAAATATTTGGTGTACATGCTCTTCATTCACAAGCTCAATATCACGGTTTAGGATCACAATACTCTACCAGATTTCATAGGTCACTTAACTAGATCATGTGTTAGTTATTGTTAAACTTGGCTAACCAATCATACACCCTATTTGGAGGAGTCACATTTCCACAGACTCTCTCGTTCTTTAACATCAATTTCAGTATCACAATAACTCAGCATTATTTTCACAAGAAATATACAATAGTGTACAGCACATAAAACAATATAGAATATATTCCTAATATATCACAGTGGCCCAGAAGGGTATAAAAAAAGTATAGAGATTAAATATATATACCCTCTGTTCTGTAGCAGATATCACTGCAGAAAAAAACAGAATACTTTCATAGGGCAATATAGTATCAATAATATATGGAACAGTCACAAATGGAATCTTATAATTATCACACTCACATTTTTCTGAGCCTGTCTATATAACTGGCTCAGGTAATACAGCTTTATGGTGTGATGCTGGAGTTCCACTGGTATGTCACAATCCAAGGTTATAATAGGCACAACACGTTTCGACCTTCAAAGAGGTCTTCCTTGGGTGGAATCATTTTCACACTCTATTAAACTTTATAAATTAAAAATCCTTCAACCTCTTCGTTAAACCTTCTCTCTATCACACGTATATATATAAAAAAAAAATAAAAAAAAAATATATATATATATATATATATACGCGTACTTTTTACTTTGTTCTCCTACTATCTCACGGTTTTACGTACATCGAATTTGCCACTTTAAAAATATATGGATTGTCATCCTTTGTTCCCGAAAAAATTTAGTTCAAGGTACTTGATATTACACTTGTTATTCTTACCTCAACCTCTCAAGGCCTTAGCCTTTTCCTTACGTTCATTATCCATATTAATAGGGGCTTGTCTCTAGTATTTGACCAACGTAAGGTCCTCTATTACGCATATATACTCACGTATAACTCTAGAAATATCATGTCTCTCCGAAGCACTGTCTGTCTTTTCCACCTCAAAGTTTTCAGTCAAATTCACCCCTTCCCCTTTTTTTCTCTTTTTATATCACTCTCATACCCACTCATATCTATCTTACTTGTAGGATATTCCAGTCTCGGATCAGTCCTATACCTTAGTCTTTGCCTTTTACTTAAGGGTGTATTGCCTATCTCTCACTCTGACGTTCACTTGTTACAGGTATGTATCCGCACGCTTACAATTACTTAGTCAGAGACAAGCCCCACTAGGACTAGAGAACTGGTTTTTATGGATAGGTGGTGCCCCTAGTACTAATTAATTATTGGTCCTGCGAGGCCAACCTCCCACCTCATCACAGAGGTTTGCCCAATGGCCCAAATCATAGTAAGCCGACTCGCACACCCTTCTACAGGGTTTTAGTCAGGGCCACACGTATTTGCTCTTTTACTGTCACTGAGAGGCCAAGAGTCTGCCACAACTTCTAGTGGATACAAGCCACCATGGTCCAAATCATAGATAGAGCCTCTCACCGCCACTTGGTAACTAGCAGGGCCTCACCTGTCACATTAGCTAATTTCTTTGTCATTCAGCACTAGTCAGCAAGCCAGTTCTACGAAGGTTTATTTTGTCTGTTTCCTGTATTTTACTAAATCATACTCTTTTCACAGGATGTCACAAGAACTAATCCCAGGTGATGACCAGCCCCTCCAAGATACGCCCAGTATGCCCGCCAGATCTGGGTCCCCTGCAGTATCCCTAGCTCCCTCTACCCCCAGGTCCCTGAGATCATGGACCAAACCAAAAATAACACAGAGCTACGGCATAGAGGTATCCCTTTCCCTGCTTCAGCTAGTAAGGCGGAACTCTAGAAACTGCTAACAGTTCAGTTCAGTGATTCCAGGCCCGGCACAAGTTCTCAGTGGCCACACGCAGGCACTCCAGATGCAACGCAAGAAACTTTATTGTCAATTCTGTCAACCCTACAGGCACTAAACCAAAGACTGCCCAAACTAGAAACAGCCATCGCTACTCCAGGTGACTTACCTGGCCCTTCAGTTCATATTCAAGCACCCCCAAACACTCAGGTTAGTATAATCCCCCACCACGTGTTACCCCCACATTTCTCCTGCCCACTTGGTCCCAGCCTCCATTAAAAATAGATATACTTGACGATAAAGACATCAATTTGGTTTCCCTCCTTATCGCCTTGCAGGA
The DNA here is from genome assembly GCA_933207985.1 of Pelobates cultripes. Classification (NCBI taxonomy): domain Eukaryota; kingdom Metazoa; phylum Chordata; class Amphibia; order Anura; family Pelobatidae; genus Pelobates; species Pelobates cultripes. The sequence goes on along the minus strand of OW240913.1, from coordinate 28,187,717 downwards.
CATCCTTAAAAACAGAGCTTACAACTGTGGCGATATTTCAGTTGTGCTTAAAACCAGAGACCCACATCTTAACAAAAAACTTTCCATCCCTTAATTCGTCATTGCCTTTGGGATATACAGAGACGTCATCTGCTCTTCATACCCCCAAAGCTAGAAATAATTAGATCTATATATGCACAAGGTGGTGGACCTAGGGCTTAAATACAGGGGGCTCCGCGTTTTATGACTACCATAAGTTGGTGTCGGCCAAGGCAGCATCTCATCTGGCCCAGTTCAACATCCGAATAGACTGGAGTCAGAGTTGTTCTGGCCACTTGGACACAGAGTTGTTCTGGCGTAATTTTGCCATCCTGAAGCCCCCGTTTTGTGCAGTATGCAATTCCACCTCGCACTCCACTGACTTGTGCCCCTGCGAAGCAGATCCCTCCTCTTCCCATTCCACTTTTAGCCCAACCACCAGGCAAGACAGTGGTCAAAGGGTTAAGCTTCAGGCCCATAGTATTCCTTGGCAAGGCGCAAGTGTGCAACAATTTTAATGCCGGCGCGTGCAATTACAGAGTATGCAGACTGTTGCACATTTGTTCTATCTGTTTTAGAGCACACACAAAATCTATGTGCCCCACCAAGCTTTTTCCAAAGAAATGACTAACAGAGGTTAATATTGATGCACTGGCATACCACCTACACACTTACCCCTGTTCTCACCTGGTGGAATTTCTGGTCTCAGGGCTTTCACACAGGACTGATTGCACTCCCCGCAGACACTTTAGAATGCCCGAACCTTTTGTTCATCTCCAATGATCCTACCATGGTGGACGAATTGTTAGTTAAAGAAACCCAGGCAGGTTTTGTCCATTCACAGAATCCCCGTTCTCCATCTGGCGTACAAATCCCATTGGGGTGGCTACTAACAAATCTTTCAATAAAAAACAATTAATCATAGATCTTTCCACTCCTCATTCTTCACTCAACCCAGCATCAATTCACTCATACCCGCCAAAGAGTTTCCCCTCCACTATGCCACACTAAATAACGCCACACAAGCCATTCTACTAGCAGGCAGTCGTGCATGGCTGAGTAAAACTGACATTTCAAATACTTCTACCTATCCATCCGTCTTTATGGCATATCCATGGCATTAAGTGGAGGGACAAATATTACTTTGCAACTCTGCTTACGTTTCGTTCAAGGAGCAGCCCGAAACTGTTTGACATCTTTGCATAAACCCTCTGGTGGCTGCTGCTGAATGTCGGTAGGTGTTATATACTACTTGGACGATTTCTTGTTGATTGAAACAGGCTCTCACACACCAAGAAGCATCATTAGTACCACAGATCTCTTCACAACCCTAGGTGTCCCTCTGTCCCCCAACAAAACGCTAGGCCCCACAACTAAACTGGTTTTCTTAGGTATATCACTAGACACAGTATCCTTTCAAGCAAGCCTAACCCACAAGAAATTGGTCCGCATAAGGGGAGAACTAGATCTATTTCTCCAGATTGATACCTGCACGTGAAAAGATCTCCAGTCTTTACTGGTATCCCTTAATTTCGCCATGCACATTATTCTACAGGGTCAATCATTCATCTCCAGGCTACTGTGCCTCTTACATGGTGTACCAGACATTGGTACTATTGTAATCGACCCAGTAGCCAGGGACGATTTGCTCATGTGGAAGAATTTCATTCTAGAATGGAATGGCATCTCCATGTTCATTCCCCCACTAACTGAGCAATCCCCAGTATTATGGACAGGTAAAGCAGCCCATACCAGATTCGCTGCAATATTTGACAACTATTGGTTCAGGGACAACTGACCCATAGACACAGCTACCTTGCAGGCCTTTAGAGAAACCTCGACCTTATTTGAAATCTACCCTATTGTGGCTGTACCTGGGATCATCTCTGGTCCGGCAAGGCGGTCAAGTGTTACACTGACAATTCGGCGGCCTGCGAGATAATCAACAAGGGATGCTCCTCCTTAATTAACCATCATGATCATGTTGGTCCGGAAATTGACCTGGCTCCCTCCTAAATTACAATTTTACCTAGTTTGCGAACACATCCCAGGAGTATTTAATGTATTTACATATTTACTTTTTACATTATATATAAATATATATATATATATATATATATATATTTTTTTTTTTAATCACTATCATTGTACTTGTATTTTGATATTAATATATATATATATATATATATATATATTAATATTAAAATACCCTTATACAGTGTGTGTGTATGTATATGTGTGTATATATATACTTAGATTATATATATATATAATAAATATATATATGATCTAAGTATAAATGAATAAATATATATATGATCTTGCAAGGACTTCGCGATCACATGGCCCAGGATGGCTGGATCTGAAGCAGGGGGACTCAATGGGATGCCAGGTGAGTTCCCCCACCGCGATAGCCTATGTTGCTTGGATGATGTAATAATTTGTACACACTGTTTGGTATTCTTTTTAATGCAGTTTAAAAGAGAACATTTTTGTTTTAATAAGACCCATATTAGAGCTATTAGGGGCAGTTGAGAATTTCTTATCTGCCTGGTAGCTATCCTACATTTAACCATGACCAGCATACAAATATTCTTTATTACTTTTAGCCTTGCTCTACATATCTTTTATCATTCTGAAAAATTGTTCGTAATCTAAAAAGAAATTTGATTGATTTTGGAGTGCTCAAAATAGTGCAATAAAAAGAAAAGTAAAGACTGTCTGTCCACCATGCCGAAAATATCTCTTGAATGCAACTGGGGGTAGTACCTTCTATTTAATCTCACTGGGTTATTAGACATTGATAATGTTTCATTATGTTTAGACTGCTTCAGGATACCTAAAAGCTTAGGATACAAGTTGCAAGAGAAAAAATTGCAACTCATGTTAATCTAAATTTTTTATAAGCCTTGACATTTTTGCATTCTCTAACATGAAGTGGAAGCTGGATAGCTGGATAACATACTGCTTTTGCCCTTCTGATTTCATGGAAAATTTCGAAAACTGGTTATGATTCCTATACTGAATTATTGGAGATATGGGTCAACCGAAATGGTAAATGCTTAACGCTATCCACGAGAAAATGGCAATCAATGCCTGATTGCACAAACTCTCAAGATGATTCCTCATCCGTAATAAGAACAAATATAAAATGTTGTTTTTTTAAAAGCCCCTGTTAAAATGCAGCTTAATATTCTGAACATGTGTCTTACTTTCTGTTCTTTTTTGTTTGCTATAGCTAATCCTTGTGAACATCATGATGATTTTGAGAACTGTAATGAATTTGAGGATTTGTGCGATGAATCTGATGAAGACGTCTCCTTTATTAAAGATATCTGCAAAGCTACGTGCTTATGTGATGATGAAATTCAGTAATCGTCTTGTTATAACTGTATAAACAAATGCATTGAGTAATAAAACTAATTAGTAAACAAAGACATCATCACACAACATCATTTGTATGTGTTTTACTTTGTCACAAAATGCCTCTTCTATACTCTGCAAATGGAAACTGCACAAGGCAGGTGTTCTCCAATTTCTGTCTGTTTCATTTCTCGTAAATAAAATGTGCATTTTTAAAATTATAATCAAGCAGAACTTTATGAAGTTTAGTTAATCCATGCAGAAATATCTTCAATATAGTTTGAAGAATCCAATTGCAAATACAACAAGCTGACAGGTCATGGGTTAGCCACAGGGAAGGACATCCTAAGGTACCTCATTCTGCTGAGTGCACATGAAGTTATTTAGCATCATGTTCTTCTGCAGTGCATTAGGCATAGTGGGCAATAAGAGGACAATGAAAACGTCATGGTGCGGTTAGGGGAATACTATATTTTTAGTAAGACTGGCCATTTTTAATAACTAGCAATGTGGGGCCAGTTAACTTACACATATGTATTAATTGAAGTCTTTAACCCCTTAAGGACACATGACATGTGTGACATGTCAGGATTCCATTTTATTCCAGAAGTTTGGTCCTTAAGGGGTTAAAGCTTTAGTGCATACAAAATTTCTATCCTTGTGTGTGTAGTGAACCTATATAAAGTATATTGTTCATGTCTTTATCTGAGTGAAAATTTAATAGGCAACATGTTTGAAGGCGTGGAGAGGGAATTGGTGATGAAAATATTAAAGCCCACACCCCCCACTAAAATGAGTCACCACCCCTGCCAAATTAGTATTTTATAATGATCTTTCACTGAAATTCCAACCCAATCAAAATATATACTGAGGCAAAGTAAGGACTTTGTATCAAGAAGTGACAGCTGCAGGGAAATTCACCCTGTCAACAGAGGAACCAGTGGGCAGTCACATCACCTCTTGGCTGTTGAAGCACAATGAGTAGAAGTGAACCCACCAGAACATGATGGTGGTGCATGCGAGGGATGGGTTCAGGTAAGTAAATTCCACCTTTCCCTGCTCCCCTGACCAACTGGACCCTCAGAGGCAATGTCACCATCACAGGGCTTTGCAAATTATGCAAATTTAGTTCCCAGACAGTGACGGTGCCACTATAAATAAATAAACTAGTGGTCAGAGTTTAGAAATAGTATTAATGTGCATGTGTCAGGAGGGAACACTGTAGAGTATGAATGTATAGTGTATGTGGATTTGAAAATGGTGGGTTTCCGAAATCACTAATCAAAAGGCTAACTGTACCAGAAACCATGATTCCATCTCTTATTCCACTACAAATGTAAAAGAAAAAAAAAAAACAGAAAACAAAGGGTAAATGATAAAACAAATACATAAAGCATAGGGCTTTATTTATCTTAATGTAATGTGTTCAGATGTATAATCTTTAATAATTGTGTGGATACCCTCACACAGAAAAAAGTATCCCACCACATAGTGTCGCTCTGGGGACAACCAATATGCATTGGTTTGTAGGGTTTTTTTTTCATTTTCCCTGGTTGCTTTCCTTTGATAAATGTGTTAATTTATAGAGGTTAGCTTCTAACTTGTTTCAGCAGACTGACACATTCAGCCTGACTTAGCCTTTTTTTGTTTATATTAGCATAACATTTATTTAAAGCAAGGGGTTCATAGGTAGCACTTAAATACATCATGGCACTGTGTTTGTATAGATTGGTTTGCAGACAAACATTACCAGTAAAGTTTTGTAAATGTATACAATTATTATTTTTCACTTATTCATTTATCTTTTATGAAATAGCTTGGAAATGAAAAGCTTTAATTCACGCAGGATCTGAAATGCTTGTATAAAACCAAAAATGCTAATTTACCCCCTTACAAAACATACATTAAAACAAAATTCATTTGAGCCTCAAATTTATATGAGCCTCATATTATTAAAAAAAAAAAGCTTGGCCTCTCTAATATAAGGGGAAATCTCAATGACCTTTCAATGCATATTCCATGTTAATTTAATATTTCCACAAACAAAAAGTCAGAAAATGAATAAATATATTAATAGGTATAAGTTATTATTAATAAAAAATAATTGGCTGATGATAATCCAAAAGTCCTCTGTATTATTACGTCATAGTGTACATATCCATAAATCGATATAGGCAAAAATACTATAAAGCACAAACCAGAGATTTGCAATAAAAAATTTAAAAAATGTAATTTAAACGTATCTTTTTCTAGTGCCAGGTCTCCCTCTGTGCTGCTGACCTTTCTACCTCCTGTGATATCATGGAGAACGCTGGGTCTATTCCACAAACGTCCATGGAGGAGCACTGGGGTCCTAAAGCACAGGTGTGTCAAGCTCCACACGCGGATTCAAGCTTCTTCATGGGAAAGTATTGAATTAATTCCTTCCTATGGGGGTTCTACATCATATGACTGAGTTTTATTCAGTCAGTGCAGTAGAAATATCCATAGTGACTGTCAGCATAACAACCACTAGAGGTGATCTTAACCTTTCAATGTAAACATTGCAGTTCCTAAAAAAAACTATTAAAAGTAAGTTAAAAGAAGTTTCAAAGAAGGTTAAATGAACATGGCCACTGCACCCAATCCACATAATTGAGATTAGGTGGTCTGGGTGACTATAGTGTTCCTTTAAAAAGTAAATGTGACCACTGAAATAGTTCTTAATTCTGGATATTGTGCACACAAAATAAAGTGTAAGTGTATCTCTTTGGATGCTCCTGTGCTACCTAAATGGATATGGCTGGATATTGTGGTAATTAGTCTCTAGACAATCTAAAGTTTACTTGTAAGTTACCAATGCTAAACAATGCTAAACATCATACAATAGCTGAACTCATAGTTGACTTGGAGATGTTTTAGGCTAATAATAAAAACTTGAAATTCACTGTGTTTTAATCTGGCTGCTATGGCTGTCCCAGCATACCTATATGTATTGATAAATTGGCAAGCTACAGAGGCACCATAGTGCTAGAAGAACTTTAAAAGGATTTATTATTTTCACCAGGTGGTCGGAGCAAATTGAACAGTAAAATGACTGAATATTAAACATTTTCTATTTAGCCAAACTCCAATCCAGTTTTACCTCATCTCACAGTCCTCCTGTTGGTTAAACAGTATTCGGAGATCAAGTAGGGTCGATTTTTTGGTCTCTTTTTCTTTTATTGTGTTTAATGAAAAAATAATTCAGAGACTTTCACATCTTTATTATTCATATTGGGAATGACCCAATTATCTTTCTTTAATTCTCAATGGATATCCTCATGTCATTTGCCCAGTCCAGTAAACAAACTTGCTAGAAGAACAGTTTGTCCCAGTCCTGAATATATTTGTTACCATGTTTACTCAGAGATATTTGTTCCTTAATAACTATTTAGCAGCACTGTGCCGAAATAGGATTGTGATGTCCCGTAGCATGCCTGTCCTATTTTTTTTAATTGAGGTGTGCATGTTGCTGTATTCTGCTTGTGTTATTTATACTGCAGTTGCTTTGTATCATTGTATTTGTGCGTATATGAGCTATTATATTGTATATGTTCACAAGTAGTTTGTGGTGTTTTGTATTAAACTTATGAATGTCGGCTGTGTATCAGGGCTGCTTATGGAATTGTGCGAATTTGTTTGGTGGTGTGTGGGGTTGTTTGGGGTATTGCATGTGAGAGGCTGCATGTGAGATGTAACAGCACCTTCAGCATAAAAGGGTTAAACCGCCGTTTAGGAGATCTTCCCCTTCCAGATATACAGGCACAGCTACTGCAGAACACCAATCTCCCGAACCGCATGTAAGGGAATGCTCCAAACTCACGAACTGGAACCTCACGAATAGCTGCTAGCAGACGAACAGGAAAAGCACCCAAGCAGCTTACACTCCTGGCAATCAGTCTCTAACAGCATACAGTAAATGCCCCCAAAGACGAGACAGAGCTCCGTGTTGGGGGTCAAGCAGTGGTCTGGTTTAATGAGGGCTACCTGCCCAGTATTTATGCTCTAGGGGACCAAATGGGAGACTGTGACAAGGGACAGACATGAACCAATGACTGACACACAGAGGTAAAACATCCCCACAATGCATCCTAACTTCCCTCCCTCTGTCCCTCTGTCCTGGAGATAATTGGGAAGTAATCCAATTATCTCCCAGGGCAGAGGTAAAACTCCATTAACCACATGGTTACAGTAAAACACTAAAACACAATAAAATACACCATATTACATTTAACACACAAAATATATACTTGCAACCTAGTTTTTTCATATCTGATAAACCCATTTATTCAATTGGCGCTATTTAATTGCACCAAATGAAAGTAACATAAAATCAGTTCCCAAAATACCAAATGGCCTGAAGTGAACAAAGTAAAACCATTTGTTTTAAATTTCATTTGATGCTGTTTAATTGCACCAATTGAATGTAACATAAAATCAGTTCTCTAAATACCGAATGGCCTGAAGTGAACAAAGTAAAACCATTTGTTTTAAATTTCATACATTGTTCACCACATGGCATTGAACAATTTTCTATTTCCCTGATTTTGCACTGAAAACTCCAAAATGGAAACTACCGAACCGTAAAGTAAAATTTGTAACGGATCGCCTGGCACACCAACTGGGTACCTCCGTTGCTCTTACTGCTTCCCGGGGTCTCCAAGCACTCCATTTTACACCATAGGCACAGCAGACACCAAAAAACTGCTGCAGCTTGGTTGGGGTCTCGTCGTCTCCTACCCACCCTGGAACTACGACAAGGCTCCAGGTTCCAGTGGGTGAACCTCTTTCCTCAGAGAGTGAAGCAGGAACAGGAACAAGCTCTTACAAGAGCTTAGTGATTATTCAAGGGAGTATGAAGAGCATAGCAATCCCTTGTAGCAGATTCCCCCAATAAGAGACAGGACTCTAGATTGAGGGTGAAGTAGAACTGAAGGTTTATTGCCACAACTTGGAATATATACAGTTTTTCAGGCCAAGGCACATCCCCTGGACCTGATGGAAAACAGGGACACAAGGAACATAAACCAATGGGAACAATAATTAACACTGTAACACTCCCACATACTGTCAACTATTCATCCCCTCTGCCTGTGATATAATTAAGGTAGCTAATGGACTAACTTAATTAATTCTATGCAGAAAAAACATACATTTTTACAAACCTCAAACAGTACCCCAAAATACAACATATCCTCACATCACATCCCCTGATAGCCCTGATCTGGGTGAACAACATATCCAAAAATCACCCATATCGGTTCAGGGGTTCAGGAATTTCCTGGAAGTCTTACTTTTGCCCCACCGTGCACATGGTCCCATGCCCAAAACAGTTCTATACACTCAACGACAAAACACTGCTGGACAATTTAAGATGGCCGCTGCCACATGTTTGAATCTGTTCCAGTTAAAAGTCCAAGGGCCAGAAACAGTACTTTTGAACATGGGTTATGACAGGGCCCATAGTCCCAGGGTAGGAGGCTAGAAAGCAGGCCCCTCCGAAAACTCATGGCAAACTCCCTTAAAAGGGAAGTTTGTCGGGGCAGAGCCTAACCTCGGTGAAAGATGGCCGCGTAATTCCACAGCTCCCTCTCCCCGCACTACTTAATCAGCTACCATCCGCATCCCAAATCACTCCTAACAACCCCAATCCATCAGAATTAACACCCCAACACCCGACCTTACCATGGCAGGCGGAAAAAAAAAGAAAGATGCCACACCATCAGTCGCCACCATGTTCTGGGCGCAGGGCGAATTGCAGATGCCTACCTACTCCCTGCAAAAGGAGGAACAAGGCTCTGACTTTGAAGAAGCCGAAGTTACATCAAACCCCTCAGCCCCCTCACCATCAGGGTCCTCTGCGACATGCTGAAAGAGGCCACGGCGGACATTAAATCCCACGTGGCCGGGGAAATCGGCAAACAGCTTGCAGGCCTCAGGGCAGATGTGGAGGCGCTTTCCACCAGAACCGACCAAACAGAGGTACGGATCTCCACACTTACATCAACCTCCACTAATCAAGCCCAAGAGCTGGCCTACCTGCACGGCCGGATGGCAGCAATGGAAGATGGCCTAAAAGACCTGAACAATAGGTCACGAAGGAACAATCTTCGCATCCGAGGCCTGCCCAAATCGGTCTCCACAGAATCCCTGATACCAACTGTAACGGACCGTTTTGCACACAAGGGGTAAAAACCGTTTAGGCGATCGGCCCCCTTTCCAGAGATACAGGCACAGCTACTGCAGAACACCAAAACTCACGAACTGGATACAAAATAGCACTCCAACTCCCGAACTGGAACCTCCCAAATAGCTGCTAGCAGACTAACAGGAAAAGCAGACGAACAGCTTACACTCCTGGCAATCAGTCTCTAACAGCATACAGTGAATCCCCCCAAGAACGAGACAAGGCTCCGTGTTGAGGGTCAAGCAGTGGTCTGTTTAATGAGGGCTACCTGCCCAGCTTTTATGCAGGTCTCCCACCTGGTGGACACTCCCCTAGGGGACCAAAATGGGAGACTGTGACAAGGGACAGACAAGTATACAAAAAGGACACACAGTCACAGTATATTCCCACAATGCATCCTGGCTTCCTCCCCTCTGCCCTGGGAGATAATTGGGAAGTAACTCAATTATCTCCCAAGACAAAGGCAAAACTCCATTACACATGTGGGAACACAAAACAGCATTATACTTTAAAATGCACAAAGTAACATTTACTACATTAAACACAGGCATGTAACACATCCCCAGATAGCTCTGGTCTGAGTGCACATTATTAGGTGAATGGCACTCAGACTACACGAATACAGTTCAATCGCCATGGAGCCAAAGTCTTTACAGTCAGTTTCATACGAATGGGCTCCATGGGATTCCTATCTGGGGTATAAGACATTCACACAAAAATACCGAACACCGGGTCATTCGTGTACTTCCACCGAACAAGAAGGGAGGTCGTCGACTTCAGCGGTGTTCGCACAAAACTGTGTCCGATTTTAGTTCCATGAAAAATAGAGGCGAACACCGCTGTTCATTCGTATGGTTTAAAATGGCCGCGACCTCGTGTTCGTGATACGAACGGCGGCCACCCAGCGTTCATCAATTAAGCTGCGGTTAACCGCAGCTTCAGGGAGGTTAATTGCCGGCACACTCCAGCTCCCAGGTGGTCCAGTCATTCGTACGGTTGTTCGGTAGATTGAAACTACCGAACAACCGGCAGAAAAGCATGAATATGGCTTTTCTGCATGGAAAAATAAAGTCTTTTAAAAGGGGGCCATAGTCCAAAGGCAGCAGGCGAGCAACCAGGCTTCTCCAATGCAATGTGGCGAGATTGGTCTCGTCACACACATACAGTTAAAACATACTTTCTACCCAACTTTCATAACTCTAAAACCATACATTACATTCACATAAAATTACATATTCACAATCAATCCATTCAGGGGAACAACATATTAAAAAATGACATGAATCAGACAAGGGGTTCAAAAGTTAGTAAAAAGTCCTTTGTGACTAAATGAAGCATGGCTTTCTGGCCCAAACCAGTTTCAGAGTCTTCTATCCTGGAGAGTAATTCAATTATCTCCCAGGACAGACACAAGACTCCATTAAGCACATGGTTGCAAAAAGACACAAAACACTTTAAAATACATAAAGTCACATTCATTACATAAAACACAGACATGTAACATATCCCCAGATAGCTCAGGTCTGAGCGCACATTATTAAGTGAATGGCGCTCAGACCACACAAATACAGTTTAATCACCATGGAGCCAAAGTCTTTACAGTCAGTTTCATATGAATGGGCTCCATGGGATTCCTATCTGGGGTATAACACATTCAACCAAAACTACCAAACCCCAGGCAGAAAAGCACGAATGAAGCTTTTCTGCAGGTAAAAAAGATGTCTTTTAACAGGGGACCATAGTCCAAAGGCAGCAGGCGAGCAACCAGGCTTCTCCAATGCAATGTGGCGAGATTGGTCTCGTCACACCAACACTCAGGGAAATATTCAAAGCCATGGCACCGGACCTCACAACACAAGCCATGGAAACGGACAGGGAGCATAGGGCACTGCGCCCACCAAACCTCAACTTAGCTACCCCAAGGGACTTTATCATCCGTCTCCATTACTTTCAAATCAAGGAGAAACAGCTAAATCTAGCCAGAGACAGACACCTAAATACAAAGATATCCGCCTAACGGTCTTTCAAGATCTGGCCCCGTCAACACTCAAGAAGGGAAGGGACCTGAAGCCACTTACCCTAGCCCTCCAAGAGCACGGACTTAAATACACCTGGGGACACCCCTTCAATCTTATCATAAAGTTTGTGGAAATGGGCCCACTTGCAGAATCCCTAGGGATCCAACTGCTGAACCCAGCCCTCCTTCATGAAAATGGAGGGGGGAACCGTTCCTGGGATGGACCGAGATCCCCCCATCTGAACAAGAAGAAAAGGCTGACCCAATTGAACGAAACACCCACAGCAGGACCCCATCATAATGACCATACATCAAAACACCCGAGCAACTAAATGGACACCCACACATTCGATAATGGTCTGCCTTCCCGCTGTCACAGAAATACATACGGCATCCACTTACAAGTATCTGCAAAGAAAATGAACCAAAGACTCGAACCTAACCCTGACTCCTCTTCCAGACCAACATACAGTCGCTTCTACAGACCCTAAGTACTTTCACCCTCAAACCCCCGTACAAAGAGGAGGAACAGCTGGACCCCAATGGTCGTCCAAATTTCCCGCACTCTCCGACACCCCTGTGGCTACCTACGAGGAACTGACCCGGCGCGCGAGGCGCTCCACAAGGATAATCTAACTACGCTCTGCCTTAGCGCATGCAAAGTACGGATTCTCTGCACCAATCCGACCTACCATAGTACTCCTCCCAACACAGACTCACCACTTTCATAATAAAGCTCTGGACAGAAATTCTTATCCCTCTCTGTTGGTAATGTACCGTATATACTCGAGTATAAGCCGAGTTTTTCGGCACATTTTTTGTGCTGAAAAACCCCAACTCGGCTTATACTCGAGTCAGTCTGTATTATGGCAATTTACATTGCCATAATACAGACTGGGGGCTGGCAGAGCTGTTACTTACCTCTCCTGCAGCTCCTGTCAGCTCTCTCCTCCTCCGCGCCGGTCCGTGCAGCACCTCGGTCAGCTCCCAGTGTAAGTCTCGCGAGAGCCGCGGGGTCATAGTGCGGCTCTCGCGAGACTTACAGTGTGAGCTGAGAGAAGAGCTGCACAGACCGGCGCGGAGGAGGAGAGAGCTGACAGGAGCTGCAGGAGAGGTAAGTAACAGCTCTGCCAGCCACCCTCCTCCCCCCACTGAACTGCCAATGCCACTGGACCACCAGGGAAGGAGAGCCCCCCTCCCTGCCATGTATCAAGCAGGGAGGGGGGACAACAAAATAAATAAATTAATAATACATGAATATAAATAATAATAATAATAAAAAAATAATATAACAAAAAAAATCAAATAATATGAATTAATAATATATAAATATAAATAATAATAAAAAAATAATTAAAAAAAATTATATAATCCAAAAAATTAAAATAATAAATAATAATATTATTATTATTTTTTTTTATATATAAAAATGTCCACCCCCACCAAGGCTCTGCAACACAAACACACACTGCATCACACACACACACACACTGCACTCATACACACACACTGCACTCATACACACACACTGCATTCATACACACACACTGCACTCATACACACACACTGCACTCATACACACACACTGCATTACACACACTGCACACACACACTGCACTCATATACACACTGCATTTATACACACACTGCGCACTCATACACACACACTGCATTCATCATATACACACACTGTAAATAAATATTCAATTAATATAATTTTTTTAGGATCTAATTTTATTTAGAAATTTACCAGTAGCTGCTGCATTTCCCACCCTAGTCTTATACTCGAGTCAATAAGTTTTCCCAGTTTTTGGGGGTAAAATTAGGGGCCTCGGCTTATATTCGGGTCGGCTTATACTCGAGTATATACGGTACATAATGACTGCGGGGGGAAGTGGGGGGGAAATCTTGATTGATCTTGGGAGGGAGGGGGTACCTGGCAGGGCACCACTCAAAGAAAGAGTTAACATAGGTGTCCATACTGACCTCTGGGCCCTCCCCCCCACCTATAGTGATGTACACCAGGACCGGAACCACACAGAATAGACAACATAGACCAGACGAAAACACTCATTGGGAACCTCTGACCTGACAGGCCAGAGACCCTTACTGATGGTCCCACCCAAACGGGAACCTTCGACCTGACAGGCCAGAGACCCTTACTGATGGTCCCACCCATTCACTCCCTTCCCCGACTTACACCACCCGATACCAAGACACAGAGAGGCACACTGGCACACATCTCTTCTACAGGTGGGGAGCCACATACTGGCCATAGGACTAGATAACAGCTGCATCAACCCCGTCCGGGAAAGGTACCAAGGGATGGAGGGGAACCGGGGGGTGGATATGGAAAGGGGAAAGAAATGTATCATAGATACAAGCATAATCATAGACCGTGAGAGGAGCAGACTAACCCTATACCTCCTCTTGAACAGTTCCCCCCCACCTATATAACGACAACAAGGAGACAACTGTGGGTACGCTCTGGGCAGCCCACAAGGCTGTCATTCGGGGCACACTAATAGCGGAGGCCTCTCGACATAAAAAACTAAAACTGCGTGTTTCCAAAAACTGGAAACACACCTGCAATCACTCAGGACTCTTGAAACCCAACACAAACATAACCCTCTCCCAACATTACTAGAACAGATCAAGATCCACCAACAGGCCATAAAATCATTCCTAGCCAAAGACTCCCAAAGAGCCCTCCAATGGAGCAAACAATTATTCTATGAGAAATCGAACAAAGCGGACACCTTCTTAGCTCGCAGACTCCGACATAAAACTCACACCAAGTTAACTCACTGGGCGGACACACATATAAAACACCGGACTGCATATCGTCAATCTTCTTAGACTACTTCACCAAGTTATATGACCACACCCCTGACCGCCCCCCACTACTACACGAGGAAATAGACACATACCTTAGGAATACCCCTCTCCCGGGGCTCACTAACACGGCAATAGAAAGACTTTGTACCCCCATCACAGAAGAGGAAATCGCACAAACCCTGAAGACAAACAAACCCAATAAATGCCCAGGACCAGACGGCTTTACTGGCCTTTATCATAAAACATACGCCGATGTACTGATCCCTCACCTCACAGCAGTAGGAAACTCACTCCTGAAAGGAGACCCACTCCTGAGAGATATGCTGCGAATTAACATTTGCCTCATCCCAAAACCCGACAAATCCCTTACAGACCCAGGACACTACCGACCGATCTCTCTCCTCAATGTAGACACCAAAATATTCATGAAAACCCTGGCCAACCGGATCCAACCCCTACTCACAAAACTAATCCACCCCGACCAGGTAGGCTTCATCCCCATGAGACAGGCAGGGGGCAATACGAGATGCATACTGGATCTCATATGGGTGGCCCACACTAGACAAATCCCTACACTTGTCCTGTCCATGGATGCCGAAAAGGCATTTGACTGCCTACTCTGGTAATTTCTTTTCGCAACACTCAAGAAATTCAGAATTCCAACTCCCATAATCACAGCCTTGACTACCCTCTACGACCACCCCATAGCCACCTTCCTCATCCCCAACGCAATACACCCTGAATTCACAATTAAAATTGGGACGAGACAAGGCTGTCCACTATCTCCGCTCCTCTTTGCACTCTCCCTCAAACCCCTACTCCAGAACATACAAAACACCCAGACAATAAAAGAACTGAAGGTTGAAAAAGAGGAATATAAAATAGCGGCATATGCTGATGACATCCTTCTATCCATCACTGACCCCGTCCAATCAATACCACCGCTCCTACAGATTATGCAGGAGTACGCCAGGCTCTCAGGGTACAAATTGAACCTGGAAAAGACAGAAGCCCCACTGGGAATTCCACAAGCATCACTGGACAGTATAACAAATATCCACCCCTTCCCATACAGAACACAGAGCATCCAATACTTAGGCACACACCTCCCCGCAGACCCATTCAAGACATATGCGCTAAATTATACTCCACTAATCAGACAAGCACAACTCTACCTGCAAAGATGGTGACCATTTGCTGGATGGGGAGAATAGCATCAATTAAGAGGAATCTCCTCCACCGCTTCTTTTACCTATTTCAAACATTACCAATCTCCATCTCCAAACATGACTTCAAAAGGCTCCAATCTAAAATAGACAAATTTGTGTGGTCGGGCAGACAGCCTAGAATAAAGAGATCCACGATGTACAAAAACAACAAAACAGGGGGCCTGGTACTCCCCAATTTTTACCACTATTACCAAGTGGCCCTACTGACACAGATCCAGAACCTCCATGCACCTCCAGGCGTTAAAATCTGGGTCGACCTAGAACATGACCTCCTAGGACGAGACCACCCCTCGCTCCTCCTCTGCCTATCCAGGGGAGACAGACCCCCCACACCAGAGATGTCCCCAACCCTCCAAACATCCTTTCTCATATAGGACAGCACAATCAAACAATACCCTGTAATTAACACACCATCACCTCTCACTCCCATATTGTATAATAAAAGTTTCCCCCCAGGAATGACGCCCCAAGACTTTGTGAGATATGAAGATTCTTTCACTTCTTCCAGGGCCAACAACTCTGATCCTTCCATAACTTACCGAGACAAACACCACTAAACACTTTCAACCACTTCAGCTATATATAGATACACAGCTTCCTAGAAGAACCCAGCAATAAAACAGTAGCTACCTCCACCCTTACGCAATTTGAAAAAGCTTGCATGCAGGCACCAATACAAAAGGGGCAAATCTCCACAATATACCATCTCCTTAATTCCAACACCTCAGAAGAAGCTCTCTCATACACCAGAGCATGAGAACGGGATATTGTTCCCTCGCAAGATCCCTCAGACTGGGCTGATATCTGGGAGGCCATAGCATCTCTCACGATTTGTGTAAACCACAAAGAGCAAGCCTATAAGACACTACTACGCTGGTATCTTACACCACTGAGATTGAAACAAATGAGACTCAGGGACTAAGGCTTATTCTGGAAAGGCTGCGGCCTCAAAGGCACTTATATACACCTCTGGTGGGAGTGCCCACAGATCTCCCAGCTCTGGAGACAAGTAAACGACCTAGCCTCCAGAATACTACACACAGACATACCACTGGACCCCTGGATCTGGCTACTTTCTAAACCCTATGCCCCCCTCCCCAGAGCCAAGAACAAACTTGTGTGGCAAATTGTGTGGCGAAATTGGCACTTGCACCATACGCACAATAGCAGAACAATGGGGTAACCAGAACATACCCCTACTATCGACAATGATAACGAAAACCACAGACACTATGGACATGGACAAACTATCGGCATTAATACATGACACGACAACACTACCACAAAATCTGGGACCCGTGGATCCAAGGACGAATTTGGGGGATGTGAGCGGAGGGCAGGGAAACCAGATAATGCACGCACCCCATTATTTAATCTTGGGATGAACCTCACCACCTCCTTATATAGTGATCCTCCTTGTACCCCAACGCAACCCACCCCACCTACCTCCTCCCACCACATCCCTTCCCCCCTACACAGGACCCCTCCCACCAACAATACGAACAGTACTCACCTACACAATCTAGAGCAATCAGCACAAACAAATCAAGCATTCTATACCTCCTCTCTCACCCATTACCAGCACCCACATACTCACCCGTATTCATGCTGAAAAAACACACCAAATGGGGTATACAGGGCTACTATAGGAAAAAACTAAACACAAACTCAAATATATAGACACAGACAAACGACATGCACTCCCATCCACACCTCACATACCTGAATCACCAAAGTTATACACAGGACTGGTAGTGAACATCTGCACCAAGTATATATATATAATATGTGATATGGTTGAATTGCACCTCAAGCAAAATACTTAGGTGGAACCTCCCATGATGAATGAATATACCTCCACACCTGGCTTCTACGCAAGCCCAATACCAAAAGAAACAATATATGGGAATATAAGGCTGCTGAGAAAGTCATATACAGAGATGCAACGTAATAACTCATATATCTGTTAGAAAGCAAATAACCAAAGGCAAAAATATTAGCGAATATAGACAAATGTGAAGGAAGATTGAGTGGTACTCTGAGTTCAACTGTGCAAATGTTGCTGCATTACTTATTACCCTCCCTTCTCTTACTTCTGAACCCCACAAAGAACCTGAAATACAACTGAAAATAAAGAATTTACAAAAAAAAGGGGGAGTATGTCACAAAATCATTTGCTTCAAATTTCATTTTTTATTCACCACATGCTGAACAATTTTCTATTTCCCTGATTTTGCGCCAAAAGCTCCAGAATGAAACTACCAAGCCGCAAATGAAAATCATCCGCTTCAAATTTCTTACATTGATGAACAAATATTACAATTTTCTATTTCCCTGAATTTACTGCAAAAGCTCCCGAATGGAAACTACCGAATCACCAAATGCCCAAACATTATAAGTTGCATTAAAATTTATTGCCACTATCAGTAAACTCCCGTAGGTCACTATAGGCATTTGTGTGTCGAATTGCATTGCAAATGCTTAGTCTCTTAGGCTCATGAATCATCATGCTACACTGACAAGTGGTAACTGGCTACACAATATCATTTTAGAAGGGAGTGGGACTGG
Source organism: Pelobates cultripes (assembly GCA_933207985.1). NCBI lineage: Eukaryota > Metazoa > Chordata > Amphibia > Anura > Pelobatidae > Pelobates > Pelobates cultripes. Next base: position 28,169,476 of record OW240913.1, on the reverse strand, counting down.
AAAAAAGTAGCCAATTAAATAGGTCTATAAATACTGCCAGACAAAACTGTAAAAAAAAAAAAAAAAAGTATCAACTCAAGGTACAGACTGCAATCCTTCAGTGCAAAATATATCCAGACATTCTATATGTCAGCTATTCAGCCAATTTAGAGGTCAGCCAACCCACCACCCTGTCAACCATCTTATAAGTCACTGACATTTACAGCCTGCACCTGTTAGAGCTAGCAGTGGCCATGTCTTCCTCCAGTTCTGAAACTGAACTTACTATTGATCTAGTGGATGGGGGCAATGGCCACTCTGGCCTGGAGCATTCAGAAGCAAGTGGGAGAAGCAAGGAAAAGCAGAGTCAACTAAGGATCTTGAAGGCTGTAGGCCCTGGGAGGAAACAAATATGCTGAAGATTTTTGTGCAGAGGAGAATGCAGTACTGGTCACCAAGTTGTGCTAGTACTGCCAATGTATTTTTCAGGAAGCAGCTAAACAAACTTCATGTTCTAGGAAGAACCGTCTGTAGAGGTAGATTGTGGATGAAGTTAACGCTGTTGGTGGGAACAATTGCACCGAGAACGTGGTGAAGAAATCATTTTCCTTATTCCGTGTGCTTTAAAATTTATTTTTTTCCTCCATGTGCTTTTGCTACCCACCCCCACCACTGGCAACTATGCTTTTAAAGTCTTTCAAATGTTAGGGTTGGGTCATAATAGCAAAAGCACATAGAGGAAAAAAAAAACATTGCTGACATGGAGGCTAAACTATGTTTTCACAGCTATAGCTGTGAAAACATAGTTTAGCCTCCATGTCAGCAATGTAACTGTTATTACTCACCTTTATTCCAGCACTGCATAGGAACATCTCTATGACACATGTTCAGCTGAACGAAGGTGCTGCACACAGTGCAGCACTGACCCTTCTGAGTCATGGCCACTAGAGGTTTTACTAGGAAGCGTTTTTCTTTGTCCTCTAAAATGTGTCATACATTATTAATTTTATTAAAGGGAAACTATTTTGCCTGGAAAAGAAAATTGTTTCCTGGCAATATGGCTCCATATAGTGCCCGTTTGCACCTCGTGGTGCAGGATGGGTTACAAATCGATGTCCCTGGGCACAGGCTTGGGTCTTCCTCCATTCCTTCTCAGCCGGCGGTGGAGGCCTAATGCACATGCGTGGCAATGGCCATGCTCACATTAGAGGTTTCTCTATTATAGAATCGTTTCCTAGGGGATTTCGGTTGACGTTGGATCTCTCATGCATAGCGCGATGATGTCCAGCAACAGTTACATAGTTACGTAGGCTGAAAAGAGACATGAGTCCATCAAGTTCAGCCTTCCTTACATTTACTTTTTTGCTGTTGATCCAACAGAAGGCAAAAAAAACCAATTTGAAGCATTTCCAATTTTGCAACACACTAGGAAAAAAAATTCCTCTTGACACGAGAATGGTATTCAGATTAATCCTTGGATCAAGAAGCTATAACTGTACATTGAAAAATAATATCCTTAAATATTTTGTTTTTGCAAGTATGCATCTAGTTGCTGTTTAAACATCTGTATGGATTCTGATAAAACCACTTCTTCAGGTAGAAAATTCCAAATCCTTATTGTTCTTACTGTAAACAAACCTTTTCTTTGCCCTGGAAGAAATCTTCTTTCTTCCAGTCTAAACGCATGACCTTGTGTCCTATGTAAAATCCTGTTTGTAAATAGATTTCCACACAATGGTTTGCATTTGACCCGGATATATTTGTATAATGCTATCATATCCCCTGTGAGGTGACATTTTTCTAAACTAAAGCAGATAACATTTGTTAACCTTTCTTCATAGCTAAAATGATCCATTCCTATTAATAATTTTGTAGCCTACCTCTGCACTCTTTCTAGTGCCATAATATGCTTCTTTAGAACAGGTGCCCAAAATAACACACAAGATGTGGTCTTACCATCAATTCTCATCCAGAGAATGAATGTCCTTTTTCATGCATGATAATGCCTTATTGGACTTAGCCACTGCTGATTGACATTGCATTACATTAAAAATGTAAATACAAAATCAATGAATATTAATATAAACTTATTTTAAAATGCCTGTATATTTCTCTACTGTTATACTCAATTCATTATATTTAACTTGTTCTTGAGATACATATAACTGGACATTGCATAAATGAACTGTCGTTGGACATAACTCACATTTCTCTCATATGTTCAATTGAATTTCAATATGTCCATATCTTGCATGCAATAGTGCATTACACAAAACATCACACTAACGACAAAAATAATAATAGTGACATTTCTCTTGATCTAAGGGTTTGGAGAGGAAAGGGGAGGGGTCTATGTGTATTGCCTCAGACTTCTCTTAGATTAACGTAATGTTTAATTACAACATATTTATTGATCGTATTAATACATCTCAAAAAACAGTATATCTGAGTCTTTTATTGTTGGGGGTCAGAATATATTTTTCCATATTTAGTTGGTGACAAAATTGGTAGTTAATCAAACATTAGTCAGGTTTAAACAATTTTTCCAATTTTATAACATGACAGGAGGCTTCGTATTTGCTTAAGTCTCTCTTTACTAGAACTCCACAGCAGCACAGAAAAACAACCAATCAGAAAAAAGTTAGGTACTATAAAACTCCCCTCCCCATGCATCATCTCCTCTTTCTTTGCTGCTCTGCAGTCAGTACAGGTCAAAGTACCACTGCCTCCTGCTTATAGTGGGTGGCTTTGGGATTGTATTGCTTATATTCAGTATGTTAGCCTTATAAATGCAGTAACGTTGTACTCCTTGTATGATTTTATTCCTGTATGCTGTATTGTTATAATCCATGTGGGATTTTATTTTTATAATGCAGTATGGTTATAATCTATGTGGGATTTTATTTTTCTATGCAGTATTGTTATAATCCATGTGGGATTTCATTTTTATAATGCAGTATGGTTATAATCCATGTGGGATTTTATTTTTATAATGCAGTATTGTTAGAATCCTTGTGGGATTGTATTTTTATAATGCAGTACTGTTAGAATCCTTGTGGGATTTTATTCTTATAATGCAATTTTGTTATAATCCTTGTAGGATTTTATTTTTATAATACAATATTGTTATGTTCCTTTTGGGATTTATTTCTTCATATTCAGCATTTTATTTTCCCTTGTGGGATTTTTATGCTTATATATTGAATATCTTTTCAGAATTTTTAATTTAGGCCTTGTGGGATTCATTTAATATGCAATATTACCTTGGCCATGTGTAAATTTTCCTTACACATGCAGTTTTGTTAAAACCCCTGTGGGACTTTATTTTTACTTGAAACTTCAGGCTATCACTGTTATAAATATTTAGTTTGGATTTCTGGGGGGTCTTTGGGGTCCTCCTGTCCCCGCTATCCCCTTGGCCTTGTCCCCCCTGTCGGTCTCCCAACTTTGTGAATGCTCGTTGTTATATTTTTTTGTTCCGCCTTTGTCCTTATGTCTGGCAGTGTCTGTGTGCGCTGCTTGGGGGCTTCAGGAGGCTGACTGCATCTGCCTCCTTCGATCCCCGAGCTCCGGGACCGCAGAGTTCATCTTCGGCGATCCTGTGTGTGTTTTTTCTGGTCACAGGGGACCTCGAGACGAGCACCCGGCGACCGGATCTCCTTTCCCACAAGGCGTGTGGCCGACCGGGCGGGGGAGGGTGCGACCGCTTGCAGCCCCTCCCCCGTCTCTTCCTAACTGGTTGGAGGTCTGTTTGAGGGGATTTCCTCCCCTCTGCCAATCAAGGCCGGATTCCGATCACGGCCGGAGTTTTTTATATCAGATGAGGGCCCTTCACCCTGCTCAGGGTACTGCCTAAAGCTGGGCTGGAGAATAGGCTTTATACCCTGTACTGCTCTGAGATGCCTGCAGTTTGGTTTTCTGCCTTTGGCCAAACATTAAAGTCTGCCAGTTCCCTGTATAGTGGTATAGCACTTCATCACTAGTAGCTGTAACATCTGTGATATTAGACTGGAGACATTATAGCAACTTAATCCAGAGGTATTATGTAAAGATACTGTTATAATCACATTACTATCCTGCTAGTGGGTTTTACATATTGAAATTATTTAACCCAAGGTTTCCCTGTTTCATTACACATATATATATATATATATATATATATATAGTGGACTCCACACACGCAGATGGGCCCTACGGCTGTCGGAACGCTATCACGGGCCTGCTCTGTCTGTGCCCCTTTGATTGGCCTGCTATGTCTGTGCTCCATTGATTGGCCTGCTATGTCTGTTCCCCATTGACTGGCCTGCTATGTCTGTGCCCCATTGATTGGCCTGCTATGTCTGTGCCCCATTGATTGGCCTGCTATGTCTGTGACTATTTGATTGGCCAACTATTCTGTGCCCATTCATTTGGCCTGCTGGGCCTGTTCCCTTCTGACGGGTCTGCTCTATCGGTGCCGACCCCCTTTTGACCGCAGGCCTGGGGGAATATCACTGAGGAAAACCCAGTACCCACTAATGACAAGGAGATAGGCAGTTGTCCAGGCAAGCACCGTTGCCATACTATCCAAGAGGACACCAGTATACGGCCACCTGAGTATGGTGGGAAGGGTGAAGGCCCTAAACTTCATGCCTGAAGGGCAAGGTTTCTTATGAAGACCCCGGGCACCCATCCACGGTTTACACCAGCCCGGCAACAGCACATCTCCAAGGAGAACTTCGCACAGGCAGGGACCGGTACTCAGATGCCTACAGGGGGACACAGTGTTTCCTTGTCTTTAACAACTAACCCTCTAACTGCCTCCCGATATCCATCTAGATATTGGTAGTTATTCCTGTGTAAGGTTAGCGCCTGGCCCTGTTCAGTGGGGCTTACCTGACTTGCCTTCCGGCCTGCTATTTGCCTTCTATCCGAGTTAGAATTTACGCATTTATCCTTATCTACATTTATTATTGTTTTTGTTTTCGTGCCTTCCTTTTCCTATCGCTCGGGTCGTCGAGAGGCCTGACTTGACCTCCTCTGACCTCCCAGGTGCTCGTGGATTGCGGAGAACGTCTCCAGCTTTCCTCAGGCTACCGACGGTCATCCTGGACCCCGCGCGCGCGCACAGAATCCAGGCGGTCAGTTGGTAGTTTCCATCATTGTTTCCGAAGGTTGCATTTTCGCACCATCCCTTTCTGTTATTAAGAATGGACACGGCCCGAGGTTGTATACTATCCCATCTGCCATCGGTAAACCAGTTGATTCCTTTTCAAGTGAGCGATTCAGAGAGAGGTCTCGTGGTCGGAGAGACCCACCTAAGGACCTCAGTGTTATGCTGATATTAGTAATGGGTGTACCCCTGCAGTTGGTGATCCAAACTAGACTCAGGCTATCAGCCGGACGCTGACATGGAATTCGGCACATTATTAGAGAGCGCGGCTCTCTCATACACTCAACGCTCTACGGTGCTGTCCATTTGTTCATCACACAGGCTTGTACCTGTACAAGACCTCAAAGACTGCATAGAGGGGCGTCCCTCCTGCATTCAATTAGATCTAACGACCGTGCTACTGATTTCGTTATAGAGGGCTGCCTGATCATGCAGGATATAAATATTTAGACTGGATCCCTCAATTTTATCTTCTGTAATGGATCTACTGGATCCGGACCACTGTGCCACATGCAAAAAATACTCACAGAGGTATAATAGGGGGAGACTCCCACTTATTTACCCACACTCCTGGAGACGGTACAGCTAACGGGTGAGCCTCAGGTATTACAAGAGTGCAGGTTTTGGTATATTCTGCGCTATAAAAAACAGAGAATTGCATTCTGTTTTGGATATCCGGACCATTGCGAATAAACTGCGCAGACAGTTTTCCCATATCAAGATGACATGACGAGACTAGGGAAGATCTGAAAGTACACCATACGCATGGATTGCATGGTAAGACCGGTCATTACAATCATGGTTGTCTTGTGTTCCCTGGTCATTACAATCTTGGGATAAGATGGCAGGACTGCCCCTACTCCTCTGAGCACATACCTGGAGAACATGGTTCGGAGATGGAGGGCCCTCTGTCTATACTCTATATATCCCTCATGGGAGCCGTTTTGGTTTGGGTTCATGCTAACCCACCTTTTCAACTACCATCAAGGAGACCTGCGAGACTCTATGGAGGAACCTGGTGTGCCCCGACTCCTACACAGACGTCAAAGTCGGGTCACAACCTACCACTGGAGTACGACTCAGGATGTGTAGCCGACATTCTCAAACGGGACAACACATGTTTCGGATGGCTGAAGCTAGACCCTGCTTTTTTCGCTATATCTGCTCTCTGGAGTCACCTGTTATGAGGGAAGGGACTTTACGCCTTGCCTGCGTATTGGAGAAAGCTTTTAGTTCGACGGACTCCAAGATAAGAAGGGAGGTATCCCTCTATAGGGAGACTGACTTCAATTATCAAAATCACATTCCTGGGTCCCTTGACCTAGGGCCTTCTCTGGGAGATATGTGCCCGGACAGTTAGGGGTACAGGGACCTAAGGGTCTCACTATATTATACCATATCTTGTAGGTGGCGTGTATACCAGGAACCCCTACACGAATTTTGACAGGTCGGGCATGGAACAGGATCGCACGACGGGTAGTCGCTCTGACTATTTCGCTCTCTCTCTACAGCACGTGAGGACTCTTCATTGTTATACAGGTCCCAATTGCCATTGGATCCTTACATCTTATCACTCTTAGACGTTGACATCTGGATGGGAATTTCAACTCCAGTTTACGTTTCCCATCCCTTTGAATATTTCCGGGACCTGCTATTTCCAGAATAGTTAACCACCGTTCCACCACATAAGTTCAGTTTGGGACCCTTATTGGACGTCCTTTTTGGAGTCCTTTCTCTACCGCAGCCGTGGTTAACACAGTCCAATTGGAATATTGGAATCACTTGGGATAGAGCTAGTTTGCCACATTCTTGCCTGCATAATAAATGTATTCTCAGATGAGACATCTCACTGGGTAGGCCATCAGGGAACGAAAGATCCTACTCGGTTCTATTGCAGAATTGGTGGACTTAGGCACATTCCTTGAGATTGAAGATCTGCCTGCAAGGCCACATCGCCTGGTGACCCGGGCATGATCGGTGGAGCCACCTTACTCATCAAGAGATGAGACATGGTGGCAGTGTCTTATCGCGGCCCTAAGTCCTCAAATGACCTTCGACGTTTTATAACTACAGGGAAATGGCTAATAGGTCAGCTTGGCAGCTCATGGACTGGCTGGTAGGAAACAGGTCGCAACCCTACGTACAATGGATCTATCAGTGGATGGTGTTTTTTTCCGTATTTGGGATGCTTCGTCAACTGGCATCTTCACCGATCGGTCTATTGTCATTTATCGCACTTGGAAAGTCCATTTAGGATTGCTTGGGTAGCTCCCGGAATAGGTACCAGCGAAACAAACAGCGTTGGATTTGTTGACTGAGTGTTAAAACAGCAAATACGAAGCCGCCTGTCATGTTATAAAATTGTAGATTATGCTAGCTTTAGTGTACCTATAATCTTAATTTTATTAATGACAGGAGGCGAGTATTTCTTATCCCTCCCTTGTTTAATTTTAATAGTTTGGATTAATCAGGTACGTATGCAACTCTGCTTGTTGTCTCTGCTACCTGTCGCCTGTTCTTATGTCTGTTTTTTTCATAAGTAGGGTTGGGATATCTACATATTAAGGTACTTTTGGTTGCTGCATTGGGTACCTACATGTTTATTCAGCGTACATTTCATTGGATAATCAACCTGTTCGATTCTGTTTTTCTCTCGTTTCAGTTTACAGTCCATCAACGCTATCTGGTTTGGCAGTTCTTCTCGGATGGTGGACATCGTTGTATTCATCGTATCTAGGACTTTGTTTCTTCCCCATTATGTTTTCTGCCTTTTATTCTGTTTTTGTCACAGCTTGAAAGAGGAAGTGATGCATGGGGAGGGGAGTTTTATAGTACCTAACTTTTTTCTGATTCGTTGTTTTTCTGTGCTGCTGTGGAGTTCTAGTAAAGAGAGACTTAAGCAAATACTTGCCTCCTGTCATTAATAAAATTAAGATTATAGGTACACTAAAGCTAACATCATCTACAATTCCTAGCTATAATTAGCTTAGCTCCTGTCAACATGTGAAGTAATACAATCAAATCTTTTTTTAATGCTAGATATGTTAATATGCAAAAGCATCAGATCTGGTCTTAGGGGTATTGTACGTTTTAAGAATTTATTTATTTTTCTTCCAACTTCCTGTCATAGTTCTTTAATAATTGAACACTACCACCATATATGTAAAAAATCTGCCGCCTTTACACCACATCTCCAGCAATCAGAAGATTGGGTAGGAAATGTTTTATTCATCTTTTTGGTAACTAACTCATTTAAATTTAAGCAATGGAGATTTTTATTTAGAATTTGGATTGAGTTACACCAATCTTTGTGAGAAATTTGAATACAGCGGATAGTTTTTTTTCCATTTTATATAGTAAAAGATTGGTTTTGGAAATTATTTTTTAGTATCCTTAATATTAATAATTTGTTTGAAATATTTTAGATTTTCTTGTTCATAAGGAAATTTGAGCTTTTTCATTATATGTGATCTTACTTTTAAATAATTGAAAAAATCTTTGTTCGTAAGCACTATCAATTTTAAATTGCGAAAGGTTCTAATTTTTTCTGATGAAATTAAATCTGCAACAGTTTTAATACCTTTTTCAGACCATGAGAGTAGGTTAATATCGGGCAGTAAGTCGATTAATATTTCTATTTTAAGTGATGGAAAAATGTTTTCTCTTATATCTAACTTCGGTTTAATTTCATACCAATTTTTCAGTATATGATTTAAGGCAAAACTTTCATTTAAAAAATAAATTTTTTACATTATTTGATTAGATAGCCAAAAAGTTGCAAAGACAGAATTAAAGGAACCTATTTTCTTAATTTCTAGTTTGTACCAGCTTTCCTCTTGAGATGATTCTTGGAGGGTTTGTATTGCATGGGTGAAAAACATAGCCTGACCCAGTCTTGTCAGGGATGTAAACCCTAATCCACCATCTTATACAATATTTTGACGCTAATCCTAGGCCTTTTTTTTGACCATATAAATTTAGTAAAAGAAGACTGTAATAGATTGATCCAGCTTAAAGGGATATTGCTTGGGATTAAACTCAAGATATATGTTAGCGTAGGTATGACATATGTTTTAATAGTATGAATCTTGAACCACCATGATATTGATTGTGCGGGTTTGCTGATATTTTAAATCCTAGATAAAGGAAATGTTTCCATGATCCTGACTTTCATATGTGGTATTAAAAAGAATGAAAGAGCAATTGTTTTAGAGGTGTTTAATTTATAGTTTGAGAATCAGCTATATTTCTGTATCACTTCTATTAATGTATTAATTGAAATTACTGGGATCTTCAGCACTATAAGTAGATCGTCTACATACAACTTTATTTTTATTTCCACATGATCTTTGAAGCCTTTGAATTAGTTTTTTCTTACCTCAAGTGCACGTACTTCCATGGTCATGACATAAAGGAGAGGAGATTGCAGGCAGCCTTGTCTAGTACCATTTTTTTATTTAAATGAGTTAGAAGAAACACCCTGGCCTATTACTTTCCCCGTAGGATTAGAATATAGAGCCTTTATGGCTTGGTGGACCCTTCCTGAAAGACCAAAGGCTTTTAAAGTATTAGAAAAGAATTCCCAGCTGACCCTGTCAAAGACTTTCTCAGCATCCAATGAATAGGCCAGCATCTGGACCTTTCTTTGCTTAGCAGACTCAAAGATATTTAACAACGTTCATAAGTGGTTTGATGATGATTGCCCTGGGATAAAGCCTAACTGGTCTATATGTATTAACTTAGATATAAAGGATTTAAGTCTTTGTGCCATGATACCTGCGTACAATTTTAGATCTTCATTCAAAAGGAAAATAGGTCTATAACTTTTAACATCTAATAGTGACAATATTACCTCTTAGAAGGTCTTCTGGAAGACTTCCTTTTTCTGCAAACTTTTTAAAGGTGGTCTGTAAATGTGACGCCAGTTCTTCTTTAAAAGATTTATAGAACATACCTGTCAGTCCATCAGGTGATCCATCCTGGTGATTTATTAAGTTTTGAGTGATCAATAATTTCCATAATCTCTTTCAATGAGAAGGGTTCATTAAGTTTTTCTAGTTATAGAGGAGTTAACTTTTTGAATTCCTTCCCTTGAAAATAGGATTCAGCATTTTGTGGGAGATCGGGAGTTTCGGGGACCAAGTGGCACGAGACTTCGGAGCCTGCGACCTGCACGGGTGAACCGTGGGGCGGACGGCCGCTGCACTGCCGGCAAACTTGACTGCCGAGCCAGGACCCTGTGATGTGCCTCACAGGCCCCGCCCCCTACTTGGACGGGGGGGTTAACCCGGTCCCCACTGGCGGGAGCCGACCCTCCACAAGCTCTCCAGCGAAACTCACGAGGCACCGGAACAAGTGTGCGCTGCCTGCAAGATGGCTGCCTCAAAGCTCAACTACACTCACCATCCCCGGGCAGCACTGCGAATGGAAGCATTCACCCCCAACCCGGGACCACACTGGAAGGCACCCCCTGTAAAACTGGACTGTTGAGCCTCTGCACCTCAGGCTTGGATCTTGCCTCCACGACAGCCTTCCTGGGCCTTGAGCCCCTGAGGGCACTCCTCATACCGAAGCCCAACACCTGGACTCACTACACTTACCATGCATCCCGTTACCAGCCATTCATGGAACCTGAACCGTGGGCACAGATGGTTGGCTCATGTGGAGCCCGGGCCGGCGGCATGGTATATGCCAGATCCTCCCTCACAGAAGAACATCACTAACTCTCCACCCGGGTCGGAGGCAAGGAAAACACAGGACCGGAAGACTCAGCATGCCTGACAGTCTATTGCCTCTGGCGACCCGGCGGACAGGACCCGTGGAGCGTGAGGGATTACCGGCGGAACCCCAGCAGAGTTCACCAGCTTGATTTCTCAATCCACATGAATATTCTTACGTCTACCCCCTAGCTAGCAGTTCCTAATACTTGCAAAGCACAGGGTTGTTATGTTTAACCTATTTAGTGAAGTACAAATGTTTATTATTTAGAGAACGCAAAGCCATACAGCTTCAACGTTAAGTACAACCCCCACTGTTATATACACTTCTAGCATAGTCTTCATTATTACTCACTACTAGTGAATCATAGCCTGCTGCTCTACTAACTACAAATCACAATAGGATGTGTTTGATATAAACTAGCTTATCTGCCCACTATGTTGAAGCATGCTATTCCTATTACTTAAACATACCAATTGTGCAAGTACTTAAAGCATGTATCCAGTAAAAAGCGAACAGAATATAATGCCTGCATGTAGCCTTATCTATGTACTAGGCATGTGCATGGGGAAAATTTTCGCTTCAGCTCGGCATTCCGAAATTCAGGATTTTCGCAATTCGGGACTTTGGCAATTCGGCAACTTCGGAACTTCGGCAACTTCGACAGTTTGGCACTTCGACACTTTGGAACTTCCGAATTTCGGAACTTTGACATTTCGGAATTTCAGGACTTCGGCACCTTGGGACTTCTATTGCAGCCGCTTAGTAGATAACTCCCTAATTCCCACGGTATTATGGAGTTATCTACCAAAAGGCTGAAAGACCTAAATTGGTCTTTCAGCCAAATTTATAAGTAAATTTTGCCACTATTCACTATACCGCGAGTAGGGGCATGTCTATTAAACATTGAGCAGCCTGTGGCTGCTCACGGTTTTAAAAAAAAATAAAAAATAGGGTCCCCCCTTCCGAGCCCCCACCTGCGACCTCCCCCCTGGCCCCAACCCCTGAGCTGCAGGTGGGGGCCCTAAATTGGAATAAGGGGGTACCTAATGTCCTCCCCCCTGGCCGCCACCTCTGAGCGGGGGGTTGGGGCCCTAAATACTAATAAGGGGGGACCTAATGTCCTCCCCCCTGACCACCACCCCTGAGCGGCGAGTGGGGGCCCTAAATTGGAATAATGTCCACCCCCTGGCCCCCACCCCTGAGCGGCAGGTGGGGGCCCTAAATACTAATAAGGGGGGGACCTAATGTCCTCCTCCCTGACCACCACCCCTGAGTGGTGGGTGGGGGCCCTAAATTGGAATAAGGGGGGGACCTAATGTCCACTCCCCTGACCCCACCCCTGAGCAGTGGGTGGAGGCCCTAAACAAGAATAAGGGGGGATCTAATGTCCTCCCCCCTGGTCCCACCCCTGAGCGGTGGGTGGGGGCCCTAAATGCTAATAAGGGGTGGGACCTAAGGCACTCCCCCCTGGCCCCCACCCCTGAGTGGTGGGGGCCCTAAAAAAAATGCCCCGCCAGATGACTAGGGGTCCCCAAACCCCTAGTCACCCCCTCACCCCCCAAAAAAATTACCCCCCTACCTACCCCCTCACCCTAAAAATAATGAGGGGGGGACCTTTAACTAAGTACCTGTAAAAAAAAAAAAAATTACCATTCGATGTTTTCTTTCTTCTAAAATCTTCTTTTTCAGCCCCAAAAAGGCCAAATAAAAAAACATAATAACCGACGCAATTATATAAAAAAAATAAAAACGAGCGCAAAAAAAAAATCCATCTTCACCCATGGAGGGCTCCGTGCAGACTGAGCTCTGCAGGGTGGGTCAAGGCTTATAAAGCCTTGCCTCACCCTGCAATTAGCCTCAGAGCACTCTGATTGGTGGGTTTCAGCCATCCAATCAGAGTGCTCTGACAGGTAAATGAAGAGACTTATCTGTCACAGCACTCTGATTGGTTGATTTGAAATCCACCAATCAGAGTGCTCTGTGTCATTTTACACAGCGTGGGAAAGTTCTTTGGAATTTTCCCACGCTGTGTAATTTACTCATAACTCTCTGATTGGTTACTTAATCCTAAACATTAGTTCCCTCCCCCTTATTCTGATTTAGGGCCCACGCCCGCTCAGGGGTAGGGTCTGGGGGGGCAATAGGTCCCCCCCTTTAGTTTGACGCTCGGGAGCCACAGGCTGCTCACTGTTTAATAGACATGCCCCTACTCGCGGTATAGCGAGTAGGGGCATAATTTACTAATGCTAAGTAACCAATTTAGGTCTGTCAGCCTTTTAGTAGATAGCTCCCTAATACCGTGGGAATTAGGGAGTTATCTACTTATTCATTCCTGTCATTAGACTGACAGGCTAAGTAACTAACATTTTATATGAATGTATGTTACTTGATTGTTGTAAGTGTTGCAAATGCTTACAGCTGAATCCTGGCTATGTTTGTATACTTTTTATTTAAAATTGTATACAATGTAACATTCTCCTTCTTTCACTGGGTAAGTATATTAGTACTTAGGCAATACTGTGCTTCGGAACTTCGGCACTTTGACACTTCGGAAATTCGTTAATTTTGGAACTTCTGGACCTCGGCAATTTGGCACTTCAGCAATTCGGACATTCGGAAGTACCCGAATGTCCGAATTGCCCGAAATTCATCCGAATTCATATTCGGACTGAAACGAATTGCAAATGTCTACTATGTACCTATTTTATCAAAAATGTGCATTGCCTAGCGAATACCCTACCTGATATCTATCTATGGTTTAAGCTTGTTAATATAATATAAAATGAGGTTGACAATCCTAGGAGATTTCTGTAATCTGTTACGATGACCCTAACCTGTACAACTCTTGCAAGTCTCCCTCTCTTTTTTCTGTACCACCATAATAACATGCCTCAATAAAATAAAGAATTAAAAAAAAAAATTAGCTATTTTATCAGGGGATAAGAATGTCTCACTATTATAAATTATGTTAGATATAGATTTTGCTTTTTGGATGTTTTTAGTTTATGGGTTAGCATCTTATCTGCTTTATTGCTCTTATAATATTGGAAAGATTTCAGTCTTTCTAGCTTCTTAGTAGTTTCAATAATTATTTTTTCATTTATAGTTTTTTTAAGATCATCAATCTGATTTGAGATGTTTTTTGAAGGAGCAGTTTTATTACTGCATGTTAAATTTTCTTGTTCAATATAAACTTCAGAGATATTTTTTTTCTCTCTGTTTCTTATTTTGAAAAGCTAATTTTATAAAATGGACTTGGATCACACATTTATTTGTTATTTTTTAAAATTATTTATTTGTTTGTTTTTAGACATAATATAGACAAAATGAAAAACTATTAGTGTTACACACCAGACATACATACAATATTGCACAATATTCTTCTCTACAGTATCGAAATAAAAAATAATACTTGGTCAGACCATGACTGTCTTATATAGAATTTGAAAGACTAAAAGGAAAAAAAGAAGAATCCTACTTGGCGTATAAATGATTATCTATTATATGACAAATCAAACATCAAACAAATTAAAGAAACAATTCACTATTATTTTATGGAAACCCTGAAGATACAACCCCTCTAACAAATTGGTGTGCATTTAAATCTGTTTTAACAGAGGACGTCATGACTTAACCACGTGGTGACGGAAGAGGAGGGGCGACCTCTGTGGAGTGGAGCGCCGCAATGAATGCTTGATTCATCTCCCGACCGACTCTCCCATATGGTGTTCTCTTTGCCCAAGCCTTAACCAGCTGCGGTTAGACTTCGGATACCACAGTACGTCTATCCTGTTAACCCGGTTCCCTGAGTCCCCTGACCGGATTCATCTCAAATATCTAGCATCCAAGCAAGTTGCGGGCAGTGAGAGATCCTGCCTGCAAGAATACTCTTGGGAACGCTGCTTATCACGTGGCAAGTTGGATTTGAACACTGTGTTGCCTCCCCCTGACAATTTCTTCACACAATAATACAACCTAAGTGATGAATGAGAAAATCAGTATCTTAATGTGTCCCGCAGCTGAAACACCGTTGGACACCTGATAAGTTAAGTGCCCTATATTATTCTTGTTCTTGGTTTTTCTTTTTTTATTAATTAACTTAAAGGAGAAGGAAATTGCAACCTGTGCTGGTTAAAGAGGATTTATATGAAATTGCAGCTGAGTTAAGTGGCAAATAATTAAATATAATCTTTCAATAAGAAGTTCCTGAATAACGAGAAAAGAAGATACAAGAAGGCTTAGGAGGAGGAGAGAGTCAAGAGGGAGAGACGGAGGAGTGATTTTAAAACAGAGAAGAAAGGAAAACAATACGAAAAGGAGGGCAAAAGACAAAATAAGAGAGCTAAAAATGACTTCTAAAAGAACTCAAGGCAACAAAACATCTTCCAGAAAAGATAAAAAAAAAGAAATATCCCAGGACAAAAGTATGACAACATACTTTTCCCCTCAACACCAAAGAGAGTCTCAAAAAAATCCAAAACAGAATATGGAAGAATCAAATATAAGTCTAGATAGTGCTGAGCTAGATGATAAAAAAGATAAAGATATGGTTACAGTACACCAATTACAAATCAGTCTGAGGGACATCCTGGCAGAAATTAAAAAAAGAACTGACAACTAATGCAATAGAGATTAAACATGAAATTAAACATGAGATAAATCAACTTGCAGCAAAAATGCAGAAATTTGAAGAACAAGTCACTGATATGGACTTTCACGTAAATAAATTAAAAGAGGATAACGGAAAACTCCATCAAAGGCTATATGAATTTGAAAATAAAATCAATGACTTGGAAGACCGCCTAAGAAGGAAGAACCTGCGTTTTAGAAACTTCGAGGAACTTGGTAAACAAGAACATTTAAGACAATCACTGAAAGATTATTTTGCAGCTTTGGATATTCCACTTAACGATGGAGAAGAAATATTTGAAAGATGTCATAGATTGGCTAAACCACAAAAAGATCATGCTGATTTTCCTAGAGACATTATTGTTTGTTTTTTGTCCTATGATTTCAAGGAAAGAGTTCTTAAGGCATCTAGGGAAAATCATATCAAAACAGGTTGCTTTTAAAATGTTAAAGTCTTTTAGGATATATCTTATGATACTAGGATGAAAAGGAAATCCTTTAGTTTAGCTACTCAAATTCTCTGGAAATATGGTATAAGATATAGGTGGTTACATCCACTAAAAATATGCATTATCTTTGATGATAAATGGGAGGTGTTTGACTCGAATGATAAATTACTGGCATGGTTAAAATAAAAATAAAAAATGCAATTGGATATACAAGAGTAGAGTACATATTGGTCAGACAATATATAAATAAGATTAACTTTTTTTTTTTTTTGGTGTATGGGAATAGCATTTGAGTATATGCATCATAGATGTATAGAGTTACCACTTTTTGATGAAGGAATTATTCAAACAGGGTGTATTAACAGTGGCACAATTAAAACTAAAGAATCCTAATTCCTAAATAATTCCTAAATAATTGTGTCAACTATTTAGCCACAAGGTTTCACCAGGATGTAACATGTATATTTCACGTTTTATAAAATTCTAAGGATAACGTTAAGTTACTTTTATTATTTAATTCGAGGATTTTACAATTATCATGACGGAAAGTCATGATTTTATTAAAGACACGGAGGCGAGTATTATGCTGCTCTCTTTCTTTATTACCCTCAGCAGCAAAGAATACATTATTGAAGAAAAATAAACATTTGAACTAGGTATAACATCATAGTGACAATGTCCGCCTAGTAACATGGCCATCCAATCAGTGTCGTCCTTCTCCTATAGTAGGCGGAGCATTGATGACCACTTCCTCTTTCTTTCTTGCGTATCCCGAAGAATAAACTCAAAACTCGGAACAGGAAACCAGATAAACCAACGAGCCAGAACAAGGTATGAGACTCCAAGAGCTCCTTCAACCCAGTCATGCTAGAAGAGACAAGAAAATATGGTAATGTCTTGGACTGATGGGTTTTCATACATAGAGGTCCACACATTTGACTAAACAGTGGCAATAATTCATAGATGTAGTAAGAGGGACTACTGATCTGAGGACACTTGTGGCAATGAGTCTCAAATTAGATAATGTCCTAACGCCTGTGATGGCCTCAATATCACCAAGATTGAACTTACCATGGAGAGGTCTGTAACTTACCTTGCCCCACATCCAAGCTGTCCAAGGGCGGGTGGGTGGGATAATACTCGCCTCCGTGTCTTTAATAAAATCATGACTTTCCGTCATGATAATTGTAAAATCCTCGAATTTTATTAAAGACCCGGAGGCTCCTATTATGCTATTTTAAAGCTGTGATATCACGGCTTCTGCAAAATGTTGGATTGGTTTGAAATAGAAATTACGGAAGGTAGATTCCGCAGACCAATCAGCCGCCTTCAATATATCCTCTAAACGACAACCAGCAAAGGAGGCTTTAGAGGCCATGGCACCGCGAACCGAATGGGGAGAGAAAATGGAGGTGTCAATACCTGCCAAAGACATGAGCCATTTCACCCAGCGGGCCAAGGTTGGAGAGGAAACCGGAGCATGCGGTTTACGGAAGGAGATGAAGAGTTGGTGGTCTGACCCAGTCCGAAGGGGTGCGGTACGGGCTTCGTACGCCCGAAGGCATGCTACCGGGCAAAGGAGTGGCTTCGCATGAAACTCCGGGTACAGGACCGTCCGAGATGACGATTTCGTCCTCCGTGAGATGTCAAAGACCACTCCTTCTGGAGAGAAGGATCGGGCATTGACATCGAGTGCTCTAACATCTGACACTCTCTTGCAGGAGATTAGGCATAAGAGCATAACTAGTTTAGCGGATAGTTGTTTCAAGGATAAAGCGTCGTTGTCTGGCCATCGTGTCAAGAAATTCAATATTAGGGAGACGTCCCACAGGGAGGAATAGCGAGGTTGGGGTGGCCTTGCAAAGCGAATGCCTCGGAGAAGACGACAGACAATTGGGTGTCGTCCTATCGGGGCCCCATCAATGCCGGTATGGCCGGCCGATATGGCCGAACGGAAGAGGTTTACTGTCCTGTAAGCCTTCCCGTCGTCATAAAGGGATGTTAAGAATTGCAGGACTGTTGTCACAGGAGTTGATAGGGGATCCAAACCCCGTGCCATGCACCAACCATCCCATGTGCGCCAAGCAGACTTGTAAGACTGCCTCGTGCCGGGTGCCCATGAGCCCTCGAGAAGTCGGAGAGTCGATTGCGAAACTCCCTCGATCGACCAGGGTCCCCGGAAACCAGCCACGCCATGAGGCGGAGGAGCCCCTGACGGATCATGGGGTGGGGGTTCGCATCCGGGTCTCGTAGTAGAGATTGGGCATCCGGGAGGAGCCGCGGGCGATCTATGGCCATCTCCAGAAGAGGAGGGAACCAGGGCTGCGACGGCCATAAGGGGGTTATTATCACCAAGCAGCCCAAGTGGCGCCGTAGGTGGAGAAGACACCGAGGAATGAGGGCGAAAGGAGGGAAAGCATAGTTCCTGGTGGTTGACCAGTCTTGGGAGAAAGCATTCGTAGCCGAAGCCTTGGGGTCTGGCCTCCAACTGAAGAAGGTCGGAAGTTGGGTGTTCAAACGGGAGGCAAACAAGTCTATTGCCAGAGGACCCCACAGATCCCAAATGTGCTGGAAGACTTGGGGATCGAGGTGCCAATCGCTGGAATCCCGTAGATGGCGGGAGTACCAATCCGCCGTAGTGTTGGATAACCCGGGTAAGAATTCTGCCCTGACAGCCATGTTGTGTTGCAGACAAAACTGCCAAAAGTCCCTCGCCAAATTCGCCAGGATTTTGGATCTCGTGCCACCGAGGTGGTTGATATACCGGACAGCCGATACGTTGTCCATCTTCAGTAAGATTGAGCATTGGGACAGTGTCGGGGAGAGGCTGCGAATTGCAAAGGACCCTGCAAGGAGTTCCAGGCAATTTATATGCAGTGTTGACTCCGCCTCCGACCAGCGTCCGCCTGTGGAAATATCTCCGCAGCGCGCACCCCAACCATAAGAGCTCGCGTCCGACTCTATTACTACATCTGGGGCCGAGCCGAAGATGGCTTTGCCATTCCACGCCTCCATGTGTATGAGCCACCAGCGGAGTTCTTCTTTCGCCTCTGCGTTTAGAGTCAGAGTATCCTCGTATGAGGCGCCGTCTCTCAGGTATGACGCCTGTAGGCGTTGGAGGGCTCTGTAATGAAGGGGACCCGGGAATATGGCCTGTATGGAGGCTGCTAGGAGCCCGATCACGCGGGCCAGATGTTTGAGAGATATATGTGGACAGGTAAGAACTCGTCTTATCTCTTTCTTGATATTTTTCATTTTGGATGTTGGTAAATACAAGGTTTGCATAACTGAGTCCACCAAGAGACCTAGGAATTCTATTTGTTGAGTGGGGGCTAGGGTGGACTTTTCCCAATTTATGATGAATCCCAAATTCTGCAACAAGGTTGTGGTCCAACCGAGGTGCATATGGAGCAGTGAGACTGACTGGGATAGCAGTAGGATGTCGTCTAAATATATGATTAGGCGTATCCCTCGACTGCGTAGGAGAGCAATCACGGGCTTCATTAGCTTGGTGAAGCACCAAGGTGCGGAAGACAGACCGAAGGGAAGGCAGCGGAACCGCCATTTCCTTCCTTGCCACGTGAATTGCAGGAAATCTTGGTGCGTCTGTGCAATGGGTACCGTGAGGTACGCGTCTCTTAGATCGAGTTTGACCATCCAGTCGGCTGGTTGGAGCAAATCTCGCAGGCAGTGAATGCCTTCCATCTTGAAGTGATGGTAATTTACGTAGGTATTTAGGTGTTTGAGATTGATAACTGGGCGGGACCCGCCCCCCTTCTTTGGGACAATAAATAGGTTGCTCACAAAACCCGGGGTATGCATCGGGATTTCTTGAATAGCTCCTTTGAGAGCCAAGTCTCGGACCTCCTCGGAGACGAGGGTCGTGTCTAGAGGGGAAAAAGCAATCTCCCTGGGTGGGGAGCGTTGGGTTGGAAGGGATATAAAGTCTATTAGGTACCCGTGGACAGCCCTGAGTATCCAGGCATCTGAGGTAATGAGAGCCCAGACATGGGAAAAATGTGTGAGTCTGCCCCCAATCGCCACTTGTGTTTGAAATTGAGAAAGGTAGCTTACCGTAAGGACGTCTTCCGGAAGGAGCGCCTCGAGTAACTCTCGACACCCATGGTCTGCCTCGTTGTGGAAAAAAGGTCGGAGCGGACCTTTGGTCAATAAAGGGGGTTCTCCCAACATAGGAGCCTCGGCTCGGGCGCGAGCCTCTGTTGACTCTGCCGGACAGACGGCCCCTTGCTCTGCCGGCCCCACCAAAAACCTTTGGGTGGAACACCCTTTTTAGATTTGATTGTGCCTTGTCTAAGGCCGTGAATGTTTGGACATAAGATCCCAGGTCTTTTACAAAAGATTCTCCAAAAAGGTACCCTTTTGCTAGGGCCCCTGGCTCAGTAATTGCCATATTTACAAGCTTTGGTTCTATTTTAATGAGAATAGATTTACGGCGCTCTGTAGCCAGAGCGGTATTGGCATTGCCTATGAGGCATATCACCCTCTGAATCCAACCTCTAATAGTGAGGCGATCTAAGGCGTCATCTTGTGCCAAGGATTTCTCCACGGCTTCAAAAATTTGGGTCGCTGGACCTAAGATATCCAAGACTTTGTCTTGACAATTATAAAGCGAAAAGTCTAGACCTTTCTTAGGTTTCCAACCCGTCTTGCTTAAAAATTGTATGATCTTGGGATCGACTTGGGGTGTCTTACAGACCTCGTCTGGTACGGTGGGGCGTGGGCATTCAGCCCTCAGTTTATTACGTGTTGCCTTGTCCAGAGGCTTACGGACCCGTGAGGCGACATATTGTGCCACATGCTCAGCTGGTGACCATTCTGCAGAGCGGGGGTGACGTAAGTCATCCGGCTCAAACAGTGGTTCGCCCTGCGGGTCAAGGATTTTTCCCTGTTTAATCAATTCTGAGCTTGCGGTATTTATCTCAGTAGAGGGATCACACACCTCATCAATGTCATATTCCGAATCTAGGTCGGACAAATCGTGAGACTGATCTGAGTCTAGGGCTGGGGCACTCTCCTCATCTGAACTGAGTTCTGACTCAGTGGAATCAGGTTGGGCTTTAGCCCACTTCCAATGCCTAGCCGCTTTTGCCCGGCTAGAGGCTCTTTTGCGCGGTGGGTTAGTATTCGCGCCATCTGTGACAGGTGTTTTTCTGTCCATCGTTAACTTGGAGGAGTGCTTGGTTTTTGCCGAGGCTTTGCGGCCGGGGCGTGAAGGGTTGGAAATAGATGGTATCGCGACTGGCATAGCGGTCGGAGGGACCATGCGTTGGGCCTGCCTTAGTGCCTGGGTAAAAGATTTTGAAATAGATGAAGACATAATGTCCATGGCAGATGCCAGGGCTTTAGAGACAGACTTGGACACAGTAGTGTCCATGATAGCCTGAATATCCTCTGATGCTGGGAAATCCAGGTCATCCCCAGAAACTATAGGGGGAACACCCAATGTAGTGTGGGGGTCAGTTGTTGTCCCTGAGGGACCAGGCAAGTCATTAGCAGATTGCATAGTATAATGTAACTGACAGGCAGGAGTTTATAATCAAATAACAGATTTTTTTTATTTTTTTTTTATTATTATTATTATTATTATTTTTTTTTTGACAGTAATCAACAGTGCAAGTAATGTGTGGTTAATTTAATACTAAAAGTTGTAAGCAGGGTTAAGTAACCCAGCTGAAATAACTAAAGTACACTAAGCAGTATATTTAAAACAGCAAAGACACTTACAGCTAGTTATGAAATAATGGAGGGGAGCAGGAGAAAGGGGGGACCGTCCGCCACTAATACTGGACACCAACTCCGATCAAGGGACGGAGTGGGCGTTCCAGAGTACAAAGGGCGGGAAAAATGCGGAAGAAAATGGCCGCCGTGTCGGCGGGAACCAAAAAGATGGCCGCCGCGACGAGCGAAACCGAAAGTAAAAGTAAAGGAAATGAAAAGCCGTTGTCGGCGTGGAAGGAACGGAGTTACACTGCCGCACGAGGAGGGAGAGTAGGAGTGTGGCTGGCTGCGCGGTCAGAAATAGATCTGACCGCGACCACCGCCGGAGTGAAAATGGCCGTTGGGGCGGTCTGACAGGGCGCGCATGCGCGGACAGACTAAATGCCGGCGAATTTAAAGTAACAGGACCTTAGACCTGTCAAGCCCCTGAATATCAGGGCAGTTAGAAAAAATGGGGTTAAGCCATGAGAGTGGTTGGATTTGTAACAGAAACAAGTGAAATATTCAACAGTGGTAAATGATTATTTAAAGGTACAATGCCTCCAGTACCAGTAAAAGGTACCCATTAATGTGAGTTATTATAAAGAAAACAATTAAATACAATTAAATACAATTAAAACAATTAAATATAATTAAATACAATTAGCATGTTGAATAGAGTAACATTAAAGGATCTCACAGTGAGAGAACTGTGAGAGGTGTACTTATCTGAGGGTAGCAGCAAAGAAAGAGGAAGTGGTCATCAATGCTCCGCCTACTATAGGAGAAGGACGACACTGATTGGATGGCCATGTTACTAGGCGGACATTGTCACTATGATGTTATACCTAGTTCAAATGTTTATTTTTCTTCAATAATGTATTCTTTGCTGCTGAGGGTAATAAAGAAAGAGAGCAGCATAATAGGAGCCTCCGGGTCTTTAATAAAATTAATATAAATCACTAGTTTGTGTACACATTTGCAATTATATCTCCTCCTATAAATAGGTTTAAGATGGGGGGAAGAATAGGGGAGGGAACACTGAGGACACAATTTTACAATATTAATTATATTTGTATAAAATTATGATAAAGCGGCATAGTGGTTTCATACAGGCGATAACACTAATCGAATGAAAGAGCTAAGAATGAAGAATATCAACAAATGTGGGTTTTTTTTCTGTCTGTCTTTGTTTATTACAGAAACATTGCCCGTGTCTAATTAATTATTTTAATTAAATATAATAAGTTTCACTAATAGTGACATAATAGAAATCAGATAATGTTAATGGTGACTAAAAGCTAAAACCACATAAGACACAGGCTGTTATTAGAAGGAATTTTTGTCTCATGTATTATACATATTTATAGGGCTACGTTAAGTTACTATTATTGTACAATCAATATAAGTTTGTGTTTCGATGCACATAATTGTAATGTTACACTTTTTATTAATAGGCTCACGAATGAGCAGAAAAAAGGGAGGGATTTATAACCCCTAATCTTTATAAGGCCAATTTGGTCGGCACAGATATTCTAGAAAGGGATAGAAGGGTTTAACACATTGGGTAATATTAAGGGATAGCTAGACTAAGAAAAGTAATTTTTTCCCCCCTCTCTCTCCTAGTTCATGGGTCTGGCATTTTTGCTTTTTCCTTTTTCTCCCTCCCCCCCCTTACTCCTCCTTCAAATGGTTACTATTTAGGACAGGGGAGGTGATTGGGCAAAATGAGAATAAGAATTATATGAAGAAATTGATAGAGATTGGGAAATAAAGATAAAACGATCTAATAGTTTTCCACTCCAGGAGGCGTGGCCCTCTTTGTGTAGTTGTACTACATTGTTTCCATTAGTGGCTGATGCACCTCACTGGATTTATGGGACCACAGTCCCTAGGCTATTTCATATTGATTGTTAGTGATAAATCACATAATGGTTTACCACTTAAGTATGAATGTTTTATATGGTGTCTGAATGTCTTTCAGAGTAGACTTTTAATATCACTAAGAATGAGCTGTCTATATGCTTAAGTTAATGTCTACAAATGTTCAGGAGTTAAATACTCCCAAAAAAAGAAATAGGCTTTATAACTCCTTAAATGTAGAGAATTCTCAGGTGGCTTTCTTACAAGGAACCCACTGGTTACGTGACTCCCAGAAGAAGTGGGGTGGGTCCAAATTTCCAATAATTCTTCAGGCTTCTTTGCCAGATAAAAAGAAAAGAGGAGTGGCAATTATTTTTATCAAAGATTTAAAAGTTGAGATCTTATAACAAGAAGTAGATAATGAAGCCAGATATTTAATTGTGGTCTGTAGCAAAGATAATAGACTATATACCCTGGTTAATATCTACCTACCTAACGTGGACCCTATGGTAATATTTTCTTGTATAATGACTAAAGTTCATAGGGTTACAAAGGGCACTCTAATAACAGCTGGAGATTTTAATTGTGTTACCAACCCTAAAATGTATAAGATATATCAAGTAAGAATTCCACTGGATAAAAGACTTATAAAACGATCTAAAAAAATAATAAATATATGGAAATATATGGAAAATGTATAATCTCTACGATGCACGGAGATCTCTCCACCCTGCTGAGAGAGACTATACCCATCTGTCAAGTGCCCATGGTTCATATTCTAGAATTGACCTTTGCCTAGTTAATCCCAACTCTATCTCTTCTTAATAAAATTAAAATAAAAGAAAATCTCTGGTCTGACCATAGTTTCTTATTAATGGAGATTGGCAATGCTCAACCCTGTGGTATGACCATATGGAAACTGAATGATTTACATTTACAAAACAAAGATGAACTAACTAAATTATTAAAATCATTTTTTGAAGAAAATAACCCAGATGAGACCTCCCACCCAATTAATTGGTGTACGCACAAAGCTGTAATGAGAATTTATTTAATTAAAATGGGCCATATCCACACAAAAAATAATGGTAAGAATGTAGTTGATCTATATATTGCATAGTATAATCTTTTCTAATTTAAATAAAAAGCAGCCAACTTCAGAAACAAAGTTACTTTTAACAGAAATACAAAATAAAATTAATATCAAAGAAGAAGAAAAAATCTAAGCTAATATAAATAAATTAAGGTTAAATAATTACTATATGGGGAATAGGGCTAGCAAAAACTTAACAAAAAGATTGCAACACCAAAATTCCAGAAATAGGGTAGATAAACTGGTGGACAGCCAAAATACTTATACCTCCCCTAAACAAATTGGGAAAAAGTTTAACGAATTTTATGAGGAATTATATAGATAATAGATAAACTTCCAATGAATAAAACTCTGGGCCCAGACGGTATTACTAACCTGTATTATAAATTGATGAAGCCATTATTAATTAAATCTTTAACTGATTTAGTTAATTACATAGTGGATAATAAAAAAAATTTCCTAAAGAGCTACTGCAATCAAATCTTATTCCTATTTTAAAATCACATAAAGATAGTTCAGATGCTAGTAATTATAACCCCATAGCATTGATAAATGTTGACATGAAACCTTATGTGTCCATACTAGCGGAACAAATTAAATCAATTCTAACTAAATTAATACACTTGGACCAAATTGTCTTCATCCCAGGCAGATCCGCAACCAATAATACTAGAAGATTACTGGATATCTTGGACCAAGCTAACAAACAAAAAAATCCCCTTCCTGACCCTGTCTTTAAACGCAGATAAAGCAATTGACAGGGTCGGGTGGGATTATCTAGGCGAAACACTAAAAGCGTTTGGATTTAAGGGATGGATATACAGAGCGATAATGGCTCTCTATTCATCTCTGCTAGAATGGTGGGACTCAATATATCTGCAGGGTGGTTTGATCTTAAAAATGGGATGAGACAGAGTTGCCCCCTGTCCCCTTTATTGTATATTTTATCGGTTGAGCCTTTAGCCATCAATATCAGAGATAATCCTCTTATCAAAGGCTTTTATACAAAAAAAAGGGATTTAAATATTTCATTGTATGCAGATGACACTATTATTTCAATTACCTCCCCGGAAGATTCTTTGCCAGTGTTAATGCAGGAAATAGACAAATATTCAAATTTTAACTTAAATATTTTGAAATCAACTGCAATGTACATAAATATGGATATCATTAGTGTCAACAGATTATCTAAAAAGTATGAATTTATCTAATTATCTAATTTATCTAAAGAAATAAATTATTTAGGTATGATTACACCTGCTAATGTTTCAAATACGATGGAAAGAAATTAACTTAGAACTTATTAAAAAAATATGAATAATAATTTTAAAAAATGGAAAAATCTGGAGACCTCTTGGCTGGGAAAAATAAATATTATTAATTCATACATTTTACCCAAGTGGTCATACCTGTTCTCAATGATACCACTTAAAATCCTGAAATCTTGGTTGGCCATGATACAATCCAGCTTTACAATGTTTATTTGTAAAAACAAAAAGCCCAGATTGAGCCGAAAGTTTTTATCTAAGAAATCTTCTGAGGGAGGATTAAACTTTCCAAATATTACCTACAATTACTATGCCAATATGATCAGGCATATATATAAATTACATGACGCTCAAATGGCCACTGAACCCTGGTTCATCATTGGATCAGAAGTTACGGATATAAATAAATTAGAACTTTATATGTGGAGGGACAATAGGAGGCAAGTTAATGACCCTGCCCAAATTAACTCTAGAGTTTTATCACAGTCCCTAGAAGTGTGTGAAGAAATAAAAAATGCCCTGGGCATAACGCAACTTATACCAAGATCATGTAGGTTAATCGTTTTAGAACAAAATATACAAGATTTCCCGCTTAGATGATGGCCAAATAGAGACACATTAAGAATCTCCGAAATAATGCACAGAGACAATTTAATACCTTTTCAAGAAATCTCAGAGAAATTCCATATTCCCAGTAAAGAAATCTTTACCTATCTGCGCATTAAAAACTATATTAATAAAAGAGTCATTAAAAATTCCTTCCTAATTGCTACTCAATTAGACAATATTTTTATGTACAAAACTATTAACAAAATTACTTCTATTGCAAATCGTCTTTTAGATGTGTTAAATGACAAGCCATATAACATTATTAGTTCATGGGAAAAGGAATTAGGTGTAGATATCTCAGATAAGGAAAGGAATGGTGTCTATCTCTAATTCATACAAATAAAAATATACATCATTTAAATCTTGTAGAGTGCCATTTTAATGTGATGTACAAATGGTTTTACACCCCGATGAGATTATCTAAAATGTTTCAACATTTGGTCCCCACTTGTTGGAGATGTGGCAGTTTCGTTGGATCATATATTCATATTTGGTGGTCTTGCCCCATGGTCAAAACTCTATGGTCTTGGGCTTTCAGTATATTCCATAATTTGTCAGATAACGAACTAGATGAAAACCCGGCAATTGCTTTGCTCCATTTAAAATGGAATCTTAAAACTAGTAGATGATAGATCTATAGCTTCCCACAACTTCCCGTTGTAGCTACTAAAATTATTATCGCTAGAAATTGGAAATCCTCAATCCCCTTTCAAAAATTTAATTTGATTCAACAAATTAAATTTCAATTGACCATGGAAAATGACCTCTTAATAAAAATGATAGTGTCATCCAAAAAAAAAAGATATGTACAAAACATGGTTGGAATTGTTTTTATTAATATACGATTAACCTGAAATTAGACACAGTATTGTTCAATATTCTACTCTGAATGTGTGAGTGAGTGTAGTTGTGACTTAATGTTATGTTTTAAGTTGTTTGTGAACAATATGTATGACTTTTAGGGTATAACTGTTTGAATAAGTAAGTACAGATTATTTTGATATATCTACTAGAAGTATACATGTTATGTATATTGTCTTGTATATGTTTTATAAAAAAAAATCTGTTTTAAGGGGCATCTGATAAAACTCAATACTCAATTGAAAAGGAAAAGTGTAGAAAGTTTAGCACAATTATATATAATAGTCTTGAGTTAGCCAATTGCAATTTTTCTGCAAGATTTGTGCAGCAATCATTTGTATATCTTGCCATAGGTTCTTCCTTAATATATACAGCGGAGAAATAGTTATTTAAAATTTCTACCTTTTCCTGGTCTTCTTTAACTAACACCTCCATACCAGTTTTTAGTGTACCTACACTTGTTTTTTTTAGAATTTATATACATTAAAAAACCTAATTCCATTTGCTGAACTACTAGTCCCTCTGTCCCAGTTTATGTCCAGGTAATTAAAATCTCCCATAATTTATGTTTTAAATCATCAATATTAACATTAAGTGGTTTATAACATATCCCAACCAATAACTGATTTCTCTTCTTTTGCCACAAGCAGACATTTACACATAAAGCTTCAACATTTTCCTCTTGCTTAAAGGACCACTATAGTGCCAGGAAAACATACTCGTTTTCCTGGCACTATAGTGCCCTAATGGTGCCCCCACCCTCAGGGTTCCCCTCCCGCCGGGCTCTGGAGAGAGGAAGGGGAACCCTCTTTCTCCAGCGCCGGGCGGGGAGCTCTCCTCCTCCTCTCCTCCCTCTTCTCTTCCTCTTTGGCTGAATGCGCATGCACGGCAGGAGCTGCGTGCGCATTCAGCCAGTCCAAAGGAAAGCATTCACAATGCTTTCCTATGGACGCTGGCTTCTTCTCACTGTGAAAATCACAGTGAGAAGCGCGGAAGCCCTCTAGCGGCTGCCAATGAGACAGCCACAAGAGGCTGGATTAACCCTAACATAAAGATAACAGTTTCTCTGAAACTGCTATGTTTATAGAAAAAAGGTTAACCCTAGATGGACCTGGCACCCAGACCACCTCATTAAGCTGAAGTGGTCTGGGTGCCTATAGTGGTCCTTTAAGATTTGGCTTTAACTCATGGTTGACATACAAACATACCCCACCACCTTTCCTGTTTTCTCTATCCTTCCTAAATAGTGTGTACCCATTTAGGTTAACTGCCCACCATATTTCAGTTATGAATATTATGTCACATTGTTTAGTGTATGCTATTGCCTCAAGTTTCCCCATTTTGTTATTTAGGCTCCTTGCCTTAGTAAGCATACATTTAATATTATAATGAGTCACTTGTACTTTTTGTCAATTTTTATCAATATTCCATACCTCCTCTATTCTTAACTCACCCCTCCCCCATAACTACCCCACACATACAGTACTGAGCTAAATCCCATCTCCTTTTTTATTAGATTGCTATGACCCTCCACTCCTACTACTAGTTTAAAATCTCCTCCAACCTTCTAGCCATCCTGCCCCCAGCAATGCAGACCCTCTCTCGTTTAGGTGCAATCCATCACTTCAATAAAGGTTGTACCCAAGCGCAAAGTCAGCCCTGTGCTCCAAAACCCCCAAACCCTCCTTCCTGCACCACGACTTCAGCCACACATTGACCTCTCTAATCTCCCGCTGCCTTTCCACTGTAGCGCATGGCACAGGCCATATCTCTCGACCAAAAGTAACCTTCTGACCCAGAAGTCCCTCTAGTGACAGCCACTAGAGGTGGAGGTAACCCATAAGCGTAATTATTGCAATTTATTAATAACTGCAGTAATTACTTTTACAGGGTTAAGGTACCTGGGGCACTGCATCCAAACCACTTTAATGAGCTGAAGTTGTAAACAATATGATAAGGTTGGAATATAAAGTACATGTCCCAGAGCCGTACCACGCCTTGTGTGAAAGGCAAATGGTGCCAATAGTGGCCAAAGGATCTACTTTCAGAAGTAGGATACAGGACATCAGGAGATTTCACAGGAATATATTTTATTAGTACAAAGTTTAAACAAACAAAAAGTAAAAGCAAAGAATAGTAACACCGTGTACTCAAGGGGAATTTTAGTGGAGATATATATTCCAACTGGAATACATTTTAACCACCAAAAGTAATTCAGGATCAAAATAAAAGAACAATATTGTATAAAAAAAAACATTCAGCAAATGCTTTTTTTGTCATCAAGCCTTCTTCCAGTGCAATACCACAGTAAATTTGCCCACTAATAAATATCACAGTGTGCCAATTAATAAATTAGTATTTATAAAGCGCCAAAAAAATTACTCAGCACTGTGCAATGAGTGGACTAACAGACACATAATTGTAATCAGACAAATTGGACGCTGTCACAGCTTTGTGGTGAATGTAAGTATGCAGAGTTTTGAAGAGACACTCACTAAACTTAAAATCTTTATTGATAAGGCAAAATGGAATAATTAAAAAGTGCCAGTACAAGATTAAAGAATGCAGAATCATGACCAGCAAACAAAGTAAAACTATGGTTGACAACCCAGGTAGATTTAACAAATGTAATAACAAGTTATGCAAATAAACAAGATTTTATCAGATGCTCCAGCACTAGATCAGTCAGGTGAGAGTTTACCAAAACTGTTTCTAGATTAACCTGACAGCAACATGTGCTTAAGGGTTAACCAAAGCGGGAACAGGCTTGTAAGGGTTAACCAGCCTGGGGAAAATGAAGAGCAAGGGAGAGCTTGGTGCAGAGGAGAACCAGGGAGAGCATGGGGCAAAGGAAGAGCAAGGGAGAGCCTGGGGCAGAGGAGAAGAAAGGGAGGGTAATACTTCTATCCTTTATAAACATATTCCTACTCAACGTCAAAGATTAATTGATCATTTTCAGTAAATGTATACATTTGCTGGATTGTATTCTCTTTATTCCTCTGGAATGTTATTTTGAATTCAATAAAAAGAAACATTTCTCAAATTCTTAAGTAGTTGATTTCTTTCTCGAATTTATGCTATAATAATAAAAAAAATTTGTGCAACGTGAAAACATTCTACTTTCTATATCTTATAATACGCTATATTGATGAGACTGTTAGGAACATTTTCAGTGATTCATTCCGAACATATGTGAACTCTAGTATTCAAAGAATGGGAATATGAATGTGAATATCTCTTACAAATACTTTTATTTGCCAAAATTTTGGGTGACCAATTCTATTTTAAAAATATTCATCATTTAATGCAGAAAAACCCCAAACATAAATAAAAATAAAATAAAATAAATATTTATATATATATTTCCTTGAATGTAGTTGAATTAATTAAATAACTATAACATTATGACCCACATTCAACAAACACATAGCTTGGGTTATTGAGTTGCTACTTTCCCATTGATGTCAATAGAAGAATTGTTTTTCAGTTACCATAACTAAATAGTTACCATAGCTCAATTATAAAAGAATTTCAAAATAATAAAATTAAGGGGAAGTAGAAGTACAAAAACTAATAAATAAAAAATTAGTACTTACATAAGCATGTAAAATATGATTGCAAAATGTGAAAACAACATTTAATGATATTCAACACAAGGAACATTAAAATAAAATCTAATTAGTCTGAGCAATGTTTGTCCTGTACATAAGAGGATAAAAACATGTTTTGCATATCCTTCAGCATAATGTAGCACAAAGGTTAGACAGCATGCCTCTAACAACAGTCCAGTAGATGTCTATTATGTTATATATCAATAGTTTTATAGAATATGTGAGGTGCATATGCATGATTTATAACACTGACCAGACCCCCCTGATCTCAGCTGCAATACTCAACTTAGAGTTAGAGCTCATTTATATAGAATAGAAGATCCAGGCAGTCAACAATTTATTTTTTCCAAAAGTGCATAATGAAAATAACAAATAGGTAGTGACAACATTTCGACCTGTGATGTCAAGATTCGATAAAGGCCAGCACAGGTCTAAACATTGTCACTACCTGCTTTTTGCTTCCATTAAAAGTCTGCATTTTTGGAAAACAAGGAATTGTTGAGTGCCTTCTCATATAAATGATTCTTTGGGATACATCAGCCCTAAGATCAGGAGCACCCACTCCTCTGTTATGGGTACAACTAACTTCAAATTACTAGTTGAAGTTAGAGCTCATGACTGGCAGGCAAGGTTATCAAGCATTAGAGTGCTGGACACTCATTGGTAGTACCAATGTGGTTCTGCAATGCATTGACACCTAGAGGTAATAGTTCCTCTGGCAACTAACACACATAGTAATGAAAGAGTATCTTCTCATATAAAAGTAAGGAGTGCCATGGATCTATTCGCAACCCATTAGAGTAAATTAATGTGCCATGTAGCTATGGTGCATTAGAAAGATGGGCAACCCAGTTATAGTATAGTTGACTACCACACCACCCTGTGGCTATTGGAAGGTATCAAACTGTCTGAAAAATAAACAGAAACAAACATACATAATAGTATGTTTGAATTACCTTACTGAAAAATCAGAAATACAATCTACCCACAAGTAGCATGGTAACATCTAGATATCCAGTCAACATCACATATGTCTGCACTAGCAAGTAACCAAAGCAATGCTATCTTGAGTATGAGAAAAAGTTTAACTTTCATGTTCTGTAACAAATAGTACATTTATGTTCCTTCTAGATAGGAGTTACTGTTATCTGACACAATTGGAAATCAGTTTAAGAAAGGATATGTTAATATTACAATATAAATATAAATATTTAATATTTAATAAACAGATAAATGAATATGTTTTATAACACATTATCATTGCACATCCTCAAAAAGTATGAAGTGTGAAGAAAAAGTGATACATAAGACGATAACATACAAAGAACCAGGAGATGCCAACTCTTATGTCTCTAAACCCTGAAAAGACTGTGCAGACTGAGCATTCAAGGCAGTTAAGGCTTGAATAGAGGACTTTCAAACCTTGAATATGTTAGTAAGTGAGTGAGTGAGTGTACTATGATTCCTTTGCTTTCAAGCTTGTTAGTCAAAGTGATCTAAAGGGTTAGTATTACTTCACATAAAACTTGCCAAGTCATTTGTACATACTTACATAAAATATGTAAATACTCCAGACATAATGTGAGTATTAAGTACTAAGTTTTTACTTGCACTGTGTTTTTACAGATTTTTTTTGTCTAGCAGATTCTAACATATTAAAGTTTGGTTAGCTGTATTTATGCACAATTTAAAGTTGTAGGCACATCCACACACAAAGGTAATAAACACAAGAAAGCACTAAATATTGGTCTTATCAAATAATATGTCAGTGATAAACTCTGAATTGACATGCCCTGGTACTAGTTACTCAGCACGGTTCACCTGCTATTGGTATATATCGCTGCATCCTAGAGGTGGTCAAGGGATAATGATGCAAACAAAGATGTCTCTGAGTCCATGAACCATTTATATTGCCCCAATAGTCATGTGACTTGGTCAGCCTATTTAATCCCAGATTGCCTCCTGATCAGTGCTTGGTTGTTCTAAGGGCCTCGCTCCTGACGTCTTGGGATTTTCCTATTTCCTGACCTGCCTCTTCTCTGATTGATTTCTTGCTTCCATTTTCCAGCTTCCCTCCTGACCACAATTTCCTGCTGCTTGACTTTTCCTCGTGTCTCCTCTCTTTCAAATTCCACTGCCTGGTAACCTTTCTCTTATTAAAGACCCCCGTGCCACCAATGACCTACCAGGGCCCTGTAAAGGAGTTCCTTATTGATGCCAGTTTAACTGTATGTAGGTCTTTGATGAAAACTATATTAAAAACTAATAGGCAAAGGTACCAGTTAGAGAAAAAAGTGTCTTGGGTTAAGAAGTGGTGAAGAGAAGAAATAAATGTTTAGACAACAGTTAGAGTTAGGAATAGAACTATATAGAAAAAAACTCTCCGTGCACCAAACAGGAATGTACTATTTTAGAACAGTTTCATTTCTCACCTGGAGGTTGTCTGGTGCCACTCCCCACCTCAACTACGGATGATGGAGTCAGTTGATGCTGTAGTCAGTTGATGCTCTCAGTCAATGAACTACCTCTGCATTGCAGGGCTTAGCTAAGAAGAACTTATGGAACTGTTAGTAGTGGAGACAAGGTAGGAATAAGATGTCAAACTGATCTAAAAGATCTTGACAGAGGTTAGGGTGCTTGGAGTGTTGGAGTGTTACTTTGAAGAATATACAAATTCTTAAAAAATAGGTCAAACAGTTAGGATTAGTAACACTCAGAATGACAGGCGGATGCATATTAGGGACTTTAACTTGTGGCTTGGTGAATGGTGACAGGAGAAAGGATTTGGCTTTATTTCTCACGGTAGCTCTGTTTGGAATGGAAATAAACTGTACAAAAAAGATGGTTTGCATCTTTCTCAAAAGGGAACAAATGTTCTCAGTGAGCAGTTCAGGTTTTGCTAGGATGTATTTAAACTAGGAGGGGTGGGTCAAAAGGGTGATAAAACATCAATCCAATTGTCCCCCAAAACAAGGACAGAAGGTGTCTGTAGCAAGTGTGTTAAAAAATGATAGCTTAGAGTCATGTCTACAAATACTCACAGTTTAGGGAATAAGATCCATGAACTTGTGGCAATAATGGCAACTGATAGTGTAGATTTAGTCGCTGTTACTGAGACATGGTATAATGAGAAAAATGACTGGGACATAGCAATACCAGGGTACTCTTTTTATAGAAAAGACAGGGAAGGCAAGAAAGGGGGAGGGATGGCCCTGTATGTGAAGGATAACATAAAATCTAGAATAATAAAAGTTAGTGAGGCGAACATAGAGTCCATTTGAGTTACGTTAGAATTTGGTAATCACACAGTAACTCGTGTAGGTGTGATCTATAGGCCCCCAGGACAAATTGAAGAGTTAGATAATCAACTAGTTGAGGAAATAGCAAAAATGACAATGAAGGGGGAAGTTATCATCATGGGTGACTTTAATCTTCCTGATGTGAATTGGAAAACAAAATAGCTACTTTTTCCAGGAGCACACATATTCTAAACTCCCTACTGGGATTGTCTCTAAAACAAGTCGTTGAGGAGAACTCGTAAATAGGCC
Source organism: Pelobates cultripes (assembly GCA_933207985.1). Lineage (NCBI taxonomy): Eukaryota > Metazoa > Chordata > Amphibia > Anura > Pelobatidae > Pelobates > Pelobates cultripes. The sequence continues at coordinate 28,134,975 of OW240913.1, read as the reverse complement.
ATACTAGACTTAGTGGAGATTTGGTATCAGATATTACTGTAGGTGAAAGTTTAGGATCCAGTGATCATCAGTCAGTGTGGTTTGATATAAGAACAGTGACTGGGTCACACCACACAAAAACAAAAGTCTTAGACTTTAGAAAAACAGACTTTTTTCTAAAATTAGAATATGTGTAAAGGAGTCATTATCAGACTGGAGCAATTTAAATGGAGTCCAAGAGAAATGGGATTATTTAAAAGTTGCACTACTGAAGGCAACAGAAAATTGCATTAGGCTTGTCAGTAAAAGCAAAAAATTCCAGAAACCACTGTGGTACTCTGCAGATGTGGCCAAAATAGTAAAAAACAAAAAGTTAGCATTTAGTAATTATAAAAAAACCCAGAGTGAGCAAGACAGAATGATCTATAAGATTAGACAGAAAGAGGCTAAGCAAGTTATAAGAGCTTCCAAACACACAGAAGAGAAAATAGCACAGTCAGTAAAAAAGGGGGACAAAACTTTTTTTAGATACATAAATGAGAAAAGAAAAGTAAAACAAGAATTAGTTAGATTAAAAAAAAAAGAAGGAAGATATGTAGAAGAGGATAAAGGTCTATCTGACTGCCTCAATTAATATTTTTGTTCGGTATTTACAGATGAAAATGAAGGAAAGGGACCTCAGTTAAGAAAAAGGATAAATTAGTAATTTATTACACTTTAGTTTACAGAGGAAGAGGTTCTATTTCAACAGTCAAAAGTAAAGACAAATAAGTCAATGGGACCTGATGGAATACACCCAAAGCTGTTAAAAAAGCTGAGTGGTAACAACCAGAGATTCAGAGAAGCAGCAACTAGATGGGACACTCACCATAATGAGGAGCTGTAGAGAGGATGTTCCAAGCAGACTTCTCACGTTAGGTTCGAATCATATGACAGACGTGGCCACAGGAAAACATAGGGGTACGACACCCATAAGAAGGATAGGTGACCCAGACTAGTGGGATGCAACTGGAAGACAATTAGGAAGACCTCCCGGTAAAATACAGCCATGCAGCCTCAAGGAAATACCAAAGGTAGCAAAAACTTGAGCGGCAGATAGACAGGACATGGGGAACTCGCTTTACCCCCCCTCCCACCCCACCCTCACAATCCCTGTTTTACCTCCTATCCTGTTGAAGAAGAGTGTAGTAGGGCATACATGAACAAACACACCAAGGACCGCGAAGCAACCGCAGGGCACGTACCACTCAAGTATAGAGGACCAACTGTGGGTAAAGAGAATGTATGAACATACATAGGCAGGGAACTCAAGCCCAGAAGACATGGAAGGCTACAGAGACTAGTCAAACAAGAGAGGGTATATAGAGTATGCAATACCATGCCTAATACACAAATGTCAGAACGAAAAAGTGTGATTTATGTTGAACGCTCATTGTAACCCCTCCCTACTCTCTTCTGTACCCCAACTGTTACTTTATAAAACAATAAAAATTGTCAAATTGAAAAAAAAAAACTGAGTGGTGTACTAGCAAAACCATTAACAAATTTATTTAACCAATCATTGTTAACAGGAGTAGTTCCAGAAGATTGGAAGTTAGCGAATGTTGTGCCCATTCACAAGAAAGGTAATAGGGAGGAGTAGGGCAACTATAGGCCAGTAAGCCTTACTTCAGTAGTGGGGAAAGTGTTGGAAACCATGTTAAAGGATAGGATTGTTGAACACCTAAAAACACATTGTAGATACGAATATCCATTTCACTATCTATCCTAGCTGTTCATATAAGGGTTAATGTGAACCAAGAATAAATTTGGAATTGTATCTTTGATTCTGGGAAGAATCTATCTAATATCAGTTACGAGAATGACCATACTGATTTTGAAATGTTCTTGTTAATTGTCCAAGATTTTGGTATTTGTAAATATCTTGTTTCGATCAAATATACATGCGTTATATAACGTAGAATTATAATAAGAAACAGCTGTTCATAACTTGTGAAAAACAATCTATGTCATTGCCACGCCCATATGCTCATTTTTTCCCCTCCCATCCTGCTATGAAAACGGGGTATTAATATAACTGACGAATGAATACAAGTTGAATTGGTTATTGAACACGTCTCTGCTATTCATTTCCAATTTCCAGAGCTCTGAATGAGTTGGCAAATATCCATCATCCACAAAGGGCACGGGCTGATTTTATTCCCAACACACATGGATTTCAAGATCAGAGACAACATGGGTTTACTTCAGGGAGATCATGCCAAACTAATCTTATTGATTTTTTTGATTGGGTAACTAAAATTATAGATCAGGGTGGTGCAGTAGATATTGCTTACCTAGATTTCAGTAAGGCTTTTGACACTGTTGCACATAGAAGGCTTATCAATAAACTGCAATCTTTAAGTTTGGATTCCAATATTGTTGAATGGGTAAGGCAGTGGCTGAGTGACAGGCAACAGAAGGTTGTAGTCAATGGAGTATATTCGAATATTGGGCTTATCACCAGTGGGGTACCTCAGGGATCTGTACTTGAACCCATTATCTTTAATATTTTTATGAGTGATATTGCAGAAGGTCTTGATGGTAAGGTATGTCTTTTTGCTGATGATACTAAGATATGTAACAGGGTTGATGTTCCAGGAGGGATACGCCAAATGGCAAATGATTTAGGTAAACTAGAAAAATTCTCATAGTTGTGGCAACTGACATTTAATGTTGATAAGTGCAAGATAATGCATCTTGGATGTAAAAACCCAAGGGCAGAGTACACAATATTTGATAGAGTCCTAACCTCAACATCTGAGGAAAGGGATTTAGGTGTGATTATTTCTGATGAGGTAAAGGTAGGCAGACAATGTAATAGAGCAGCAGGAAATAGCAGAATGCTTGGTTGTATAGGGAGAGGTATTAGCAGTAGAAAGAGGGAAGTGCTCATGCCATTGTACAGAACACTGGCGAGACCTCACTTGGAGTATTGTACACAGTACTGGAGACCGTATCTTCAGAAGGATATTGATACATTAGAGAGAGTTCAGAGAAGGGCTACTAAACTGGCTCATGGATTGCAGGATATAACTTACCAGGAAAGGTTAAAGGATCTTAACATATATAGCTTGGAGGAAAGACGAGACAGGGGGGATATGATAGAAACATTTAAATACATAAAGGGAATCAACACAGTAAAGGAGGAGACTATATTTAAAAGAAGAAAAACTACCACAACAAGAGGACATAGTCTTAAATTAGAGGGACAAAGGTTTAAAAATAATATCAGGAAGTATTACTTTACTGAGAGGGTAGTGGATGCATGGAATAGACTTCCAGCTGAAGTGGTAGAGATTAACACAGTAAAGGAGTTTAAGCATGCGTGGAATAGGCATAAGGCTATCCTAATTATAAGATAAGGCCAGGGACTAATGAAAGTATTTAGAAAATTGGGCAGACTAGATGGGCCAAATGGTTCTTATTGTAACCGCTGGTGGTTCCCTTATTTACTACTATAATGTCTTAAAGCATAGAACTTAGTAGGGCTAACCATACAGATATCTTAGCCATAATTTTATATAGTGTAAGAGATCCTCTATTTAACATATATAAATAATTGAGAATACAATATAAAATAAGGATTGTCTTGGAAGCAATCGTTTTGTCTTTTGGATATTTATTATATAAAAATATAAAATCCATTATAGCAGAGTTTATAAGATTAAATTACATGCTTGCAAATATCATTAATAGGTTAACATACCCTTCTGAACATGTCATCATGTCAGCCTCTCTGTCATTTTAAGATGGAGCAGCGTCTGTCTCCAAGTCTCTCCTCTGTTTCTTAACATTTAAAAGTACACCTATTTATACCTTAGGTGTCGTCATTTTAGAGTTACCATAGTTCATATGTGAAAAAGTACCACTTCTTTTACTTTATTAATTTTAGGACCTCCCTTAACTTGGCAAACATACAAGGTCATAACTAAAGGGTGTATACGTCACGGAAATTTTCCTGACTTAGTTCAAGATGGCATCTTAAAGTCTAAATAGTTTATCTGTTGTTTATACTAAATCGTAAGTGTACAGTCGTGGGAGATTCCCGGATTTGGGGAAGTTCCATTAACTTGGGCTTACCACAGTATATTGTGTACTGCAAGAGTCGTAGTATAGCCTTGAAGCTTGTTTATGCATTATTGTTATTGTAATTCGTCTGGGACAAAATGGCGCAAACATATTATGCACTGAGGTTATTGCTTAAAGAAACAGTTATGAAAAACAATATGTTCCATTTCTAACACCTTGTCAGTTTGCAATATCTCTTAAAGACAAAGTACACAGTTTAAGAAATACAACATTTCATTCTAAAACTTGTAATATTTGCATTTGCCCATAACACCCTCTCCATTAAACTGTGGGCATTGTAGCGCATTTCTTCCTTAAATTAGTAAACCAAAGTTCTCCAACTGTCTTTAGGTTTTTTATGCACCCAGCATCTTTGATCATTGTTGTAACAGTAAAACATCCGTAGTGTGATCTTTGCCTGTAAAGGTGGTTGATTAAAATGAGCAAAGCTTTTGTCTGGGAAAGAATTGAAAAGAACACCAAGTTCCAGAGTAAGATATTCTTGGATGGATCCGGATACGAATTGTAATCCAAAGTTAAAAGTAGTAATTGTATTTGTAATCCAAAGTCTTTAAAGGCCTGTAGAAGTTTACATTCCTTAGATACATTGCTGGAGGTTGTGTTTGTAGAATACCCGGGTATTTGTTGTATAGTATAGGTTGTAGAGTCCAGCTTTCCAAGTATTTGGCTAGAATTGGTCGCAGATATTGAATCAGCATCATCTGTTATCACTGTGGTGATGGTGTTGGTATTTGTCTTTGTCTTTTTTTATTTTGTTTTTTCCATGAAACATTTTTACACCGTTTATGATGTGTTTAGATTGGATACTCTCCGATATTCTTTTACGGAATCAATTAATTGACAGCATTTCCAAGACATTGTCTTAAGTGACATGGATCCCATTATAGTAAGTGTTATGTTGATACAGCAATCGAAGTGGATTCTCAAGAACGCCTCTTTTTGCTGTACTGGAATCTTTGTAACATCTCAGTGATAGACATCTCACTGACATCAGGTGCTGTTGTGCTAAAAATGTTCACAGGTAAAATCTGTGGAAAAATCTTTACATTTGTTATTGTTTGTATAAAAATGATAGATGAAATAGTAACATAGTTAATCTTTCTAGTGTTTTGTATTAGAGATAAACACCCTTGTATATGATTTAGAGATATAGGCATAATTTGAAGCAGCAAAGTATTTACCATCTTTGTTCACAATGGTATGTAAAATTACATTCTCTTTAAATGTTAAAAATACTCCTTTATTCAAAATCTCTCAATCTATTTAGAATAGTTGCTAATTGGAAATATGACGTTAATTATCTTTCTTTGACCTGTTAGGGAGAAGACAACTTATTCCCTAGTTATTATTAGTAAATATAATAACTACAGTTATTAGTGGCTTAAAATACCAGAAACCCCCAAATATTGTCTTAGAAAACATTTTTTTTTTTTTTTTTAAACCAAGATCTGACAGCCATTGTGGAAAGTTACATTCGTGAGATTGGATGCTTAACAATGTGAATCTTAATTGTTTAAGTATATTTTTCAGTGGCTGTTGGATGTAGCTTAAGATGATTAGAATGTATTATTATTTCTAAAGGTGAGTTAAGAAATCACTCAGATACAATATTGAAGGTATTTATATTTTAACTCTACCTTTGTATAGGTGGTTTTATGTACCTTTAACCATTACAAACCAAATAACATTTTCTTTGTATTTGAAAAACTGATAAAAAATATTTGATTACGTGTATTTTAATATATATACATAGAGTGGTATGGATGTTGAATTTATATCTTTGACATCTTTTCACCAGTTTGCAATAGGTGACCTAAATGATCAATTTCCAAATTCATCATGTATATCACCTGGACGGGTTAATCCATAATACTCTTTTACTTTCCATTGACTGGCCTTAGCTCTGGCAGACTGAATATTTTTATCATTATAAATAAACTTTATGATAGTTGAAGTAAAGTTTCTGCCTGTCTTAACTGTTTTTAACTGTTGAAGTATTTCACTTATATTAATTATACCACTCTGCAAACTTAAACGAATATAGAATAGTTTCTGATTTAATAAAAACATTTCACATTTTCTTTTAAGGTTAAACCTTATTCATTATTGCAGTTGTTATTGCAATCATATGATCTTTAACTATCATGATTCAATTATTCATCTGGGTAATTAGCTGTTATGCTCTTATACGTAAGTTTAATATATTTGTTTGTAGGCCAGACTGCAGCTGCATATGGCATTTTAGCAATAATCTTCAATTGCGTTTCAGATATTCACAAAGTCTATCCACCTTTGTAATTAACACATCATGTGTTTCTTATACCATTAATTATAGTATCTTTATTATATTACACATTGTCACTGACACATTTCTGATACAGGGAAAAAAAAAATGCATGATTGCTTTAGTAATTATAATTATCTGTGCATGCACCACATTCCTGGAAGTCCAGAATATAGCAAGAATGCTTTGTCGTTTGATTCTATGGAGCCATTTAACGTTTTGATTGGTATAGTTATACCAAAAGAGCAAGGAGTACAACGGTAGATCACATCTGCAACAGAACCATTACAGATTACTTGTATCGATGTCTCTGTGTTTATGTTTACAGGAGTTCCTTGCTTTGCAGGTATGTACATCGTGCTTTAGTACAAGTGTCCCGTGATGTCAGGTCTCTGAAAGATTCTGCTGGCCTTTTATATTCCATTGTCTTTGTAGGGCATCTGCTCTTAGTAGGCCGGTATTGTTATAATTTATTAATTGCATCAAGGTTTCTTTAGTTAATTGATGTGTTTCTACCAAATTCAAATTCATATGCCACCAAATGTCACTGTAAAGTTCATTGTTGCAGAATATTGTTCCAGGATGGTTTTTCTCTCCAGTAGGAAATCTATATTCCTCTTCTTCTGATCCTTCCTATTAACCACTTTTTCTGAGTTGTAGTTAACAATCTGTGTCTTGTACTGTGAGGTGCTTTGATAGTCAATCTGGTTTTGTCAGTACCATGTTCCATCTTGAAAAACATTCATAGGTGCATCCAAAGTCTTTCACAATCATCTGTCCCATCTTTTTCTGTTCTCAGCATGCTTTGCCATCATCGTTGATTCCATTATTAGGATTTGTAATAGTCCAATCACATCTTTCTCATGTATAATCGTTTTTTGGAATGATCTTAATAGGTTCCTTGTGAAATACCAGTGTAGGCAATCATTTCACTGTGAGCTGTGTCTCTCCTTTTGAAATGGTTCTTGGAGGTAGTCCTCACGATCACAGAACTTGTATAGTGTGCAGTCCAATTCAGTTCAGTTGCTTCCTGCTTGTTAACAAAATTCCAATGCAGTTTTAAAACGACAGCTAGGGTTGATGTTATGATAATGCTGCAGATTGTAAGAAGGAGACACCATAACCAATTTTCTAGCATCCTTTTTCTTCCATCTTTGCATTTCTTTCTTACTGTATAAGATAATTCAGGTTTCTGTCTGTTTTCTCCAGAGTCTTTCTTATAATGATGTTGATGATTCATTTTTCATACATTCCATGTTAACTGTGAATGTATCACGTCTGTCTGTTCGTCCTTCTCCTTCACATTTGCAGGTTCAGATGTCAGATCATGATTCAGTCTGTTACGTGGCTATGATTCTGGTGGCATTTCTGTCGTCTTCTGTTTGTTTTATCTTGTCATCTTTAACAGCATCCATTGTATCAGTCAGTGGTTCTGTGAATGTCCTGTTAATATTTAGCAGGTTGTAAAATATCAAAACTTACTGTTCTCTGTTGGCTCTGATTGTTCTCTGTAGTAAAAGTTATCTGAGTCACCCTCTCCAGGACAAGCTGGCCAACAGAAGGAAATAGGTGGTGGTGCAAGGCGAGGTGGGCTGGAAAAAAAAATTCCCTAAATTTCTCTAATAGAACCAATGGTTCTAAGCTCTCCCTGGTGCAGAAATATGTTGTCAGTGAAAAAACATGTAACATTTCATATGGTGTCTCACCATTTGTATCATCAGGTATGTTGTGAATTCTTATCTGTACCATAGGAATAAATAGATACCACTGTGTGGGGCAAGCAACTAGTAACTTGGTTAATAATCATTTAACCTCAGCATTTTCCCAGACCACAACCCCACTTCTTTGGGGGTGGTTGGGGCACTGAAATCCCAAAGTAACCCAAATGTGGTTGCCCAGTTTAAGGTTTCCTTTGCAGTAACTGCAGGACCACCATCCAAATGGATGGTCCTGGGATTATCAAATGCATACTAAGGAAGTGAGACTAGAAAACATGGCATCAGAGGTTGCACTTCGCACAGGATACATCCAAGTAAACCTGGTACATGCATCAACACATACAAAAACATATTTATAACCATGAGATGTTGGCAAACTTTCAATATATAGTAATTCAAAAAGTATGTTGGATATTAATATTTCAATAAACAGTACATCAGTAATGTGGCAATAAGCAAATGCTTATGGTTACTAAACACATGAATTACAGTATTTCCCATATTGTGACCACCAATATTCCTTTTCAGGAGTCAGAAGTACATTACCTCTCTCTATAAGAGCTTGTCCTAGCCATGAAAAAGCTTTTAGGGCAAGTCCATCTTTCCTCTATAGGAAGAACAACCAACATATTACCTTCAATGGTTATTATGTAATTAATCCCTCTAAACGATAGGAGTATTTATGCGGATACCAGGTGGATAAGGTCTGGATATCCTTGCAAGCATAAACTCTGCATCATGACAGAGAGATAGGGTATGCGATGTGATCCAGTGACCACAGAAAAGCGTTGGTAGACACATTGCATCAAAGTGCCTGTTACAGACCAACTACACGAGGAGAGGGCCCATGCTTTGTTATAAGCATGTCCATACACGTATTACAATGCCAGGCTTTCAATTTGTTATCACAAAGCAAAATGCAGTTGTGGATATAAACTCACGACGTATCGTAAGAAAAACAGTTTGAACACCAGACTGAGACTCGAGATCAGTGAACAGTGGACCAAAATAGATAAATTAAATCTTATCAATTAATATACTTTATTTAAATTACTTTATTCTCTGTATTAACTATGAAATATTAAAGTTAAAACAATAACATTTAAAAGCCAACTTTTAGTGTGCATAGGAATTACAAGGCTGTTCATAATGTGAGATAAAGAACAGCTTTTTTAAAATCCGAATAGTCTGTGAACACAAAATGACCTTGCGGTGAAAACTCACTTGCAGGGGAAAAACAAAACCTTCTTTTTTCTTTTTTGTCTTTAGTAAGTTAATTAATTAATTAAACGTAGTTAGAACCTCCCTCAAAGTCCCGATGACTTTGCAAGAAACATGTCATCCTTAAATACTGGGTAAGTCTATTAAACAGTGAAATAGCATTTTTACACTGTATATCATGTTATCACAGCTATAATGTGCAGTATAATAAACTATTTATAAGTGTTGTGCAAACTGTTCATTAAAAGCCAGTGGTCTAGCGAGCTATAGAACATTTATTCTTTAAATCTCTGACCTCAATCGGCAAAGCAATATTGTAATGGTGTCCATTGCAATCTGCTGTCTTACTTGCTACTCTTAAAAATTCTGAATATGTTCGGGGATTTCTTGGGCAATAATAAATCCCCCAAAACAACAACTTTGCATTTATGCTAAACCTGCCTGTTGTAAACGTATTCTGTATATTTCTTGACATAAGTACTTGTACTTAAATCTGTTTAACAAAGCTGTTTATATTGTGGTGTAAAATAAATTTTTTATTATTATTATTATTTATTTTATTTATTTATTTTTTTAACATAATTTTTAGCTTAATTTTTTAAAGATACCTGCATATTTAATTAAATATCCTTTATATGTCTTTAAGGCATAAAATGTCTGCAAATTAAGATTATATACAAAAATGCATGTTCTGGGTGTTCCCGTGATTCCTTTTCTATCATTTATTTATTTAAAAAAACATTTTAAGCCTGGAATCTGATTTCTTTTGGGATGAGCACCCCTCTGAGCCCCCCAATTTCAGAGGCTTCTTTGGAGGTGACCACAAAAAAGTATAGATTCTATAAAATAGATGTGAGGGGGCTTTGGACAGTAATGTCACCTTAATTTATACTTTTCATATAGAAGATATGTGATATGCAATGTGATTTAATATATCAGAGTATCATCACTTTAATTGACACTGCATTTTTTTATGCATTCTTTATGCATTTTTTTTTGGCATTATTATTTTTCTTTTTTTCTTAAATTTTAATGTCTGTTTAGAATATTGCAGGCTTTGCAATATCAAATTAATTTTGCAGTATATATATTCACAATGCTATTACAACATATTATTAAAATTAGCCTCTTTCAGAATTGTAGAATATGTGGTGGAACTGAATCCCCATATATGAGATTTGAAACTGTATTTTTGATTTCTACGCTGTGCCCTGATCAGTATTTATATACATAATTGCAGCAGCATATAGCTTTTAAAGAAGCAATTATTTCACCCTTCATGTGTGGTTGACTGTGGACTTTTTAAAACCTACTTTTTATTTTTTTTATAAATCTGTTTCTGGCTTTGAGAGAGCAGGCTGATGAATGCATGTAAATGCTCTTAATGCTTAATCTCTATACATTTATTTATTTAATTGTATTTTATAAAAACCTAGTTTATGAAATTCACTGAGATTACATGTGTCTGATCTGATTACAGTCAGTAGTACAATATAATTGTTCTAATTTCTTTACTGCTAGTACGGTGGAATAGTACCACTGATTTAAGTAAGCTTTCCCTTTTAAAATTGGTGGACTTTAATCCTGCCATTGCATTAGACTAAATACTGTACCTGAGTAAGCAAAGTCATTATGTGCAGGAATTGTGCACTTTAAATTGTAGAATACTTATGCTATTCTAGTGAATTGGGCTGGCTGCTTAACACATCATTTAGTATCTTTTGGTCACATTTAAAGCTGTAAATGTATTTAACATTTTATTTAAATAAGCCCTTAATAATTTCAGTTTAAAAGTTATTAGAGATCCTATATAGTTACAATTTTATTTAGCCCTGATTTATCTTACATATATATTATTTTTAATCATTTTCTAAATATTTAATTTTTTTGCTGAGCATTTAGAGAAGCAAAGGATGTATAACCACCTGTTGTCCTTTTTCTAGAAGGGTAGTATAATTTCAACTCTGTTTAGGAAAAAATATAAGCTATTTATCATATATTATATAACATATATGCTGCAGTGTACTGCACTCAATGTATTTAAAATCCATGTCTTTCTCTTTATGGCTGTATGTAATAATGTTGTTCATAATTTGGAATATAAAACAACGACTTCTCAATTCCTTGGAATGTTTACATGTCTCTGTATCTTCGCAACCTTGGATTTTTAATTGTTCAAGATCATCCTGAATCTGTGCCGAGTCTTGTTCCATATGCTTAATTTTTTTCAGAGCTTTGATTTTTAAACTCTTCTGAGAAGCGCTGAATTTCATTTTTGATCTTTGTGAATTGGGTTTTCAGAGCACTATTAAGTAGGTCTACTATTGGGATTCAGTTGCTATTACAGCTTTTTCTGCTAGGTCTACTGTTGGGATTAATTTGTCATTACAGCTTTTTCTTCCCAGTCTTGGTCCACACTCTTCATTGTTTCATCTAAGGGGTTACCTTGGTCCCCTGTTTTCATAGGTTGTGGTGAAGAAAAAGATAAGCGCTTTACCAGGGGCTCATTATTGTTAATCTATTTCTTTTTGGTGTTTCTATTTTCTTGGGTTTTTCTAGTCACCATTTTATAGCGTTAAGCAGAAGATGGGGGAGAAATAAAAAAAAAGACAGGAAAAAAACCAACCAAAGTTTGTACAATTTATGTATGCATTTCTATTTCGGCCTCCTGTACGTCTCCAGTATTTATACAAGCAAAGGGAGCAAATTCCTCTCTCTGCTCTTATCTCCTATTGATATTCAAGCAGAACACTCAAACAGGAGATTTGGGCAGAGTAGTCCGTAAAATCATACAAAAAATTCAGGTAGGTATTCAGACAACTTGTTCATGTGGTTTGTTCATTCGGGGGAATCCTCTCCCTCCTTTCTCTTCTTCTCCCACGTGTCTCCAATTAAGATTCACTTGAATCGGTTGTTTTTTTTTGTTGTTTTTATCTGATTTTCCCTTTTTCCAGGGCTTTTATTTTGCTAGTTAATTCTTAATTTTAATTTCAATCCTTTTACTTCCTTCTTTCCCTTCTTCTTATTTGTCTAGTCTTTCCTTTTAATCTTGTCAGTTAGTTTTTGAGTATTTATATGTATGCTTTATTCTCTATATCTATATTTTTCTCTTACATATACAGATTATTTCAAATTTTTGAAAATTATATGTTTTAGTATACCCATGTGTATTTTGTTTTGTTTAATCAAAGGACACTATGTTGTGATCACTATTTCCCAAGTGCTCACCAACTTGAATGTTGGTCAAAAGCTCAACGTTGTTTGTTAGAACCATGTCCAGACAAGCGTCCTTTCTAGTTGGTGCTTGTACAAGTTGTGACATGAAGGTGTCATTTAACAAGTTCAAAAACCTAATTCCCTTTGCTAAACTGCTAGTCCCTCTGTCCCAGTTTATGTCCAATTAATTAAAATCTCCAAAAATTAATGTTTTACCCAGATTTGCTGCTTTCTCAATTTGCTCAAACAGCTGTTGTTCCTCATTAATATTAACATTAGGTGGTTTATAACATATCCCAACCAATAACTGATTTCTCTTCTTTTGCCAAAAGCAGATATTTACCCATAAAGCTTCAATATTTTCCTCTTCCTTAAGATTTGGCTTTAATGCATGGTTGACATATAAACATACCCCACCATCTTTCCTGTTTTCTCTATCCTTCCTAAATAGTGTGTACCCATTTAGGTTAAATGCCTCTAGTTCCCCCATTTTGTTATTTAGACTCCTTGCATTAGTAAGCATACATTTAATTCTATCATGAGTCACTTGTTCTTTTTGTGAATTTTTACCAACATTCCATTCCACTGAAATGTCCTTGAATATAGTTGAATTAATTAAATAACTATAACATTATGACCCACATTCAACAAACACATAGCTTGGGTTACTTTCCCATTGATGTCAATAGAAGAATTGTTTTTCAGTTACCATAACTGAATAGTTACCATAGCTGAATTACAAAACAATTTCAAAATAATAAAATTAAGGGGAAGTAGAAGTACAAAAACTAGTTAATAAAAAAATAGTATTTATATAATCGTGTAAAATATGATTGCAAAATGTGGAAAAAAAACATTTAATGATATTCAACAAAAGGAACATTAAAATAAAATTTAATTAGTCTGAGCAATGTTTGTCATGTGCATAAGAGGATAAAAAGTGTTTTGCATATCCTTCAGTTATTATGTAAACAATATGTATTGTTTAATTGTTATTATAGATTAAGGTAATTCAAATTTAAAATATGTTTATATTTGTAATTAAAACTTCAGTTTAAATAATTAAATTGTCATAAAACAATCAAGCAAACTGTAAAATATTGCATAATGTAGCACAAAGGTTAGACAGCATGCCTCTAACACCAGTTCAGCAGATGTCTATTATGTTATAGATCAATGTTTTTATAGAATATGTGAGGTCCGTAGGCATGATTTATAACATTATTAGTTGCCCTGAAATGACCAGACCCCCCCCTGACCTCAGCTGCAATACTCAACTTAGAGTTAGAACTCATTTATAAAGAATTGAAGATCCAGGCAGTCAACAATTCCTTTTTTTCCAAAAGTTCATAATGGAAATAACAAATAGGTAGTGACAACATTTTGGTCTGTGATGTCAAGATTCGATAAAGGCCAGCACAGGTCTAAACATTGTCACTATCTGCTTTTTGTTTCCATTAAAAGTCTGCATTTTTGGAAAACAAGGAATTGTTGAGTGCCTTCTCATATACATGATTCTTTGGGATGCATCAGCCCTAAGATCAGGAGAACATACTCCTCTATTATGGGTACAACTAACTTCAACTTACTCGTTGAAGTTAGAGCTCATGAATGGCAGGCAAGGTTATCAAGCATTAGAGTGCCGGACATTCATTGGTAGTACCAATATGGTGCTGCAATGCATGAACACCTAGAGGTATTAGTTCCTCTGGCAACTAACACACATAGTGATGAGAGAGTATCTTCTCATATAAAAGTAAGGAGTGCCATGGATCTATTCACACCCCATTTGAGTACATTAATGTGCAATGTAGCTATGGTGCATAATAAGGATGGGCAACCCAGTTATATTTTAGTTGACTACCACGCCACCTGTGGCTATTGGAGGGTATCAAACTGTCTGAAAAATAAACAGAAACAAACATACATAATAGTATGTTTGAATTACCTTACTGAAAAATCAGAAATTCAATCTACCTACTTCTTATAAAACCATGCAAATGGTGCAAATGACTTCTATCTATCTAGCAGAAATTCAAAAGGTAGACAACACCAACAAACTCTATCAACACCCGACTCAACAGGCAAAGCTTTTACAACTGAGACGCAACTTGACAACACAACTCCACTCTAGACATCACAGGAATATTCTACGACAAAAAGTGTTTTTTTAAATTGCATGGGAATAGGAGAGGAAAACTCTTGGCAAGAATGTGTCATGATTGGGGTAATCCCTACACACAGGGAGTAGGATGTTAGCCAAAGTAGAAGGAAGAACAGGCTATGTATACTGTGCTATAGAGTGGCCTAAAAATGCAAGAATCGTAGTAAAAAAGGATGCCTAGGTCAAGGAATACAGAGGTACACAAGAACAGGAATGCAAGCCAAGGTCAAAGGGATACAGAGAGTCAAAATAGTCAAAATACACAACCAGGTCAGCAACAGGAAAACCAGAAAAATAATAAATGCACCTTCATGCTAACAAGAGCAACAACAGGGCAATGATTCCCAGCAAGGGGGGAACTTAGATAGGTCTAGAAAGAATACTATTGGAAGCCATCATTACCCTGCACCAGGACACAAAAAGGGGTGTGACCTGTGCAAGACGTCCAACAAATATGACATCACTAAAAGGTGAGTGTAAAGTTTAACACCCACAGGTTCCTCTAATTTCAAAGGACACCTGTAAGTGGCGTGAAGTTGCAATGGAAATGTAGCAATATTGAAAATAGTGCAGAGCTGTCTGCAGTTCCATGGAGAGCACTGCAGCTGGAGGTATCCAGAAACGTGGCGTTCACCCCAGTGAGAGCAGTGTGAGACTGAGATCTTTGTGACTGCCGTGTGGCTCCCAGAGGTTTGACAGAATGCTAGCTAAACGCCAACAAACCACATACATAGATAAAATCTGTGACAAAACAGGGATATTACACCACTTACCAACCAAAATCCAAGAGGCGATACGAACATATTGCTCAGATCTCTACTTCCTCAACCTCAGACAGCTGTGACACAAAATCGCCTACGAGACACGATACAATCCTACTTAACGACACACACCTCAACATCCTCTGACAAGGCTGACTCACTAGACGAACCCATCACCCCAGCGAAGTTGGCACAGGCTATGAAGACTTTGAAACCAGGCAAGAGGGCAAGGTCCAGACGCCCTGCCGCTGCATTACAATAAGTGCTTCGCTGACATCCTCTACACCCCTATGTTCAGCCACCTGTGTGTGTGTATTCAGCAGTCTGTGTGTGTGTGTTTATTTAGCAGTCTGTGTATTCAGCAGTCTGTGTGTGTATGTATTCAGCAGTCTGTGTGCATGTATTTAGCAGTCATGGGGTGGGCAGCAGAAACACATGGAATGGAGAAGAAGATAATGACAAAGTGAGAGGCTGGGGAAAGGGAAAATGGGCTGGGAAGGGGATAGGAACACACAGATGGACTGGTGTAGAGGATAATGACACACAGAGGAGCAGTGGATGGGGGCAGTGACACACAGAGAAGCTGGGGAAGAGGGGCAGGGAAAGGGACAATGACAAACTGAGGGGCTGGGAAAGGGACAGGTACACAGAGGGGCTGTCATTACTATGGATAATTATAACCAATTTACTGGTTGCAGAGACTCTTTAAATCCCTATCATAACTTGAATCTTGGTGATTGTGGTATGACCCAGCTATTATTAGACCGTCACTAGTGAAACAGTCCTGCAATAGCCATGAAAATAAAATTAACCAGTTTGGAAATTGACCCTATAACTTCTAAAATCTGGCAAAGGTATATATGTGGGATATTGCTATACTCAGCAGAGTAGCAAAATATAATTCTGGAAATTTTACTGAAGTGCAATATACATTATTTGTGAAGTTCCCCAAAAGAAACGTGAAAAAAAAATATATATAACCCGAAGATTTGGCAGATATACTGACATACTGTATACATGTGTGATGGGCAATTGTAGGTATAATACACATTGCTAAATTGTATTTCTTTAAACTGCAACTGTTTCTTTAACTAATAACCTTTTACCTATTTATAGTACACAACATGTTTACTCCATCTTGTCTTAATTTAATGCAATAACAATTCAAGGCTTTGCCTATGTCATCCTAACATCTAGTCTTAATAAAGATTAAAGATGTCTAGGTTATGACATTAGACTGATAAGGGTGTTTTTCTCTTTTTTTTTTTTTTATATTGGAACTGCTTTTAACCCTAAAATGAATTAACACATACATTACCAGAAGTAATTAGAAATGCTATACTATATATACATGCATGATCAATGCTAGGTAGAGACTTACTGACCGACTCTGGAGGTGACATACTGAGAGATTACCTGTATAATCAGGAGGGTATGTTATACTAATTATATTGCAAGCATTTATTCATTTAATCTTATATACTCTGCTTTATGATATATTAATGGATACTAAGTTTATATATCTGTTTCATTTATATTCAATAAACTATATTAATAAGACAAAAGTTATTGCTTCCAACTCCTATTTTTATTGTATTCTCAATTATTTATGTATTTTAAATAGAGAAACTCTATACCGACTGTGACGAAGTGCCCTTCGCCACTTGGTCCTGGAGAGGCCTGCTTGCCAGCCTCCTCCCCTGTGACTATGACTCTTTGATGTATTTGGCTTTAAAGCCCCTATTCTACCTTCAGACAGACTATTTATGTAGGTTGCTTTATTTCTCTTATGTTTTAGTCACCCTGTACCCATTATAGGTGCAGGGTGTGTGTAATGTAATTGTTTATAGTGTGTGTGTGTACTGTGAAATGTATTGCCTGCTCTCCTGTACTGCTGAGGTTTGCTACCAACTAGGTGGATTTGGCTATGGAGCTTGTCTAGTGCCCTCTGTTGGTAGCAACAGCAATATGCACTACCTGAATAGCAAGACTGGTTCATTTGCATATTCGGGTAGATTTGCATATTGCTAATTCTGCAGGCAGGTGAGATATTTTCTGTTAAATATTGTCTCCCCCACCCCTTTAAAAATATGCCATTGTGTTGCCTGCTATGATTTGGCTGTTTGTAATTTTATTGCGTTTTCACCCCATTGTTAATGTAATGACCATATGGGCTAGTCCCAAGTAAAATAAAGGTTTAGACAGTTCTTCTTGATCCCTCTAAATGTAACCTTGTCTTGTTATTGGAGGGAGCTGTTATAATCACACTGGGGATTGCTATGCTCTGCATGCTCCCCTGAGCTTGAATCACTTAGCTCTTTTAAGAGCTTGTTCCTGAAACGCTCTCCTTGGAGGAGGGATCTTCCCCGCACAGTCCTGGATGCTGGAGGTTCATACAGGGTGGAAGGAAGAAGTCTTTCCCACACGGTCCTGGAGGACAGAAGCTGATCCAGGGTGGAAGGAAGACGGCGAGAATCCAGTCAATCTACAGCGGTTGCGGAGTCTGCGGTGGTTGTGGTGTCCGGTGCGGTGCTTATGGTCCTCGGCGCAAGCTAGGAAGCGTCCATCAACGGAGGGTACTCGGTCGGAGTATGGGGAGCTCCGTTACACCGACTATACAATATTTTATCTAAGATATCTGTATGGTTAGCCCTGCTAAATTCTAAGTTATAAGACGTTCTAGCGGTAAATTGGAGTACACATGTAATGCTAAAACATTCCTTTACCTAAACACTCTATAAAAGATGACTGAATAAATAAAAAAATCCAATTGTGTATGTTTACATAATTTGTGTAAGTTTGACAAGCAATCTACAACATACACAAACATGTACTAACTAGCTGTGCATCTCTTGCTTCAAAGAAAATGTTATGCTAATATTTTTCAAACAAACAATGCTTGCTAGTGAAAGAGTTAAGGTCATTGTCTCAGTAGACCTAATTTTGCAAAGGTTTAGTTTTCAACCAAAGCTCACCATTTACCATATAACTGTGAAAAACATTAAAATCCTAGATCTGCGAGGTGTGTTAACTATCAGTAGGTATAAGTAATGTTCTTATTTTTAATATTTTATTAATATGTAATATTGTGTTATGCATACATAAAGGGTATCAATATCTAATAGTAATAAATAACATGTTTGGTTGCACCTAATTGGGTCATCTGAAATTCAGAAATGAAACCCAAACCAAACTTGGGTGCAATTATTCCTATTCTTCCAAAGGATATCAAAACAGTAGATAGCTCCATAATCCCAAATAAGAGCATGAAATCACATATAAATGTACTGCATAGCTGCCTGAACTATCAAAATTAATAAAAGTATTTTTGTTTTTTAGCTCATTGCTAGATAGCTCCCTAACTTGTTATTCTTACATGGGATTGCCATAATTAAGGGTGCCAAATTAGGAAGTTATTGTGTTTAGTAGATAGTTCCCTAATTAGATATCCTTACAATGGCAATCTCACATAAGGGTACCATTAGGGAGTTATCACTTAAACAGTTGCCTGAAAGATCTTTTTCTATTTTTGCTCCATTCCCTTTTTTTTGCCTTTTAGTTGTCTAGTAGCTCGCTCCTTAATTTGTTATCTCTACATGGGATTGCCAAGATTAACCCCTTAAGGACACATGATGGAAATATTACGTCATGATTCCCTTTTATTCCAGAAGTTGTGTCCTTAAGGGGTTAAGGGTGCCAAATTAGGGAAAAGCTTTTATTTTCAGTTGTTTAGCGATAGCAACTGAGACAGCAATATTAAGAAAATGTTTTTTCCCCCTTAATTTTGAGTTGTTTAGCAAATAGCAAGTGAAAAAGCGAAATTAAGAAAATGGCTTTTTCAACTCAATTTTCACCTTTCAGATGTTTATTAGATAGCTCCCTAATTTGGTATCTTAACGTGCGACTGCCACAATTAAGGATAGTTGTTGTGTTTAGTAGATAGCTCCCTCATTCGGTATCCTTAAATGTCAATCTCACATAATGATACTATTAGGGAGCTCTCTATTAAATAGCTGCCTGTAAGATATTTATCTTAATTTCACTCTATTTTTATTTTTTTATTTTGTTACTTCAGTTGTTTAGTAAATATAGCTCCATAATTTGCTATCCTTACCCGTATGGGATTGCCATAATTAAAGGTATCACATTAGGGACTCATCTATGTCTACCTAACAAATTAAATAGCAAAATTTAGAAAAGGTTTGTTTTTTTTTTTCTAAATTTTCACATTTGAGCTGTTTAGTAAATAGCTTCACAATTTGGCATCCTAACAAGGGATTATTATAATTAAAGGTACCACATTAGGGAGCTGCTATGTTTAGTAGAAAAAAAAAACCTTTTTTTTTTTTTTTTAACCCAGACAGCTGAAAAATTAAAAAGTCAAAATTAATGTTTATGTTTCAGTGGCTTAATAGACAAGTCCATAATTTGCTATCCAGATTTAAATATATAGTTAATACAATGTTAAACAAAAATCTGCACACCAGTCAAGCCATACGACTTGCTTTTCCCACAGAAATCCCAAATCTGCAGTGATGTTACAACCGCAAAGGATTCTGGGTGGGCATATGCAAATTAGTTTAACAAAGAATCACATTTTTGCCTCATTCCATTTTAAACATGGATTCCTTTTAATCTGTGTTTGCAGTATACAACTGCTTGGAACACAATTTAGGAAAAGATGCAAAACCAGTGAACCACTCATGGACAGCTGTTTCGTTGTTAATGCAACTCTGTGGGAAAAGCAAGTCGTATGGCTTGACTGGTGTGCAGATTTTTGTTTAACATTGTATTAACTATCCACAAACTTCAGGTGGAAGGGGTTTTCAATCACAATTTTTCCCCACCATAACCTATTTATATATATATATATATATATATATATGGATCTGAATATTTTTGTATCAATATGTTCCAAATTCTTTTGTTTTTGGTTTGTGTCATTGTGTAGGAATTGCTGAATTTGTCCAAATTTTGACCAAATTCAATTCAGCAAGAAACGAGGGCAAGTGTCTAGTGATCACTAGATGTCTTACAAAGTAACTGCTTTACTTTATATTTGTATAAATATATTTATATAGTAAATAGGAATCAATATATTTAAAAATATTTTGAATATTTATGATTTTTACAGATTTCTTGAGGATAAAATATTTATCTGATAATGCTTAGTGTGTTGATGTGCTTGTTTTTTTTTTTTTTTTTTATATCGCTTAAAGTGACACTCTAGGCACTCAAACCACTTCATTTCATTGAATGAGTTTTAGAGAAACTCCCTGCATATGTGCATTCCCCCGATTGGCTGATGTCAGTGGTGGACAAAACAGGAGATGGCGCTGAGAGACATAGCTGCTCGAATCAGTGTTTTAAGGGTAATTTAACCCATTATATTGCTGGAAGTGGCTGGGTGGGAGGAGAAGCAGAGTGTTCCTATAGTGGTAGGAATTATTTATTGTATTCCTGACACTATAGTGCTTCTTTAATATTTTGTTAATTGTCTTTCTGATGTGTGGGGCTTCTGCAATTTGGAAATGGATATGTCTTATGATAGACGATTGGGTGTAACTTGATTCATGTAATGCAATACTACTTTTAACACACTCTGACTAATGATGCAATAATGTATGCTTCTAAGAAAATAGTATATAAAAATGCAGATCCTAAACATATTTCACTCCTTGTTCTCATGCAAGGGATTTCAATCATACTCCGGAAGTCAAAAGTTCAAAAGAACATAATCTATCACCATCATTTTGTGTAATCCTATTCATGTCAAAGCACAGCTCATGCCATTGCAATACATCACATCACAATCCTCGTCAGATTTTGCCTTCCTGTTCCTTAAAAGGATCCTAAGGAACTTTTAAATCATCTCACTTTCTGTGTGTGATCACGCCATAACCACATTAACCACAAGATGACAAATGGCAAGGTTTAAATGTCCCCTCAGCCATAGCAACTTTCTATATAGAAAAACTAAAATATATGGGATACAGCTGTGTAAATCTAAAAAGGAAACATAAACAGAATATAGTGTAATACAATTAAGATACAAAATTGTGCGCCACAAATAAATGCACTCACAGGATGAAGACGTTAAAAGCGCTCCCCAATGATATTGGGGGGGCTGTTGATCCCACTTGCTGCTCTAGTATAATAGATATAAAACAGGACTCCAAGGTTGAAAGTAAAAAAAAAATTTTTTTTGTAGTTTTATTATAAAAGGTGATTATATCACCATCAGCATTAAATATAAAATAGAGGACTAAAGGTCCTACGCGTTTCGTTCCATTATGGAACTTCCTCAGGGAACAAATGGCAATAAAATTGTAACAATAATAAATATAACAAGCAAGCCTAATATCCCCCTACCCCTTAGAGTCCCTATATATAGGGCTAGTCCCTGTGTTCATTGGTGGATCCATGGGTGTTTCCATTCATCCATGGTATCCAGTGCAGGTGTGATACTTTTCCAGGTGTTGGTATTCATAAGATCTTCATAAAATTTTCATCACAGTTGAACAGGGAGCGTGTCTGACCGGAACCGGACATGCTTTCTGTCTTGTACTTCCACGTTCCAAATGAGCGTGCATTCCATTTCGGTCGTGCTCAAGCATGTTAGTATATTGCCCTCTGGTGGTCGCTCACGGTTAAATGTTAAAACCCATAGTAAACAGTGGAAAAAAGCAGTATATAAATCTACTAAAGAGAAAGGATGTCAGTATCATACATCAAGCACTCAAAGTGTACACAATGTATATATTGCAACATGAGCAATAATTTGAATTGTTAACTATATGGACATTTCTTACCCTATGTTAGATTTTCAATCAAATATTAACCCCTTAAGGTCACATGACATGTGTGACATGTCATGATTCCCTTTTATTCCAGAAGTTTGGTCCTTAAGGGATTAAAGTGAGTTAATTCTTAGAAATATTAAAGTATAACGTGCAAAAAAAGTTTTTTTACAATATTATATAGTTACATTATGTCCCTATAACAATAGAAAAAACTCCATATTTTTGGAGTAGCACACATACCTATCTCTAAAACTTTAATCAATATACAAATTAATAAAGTGAGAGGATGCTTCCCAATATCCAATTTATTCACTATTTTACCCAAGAGGGAATAAAATATTGTATCGAGAGCAGTCAAATTAATCATTTACCAAGAAACAGTGAAAATAATATTATATATACATGTATATATCCATTGGGAGAAAGGACTATACATATTAATACCAAATTATGAAAAAAGGAAAAGGCATACTTTATATACAAAATAGACCCATCAATCTAATGTAACTATATAATATTGTAAAAAAGAACTTTATAGAACACTATATTGTATTTACTGTTTATGTTTGTGATAGAGTGAAAGAAGCCACACTTTTTTTTTCTAAATTCTTCAAATTGTTTTTTTGGGGGGCTCAAAACTTTGGATTTAAACTTTGCAGTAACCCTAATTGCAGAAACACTTGTAAAAATCCTACACAACTTAACTTTAACGATAGACATGGGAGTTATGTTCTTTAACCTTTGCATGTCAAATATTTATTTAATACGGGCCAAATAAAGTGTAGTTGGTGATGCTTTTTTGTTATTATTAATTATAAAGGACCCTGCAACAAAAAGTGGATTTCTGTAGATCACAGTTAGTGTAGCAATATGTTGAAGAGCAATGTGATTGCTGTCGGATGCTCATTGGTTTAATAGGAGCCATGGGGACACCAACTGAGTTTGTTTTTCAATGTTTTGATAATTAAGAATGTTTGCAATCTCAAAACCTGGTCAAAGATTTTGGAAGGACTTGGGGACAAGTTTTAATCTTCTAGTCTAGTCTTTGTACTTAACCCAATTTTGCTGTGAATCATATTTGAGCTCATTAGGACAATCTCCAAAAAAGCCTCAGGCACTCACAAATTTATTGGAGCATCGTGTACTGTAACATTTCAACCAACAGAGGTCTTCGTTAAGCTTGATAAGCAATAATAAAAGGCCTGAAGTCTTTTTTGGAGATATGGAGTTAAGCACCCTGTGGTTACTCTGGATGAGTGGGGTTCATTTTCTTCTTCATTGTGTAATATTATGTGGACAATGACCTGTTAAGGGATTATACATCTCTTAGTTGCTTAACTTGATCTCTTCTTTTTTTTTTTTTTTATTCTTTTTTTTTCATTCAATAAGCGTAACAGGTGTACATTCACTTTTGGGCTTACCCAGAAGCCAATTGAAATACAAGTCTTTGTAGCAGAATACAATTCAACATATGCGATACATGCCCATTCCTTAAAAAAACCATTGGCACCCGCCGTCTACTGAGGAATTTTATTTTAAACAAGGACAGGCAGTTAGGCGATACAAGTAGCCCATTCTATTCAATAACCCTTCTTGTACATGTGCTACATTATTCCACCGACCGTATGATCATGCCTGGGAAAAAAAACTAAACAAAAACAAAAAGAAAAAAAAAAGGGCCTTGTTCCTGAGTAAAAACAGGAGAAGGGCCAAAAAAGGAAGAAATAAGATAAAAAAACAGATGAGACTGAAAAGAAGTGAAATTCTAAAGAAAGGAAATAGAAAGAAGATATGTAATCAAGAAAGCGTAAGGAGGAAAGAATAGGGGGGGATCATGGGGCGGGCGGAGGGCGGAGACTCCACAGCCACTGCGTGACAATTATGTCCCCTCTAGGAGGGGACTTTCTATTTCGGGTCGTATCCCCGAAGACAGGGCCTTGTCAGTCTCCGTTCGAGCCCACTATACTATTGTCCCATGGTTCCCAAGTTTTTTGAAATGCCGCCAAAGTCCCTCTTACCCTCGCTGTTAAGTCATCCATAATTCTACATTCTCTGATCCTGGAAATAACCCCTGAGAATTCTAGGCCCTTTGGTGAGAGCCAAGCGGTCACTATTGCACGGCGTGCGCACAGAGTTATCTTATGTACTAATTTCTGTCCCCTTCTGGTCCATCCGTCCAGAGATCTATTCAACAGATATATCAATGGGTCCATACCCAGGGGCTTGTCGAACGTCTGTTTTAAAAGATCCTCTACGGACCTCCAGAAACTATGTAACTTCGGGCATTCCCACCACATGTGGATGTATGTTCCACAGGGGTAGTATACCACCTAAACATAGTTTTCCATGCTTGCTCTTGGAGAGTAACACATATTGAAACTGTAGCATTCGCCTACCATATCTCCTGCCACTCGACTCCCTCCAGTATCTCCCCGAGGTCCGTCTCCCATTGGTCAGTGTATGTCAGTCTTCCCCATTCTCCATTTTCTGCACTAAGGTGGGCATATAAAAGCATGATCACCCTTGGGGGCTGCCCAGTCCAGACATAACCTCTCGTAGAAGGTTGGCCTACCCAAGGGTGCTGTTTTAATGTGTGGTCTTCTAGCGAAATCACGAATTTGAACATATCTAAAAAAGTCCGCAGGGGTTAGATGATTGCCTAATTGGAGATCTGCAAATTGGACGACCTCTCCATTTTGATAGAGCTGGTGGAGCCACTGTAGTCCGGTTCTTTCTATATTACGAAATTCTCTAGGGGCCATGCCAGGCAAAAATCTCTGTTTCTAAGTATTGGGGTCAAAGGGGAGGGGGACGATGCCAGCCCGTATTTGGTAATACATGAATCCCATATTCAAATCGAGTTGAGTATAGCTGGACACGTTATCTGTATCGCAGGTCTATGTTCCTTGGGGACCCATATTGTAAACTGGGGGACATCAACTCCCACCATCATGGACTCAATTTCTACCCACCTTCACTCTTCCGGTGGGGAGTGCCATGTGGCTACCTGCGTCAATTGTGCCTCGCGATAGTAGAAGTATAGGTTCGGGAGGCCCAAGCCCCCTCTGTCTTTATGTCTATACAGTATCTGTTTGGAGATTCTATGCCTTATTGTTCTGCCAAATGAAATCCCCTATAGATCTTTGCAGAGGAATCAATTGCATCTTTGTGTGATCTCTTCTTTAAAAGCAAAGATTTATTGAACTGTGTGATAAGTTAATAATACTTGGCAGATGTAATTTTTTTGTGAAACATGTTTTTAACTACTCTTACACTTTCCTTTCAATGAAATGTATAAATAATGGCTAATACTTCTGTTCTACAAAGAAAGAATACTCAGTGTAGAATAGGCACATCATCCTGAAATGAACATACAGTAATAGTGTGATCTTGTTGATAATCAACAAGAGGAAAGCCGTGTCAGTCAGAATAATTAATTGTATGTGCCATACGTACAACAGGCACATTCTGTAAACATGATGTGTACTCATAGTCATAAACTTCCTGAAACATGATATGAGAATGTAAGTCATGTGTGTGTAGTCTGTGTTAAACCAATATTTTACATTGTGTTTCAAATATAGTTGGGAAAACAAATAGGAAGTACTTGGCAAATCATTCCTATGTATATATATGAGGCATTCGGATACAGTTTTGTCACATTGTCTTGAAATCTCGTGAGACAAAGTATAAATACCTGCTCCCATCAAAAGGTAAGACAGCAGAAATAAATGCTCTGGTATACATTAAATGTAATATTATATAGATATTAATCTACATTTTAGTACTAATATATATATATACACAATTTGTAAATATTTTCTGAATGACATAGGAAAAAAACATCAAAGGTATGTATTAAAATATGGTGCTGTCATATACGTTGATATTTTACAACAAAGGGTAGTGTATGATTATATAAACAATAGTCATTGTGGGTTGTACTGCCTTATAATGTTCTTTTTGTTTTCACATTAATGTTTTTACGTTGTTATATATTTCACTGTAAAATTATATTTAGCAGTTTTGTCTTTAATGGCCGACTAGATGGCAAAAATAAAAACTCCACCGTGTTTTGGTTAAATAATATATTATTTGGTTACTACAATTGTTAACATATTTTTCTGTGTTTTGGGATTGTTAATATTTTAATCAACAGGATACAAAATAAAAAAAAAAACATAAATATCACTAACACTGGCAACTAACCCATCGGTATTCTTCATGCATCGAATGTCTCTGGAAAAACCTGTAAACTTCCTAACCATTTTCTATGTTAATCAGAAGTATCAGAATATTTATTTCATTAATATTCTGATCCATAGAGACAAAACATGCATTTGGTATCAACATCATTTACTCAATACATATAACAATCTATGACAAGATAACATTGCTCTAGTCAGATATGTTATACTATACTCTGCATCAAAATATGTCTTGGAACAGGTTTTTTTATTGTAAGTAAAATGAACAAATTGCATGCAGGAATGTGATGTAATATTGAACTTTATTTTTGTACTGTTTCCTCTGGTCAATGGCAATGAACCCAAATAATAGGAAAAAAGACACCTTTCAACAGAGATGATAACATTTTTAGCAGCTGTACCAAAGTAACGCTAAATAAGAAAATACATTTTATGTTTTAGGAAAAAATGCTGTTAATTGTTTTCCTGTATCTTTCACCATTCTTGCAAGAGATGGCTGCAAAGGTAAGTCACAAACATTACTCCAATCACACACTGACCTTTGACAGTAAAAATATTACACATCTCTCAATTCCTGAAACACCCAAAACAACTGGACATTTACATGAAACTTTAAAACACTTACCAAACACTTACTAAGGTGTGAGTTGTTGTGAGTTCTAAGTGAATTTTAAATATTAAGCCAAAATAGCTAAACTAAGCGTACACCTGACCAGGTGAATGTAGTCAGTGCAATTATTTAGGTCTAACATTTGAAATTTGAAATTTACTTTGAAATTCCAATAGCTCATCATTCAGTAAATAACCGTGTGGCAGCAAGAAAATGATTTTTTACAGATTTGAGCTTCACTTTATTATTTTTGGATACACTTTTCAAATAATAGTTTTGGATAAACATTTAAAATTATATTTTCAAAATATTAAAATATAAAAAAAAATATCCTTTGTAAAATGATATCAATATATAAAAAAGTATTACTATAAATATTGAAAATTAAAATATTTTCAAAAAATTAAGTCAATTGAAAATCTTATCCAAAAATATAAGATTGAGGCCATTTCTAGAAGGAACTCAGCTACAATTTAAGAGAAGGATCAACAGCCTTTACATATTACATGGCTATATCATGGGCAATGGCCATGGACTCTGAGATATCCTAGCAGGTATACTGGTTTATCATTATACACGTGTCCCAATTCTGCAGCTGAGATTAAGGCAGATAATGCACAGATAATGGCATCTTCCAAGCACTAAAGTGTTTGAAATTACGATCTGCTTTAGAAATAACAGGAAATCATGAAAAATATGCAAACTGTAAATACTTAACATTGAAATTTATTAAATGTACCTTTATTTCATAGCCTCAAGCTATTATACCATCTTGGACACTAACAAATGCAAAGAGCATGAGATCTCTACGTGCAGCATCTTCTGGTAGACAGGTCGACATCCCCGAGGAAAACATAAAGAAAATGGTAATACAGCCAGAAAATTCACTTCTTATTTCTGAAGTGCAGAAAGACTATTTTATAATTATGAAAAATAAATTTATGTACAATATGTTTAGCTTTGTGCACCGTTTATTTTTATTAGTTGTATTGAGTGTTTTAATTACAAATTGGTAGTAACCATTTTTTAAAGTTACATATAGTAGATTTAGCTGGTTTGTACCTATTGTAGTTGTATTTAAAACTATTTTTATAACATTCTGACACTCATTTACAAAGTTGTGAAATAGTTGCATGATTCTCATTCTCTCCGAGCTCCCAATACAGTTGGAACATGTGCTGAGAGGGGTTAACAGTAGAATAAAAAGGTAACACAAAGATGTACGGGTACTTTGGGTTAAAATCTGTTTCAAAATACTGTAACATGTTTTAGATGGACTTCTGTCACCCACAAGTTTAAGTTTTGTTGTTTAACCTTAATGCAACTGCGTTTGACATATCTCTCATTCTCCTGGCATACAAAGTATTATTTTATTGTTAAAGATAGCACATCTCCAAATCCTGAACTTGTCCTTCATGTCTTAAGGATTAACATCATATTAATTAACACCACTAGCAAGACTGAAAGAGTCACCTGAAGCATCACGTCTATTTCAACTTAATGAAGCTCTTTTGCTTTATGTAAATCTTGTGAATATATGTAGACCCTATCTGTACATATATAAATAAGCAATATTCCAAAAACTACAAATACATTTATATATATAAATATATAGACTGAAATGTCGACACTTCTTTTACTGAAAACTTGATGTTACAATAAAAAACACGATTTGAAACATTTTTGAGTCCTGTGAGTGCACTTAAACAAGATATTATATATTCCAAGTTCAGAGTTAGTACCCAGGCAACAACAAGTCCGGGAGCAGTGAATGCGGGATACGTGGACAATTATATATATATATTTATATATATACACAAGTAATGGAAATCTCTGCACTCAACCTATATTCAGTTTGTATAACTTGCCTGGGTTCATCCATGTATATTTAGATTAAATAAAAAAAAAGAACCCAGGTGTACTCAAATATATTTAAATATTCTTTCTATTATTTGCTTGGCATATTATCTGATCAACAATTTAACCTCCTCTGGGTCTTTCTCAAGATTTTTTCATTTGAAAATCGTTTGTGTTTCCAGCTCAATGTACCATTTTCCTCTCTGCTTACAAGCAATGAAGATGTCAGAAAAACTATAATTTCTTTCCATAATGAAGCTAGAAGAAATGCTAAACCCTCTGCACGGAACATGCTAAAAATGGTAAGCGTGTGTTAAAATGAAATAAACCCTACTGGTTAGTTTAGCTAGTTCTCTTTTAGTTATTATTATTATTATTGGTATGGTGAAACATTCACCACATATGGTGGCATTGCCCGATGGTGCAACAATTTTGGAAGGAGGTGAGGATCCTCATCTGACAAGTGATGGGGGATGCTCTGCCCCTTGATGTACCCTCACTGCTTTTGAACAACGTACCCATCACATCTAGATATAAATCCGCAGTGACATATTTTATCATTACAGCAGCTACAATGACAATCACAAATCTCTAGAGGGTTCCCAAATGCCCAACAAAAAGAGATCTCATTGCCCGCGTAGATCACCTCTGCACCTCGAGGGAGCTGCGCTGGGCCTCACTAGGTAAATCCTCCATATTCAGATACATATGGCAGCCATGGACAATTTACATGACACAAAGTAACCCTCCCCCCCCCTGCAGTCCATTTCCACAATAGCAATCCAAAAGACACTCAGGGCTGGACACGGTTCTACATAACTGATTTACCCATGACTTGTTCAACCCATACTAACACCCCCCACCTCCTCCATTCACACAGACCAATTTTTATAATCACACTCCCCCAGAGAGAGATGTCGGGTCAACCTGCTTAGGAAGTGGGGGCGCAGGATGAATTGAAATTATTACATAGGGTACTTCTACATACATGATTAAATGAACAAACAGAAGGGATAGCCATGCAACCCCACAGCAGACAACTTAGGTAAATCGACACACCAGCACATGAAGCAACCACGGTTTTAGGTTTCAGATTTTATGTTAAATTATTGTTTCTAAAATGTTATATGACTGGTTTATACTATGTGAGCATGTGAATCAGACTCTAGCTTCTTCAGCGGGAAACATGCCCTGCCCTCGTGTGGTATTTCTAATTATTCTAATTAAGCTAAACCAGGAGCTAGAGGCAGGATTTTTAAATGCACAACGATTAGAAGGGGTATTTGTAACCACCTATTGATGCCAAATTCTGTACACCAATACTCTATGTCAACATGAATATATTATCTGCATGTGCTCAACTGCAATGTACCATGTCTAATAGTTGATGTAAATCCAATAAAAATATAATAAATAAAAAAAAACACAATAGAAGGGCATAAAGGGCAACGAAAAAACAAGGTGGGAAAGTAGCAAACCTGGAAATGAGAGTGGAGTGTGGTCCTTTAGGAGAGCGCAAGAGACAGATTTGCGATATATATATTACCCATATTGGGACAAATGATTTGGCTTGCAATGAAGTTTCAGAGGTAAAGGTAGTTTTTTGTGTTTTTGCCAATGATATACGGCAGGTTGCTTCCACTCTGTCATTCTCTGAAGTTTTGCCTGTGCATAACACTCTGAAAGACAGGTGGATGCGTATTAGGGACTTTAACTTGTGGCTTGGTGAATGGTGTCGGGAGCAAGGATTTGGCTTCATTTCTCAGTAGCTCTGTTTGGAATGGAAAAAAAACTGTACAAAAAAGGTGGTTTGCATCTTTCTCAAAAGGGAACAAATGTTCTCAGTGAGCAGTTCAGAGGTTTTGCTAGCATGTATTTAAACTAGGAGGGGTGCAAAAGGGTGATAAAACATCAATCCAATTGCCCCCCAAAACAAGGACAGAAGGTGCCTTTAGCAAGTGTGTTTAAAAAATAAGTTTAGAGTCATGTCTACAAATGCTCACAGTTTAGGAAATAAGATCCACAAACTTGTGGCAATAATGGCAACTGATAATGTAGATTTAGTCTCTGTTACAGAAACATGGTATAATGAGAAAAATGACTGGGACATAGCAATACCAGAGTACTCTTTATATAGAAAAGACAGGGAAGGCAAGAAAGGGGGAGGGGTGGCCCTGTATGTGAAGGATAGCATAAAATCTAGCCTAATAAAAGTTAGTGAGGCGAACATAGAGTCCGTTTGGGTTATGTTAGAATTTGGTAATCACCCAGTAACTCATGTAGGTGTGATTTATGGGCCCCCAGGACAAATAGAAGAGTTAGATAGTGTACTAGTAGAGGAAATAGCTAAAATGACAATGAATTGGGAAGTTATCATCATGGGTGACTTTAATCTTCCTGATGTGAACTGTAAAACCAAAATAGCTGCTTGTGCCAGAAGCATATATATTCTAAACTCCCTACTGGGATTGTCTCTAAAACAAGTGGTTGAGGAGTCAACTCGTAAAGAGACCATACTAGATTTAGTGTTAACAAATGGAGATTTGGTATCAGATATTACTGTAGGTGAAATTATAGGATTCAGTGATCATCAGTCAGTGTGGTTTAATATAAGAACAGGGACTGAGTCACAACACACAAAAACAAATGTTTTAAACTTTAGAAAAATACATGAGAAAAGGAAAGTAAAACAAGGATTAGTTAGATTATAAACAAAAGAAGGAAGGGATGTAGAAGAGGATAAAGGTCTAGCTGACTGCCTCAATGAATATTTTTGTTCAGTATTTACAGATGAAAGTGAAGAAAAGGGGCATCAGTTAGGAAAAAGGACAAATTAGTCATTTGTTACAAATGAGTTTACAGAGGAAGAGGTTCTATTTCAACTGTCAAAAGTAGAGACAAATAAGTCAATGGGGCCTGATTGAATACACCCAAAGTTACTAAAAGAGCTAATTGGTGTACTAGCAAAACCATTAACAGATGTATTTAACAAGTCATTATTAACAGAAGTAGTGCCAGAAGATTGGAAGTTAGCGAATGTTGTTTTCATTCACAAGAAAGGTAATAGGGAGGAGTAGGACAACTATAGGCCAGTAAGCCTTAATTCAGAAATGGGGAAATTAGTGGAAACCATGATAAAGGATAGGAATGTTGAACATCTAAAATCACATGGATTTCAAGATCAGAGACAACATGGATTTACTTGCCAAACGAATCCTATTGATTTTTTTGATTGGGTAACTAAAATAATAGATCAGGGTGGTACAGTAGACATTGCTTACATAGATTTAAGTAAGGCTTTTGACACTGTTACACATAGAAGGCTTTTCAATAAACTGCCATCTTTAGGTTTGTATTTCAATATTGTTGAATGGGTAGGGCAGTGGCTGAGTGACAGACAACAGAGGGTTGTAGTCAATGGAATATATTCAAAGCTTGGGCTTGTAACCTGTGCGTTATCTCAGGGATCTGTACTTAGAACCATTCTCTTTTTTGTTGGTGATATTGCAGAAGGTCTTGATGGTAAGGTGCCTTTTTGCTGATGATACTAAGATATTTAACAGGGTTGATGTTCCAGGAGGGATAAGCCAAATGATTTAGGTAAACTAGAAAAATGGTCAGAGCTGTGGCAGCTGACATTTAATGTGGATAAGTGCAAGATAATGCATCTTGCATGAAAAAACCCACAGGCAGAGTACAGAATATTTGATAGAGTCCTAACCTAAATATATGACAAAACAGATTTAGGGATAATTATTACAGATGACTTATAGGTAGGCAGACAATGTAATAGAGCAGCAGGAAATGCTAGCAGAATGCTTGGTTGTATAGGGAGAGGTATTAGAAGTAGAGAGAGGGAAGTGCTCAGGCCATTATACAGAACACTGGTGAGACCTCACTTGGAGTATTGTACGCAGTACTGGAGACGTATCTCAAGAAGGATATTGATACTTTAGAGAGAGTTCAGAGGAGGGCTACTAAACTGGTTCATGGATTGCAGGATAAAACAAGGAAAGGTTGAGGGAACTTAACATGTATGGCTTGGAGGAAAGACGAGACAGGGGGGATATGATAGAAACATTGAAATACATAAAGGTAATGAACATAGTAAAGGAGGAGACTATATTTAAAATAAGAAAAACTACCACAACAAGAGGACATAGTCTTAAATTAGAATGTCTATATATCCTGATAATGCACAACTGAACACCAGCTACTTGTGTCGGTGCTCTAATTGCGAAAAACCAGTTAAAGTACCAAAAAAGAGACTCCAGGGGTCTCAAGGAGCTTAACCCCGGGAATAGAGAAAAATATATAAAGAAAAGCACAATGCTTATCAGAATCTCACATAAAATTGTGACTCGCTGTGTATCCTGGAGATGTACAGTAGTCTAAACGAAAATACTTAAATAATATTAGGATATCCCTAAAAGGTGAGGGTTATACAATAAAAATAAAAATGAAAATAAATATAAAGTGCCTAAATGCTCCACAATATATGGAAAATATATAGATATTGGATTATATCAAGTATCCACCATGAGCTTTATTATATCTACTCAGTTGGTAACCGCAATGCTATCTATATAAAATATAGTATATTAACCAAAAGATAAATAGAAACAGAATACTCTAAAGTGCTACCTCTAATTAGCACAAGAAACATTCCATATTAGCATACATATACAATGTTGCAAAAAAGGATCCTCTATAGTGAGGTCAAAAGATTTAATTATCAATTAGTGCTGGATTAGTAATGCTGGTAAGATTATGATCCAAAAATACACTAAAGCTCATAGTGGATACTTGATATAATCCAATATCTATATATTTTCCATATATTGTGGAGCATTTAGGCACTTGTATAACCCTCACCTTTTAGGAATATCTTTAATATTATTTAAGTATTTTCGTTTAGACTACTGTACATCTCCAGGATACACAGCGAGTCACAATTTTCTTTGAGATTGTGAAAAGCATTGTGTTTTTCAATATATATATATTTTTTAATTAGAAGGTTAAAGGTTTAAAAATAATATCTGGAAGTATTACTTTACTGAGAGGGTAGTGGATGCATGGAATAGCCTTCCAGCTGAAGTGGTAGAGTTTAACACAGTAAAGGAGTTTAAGCATGCGTAGGATAGGCATATGGCTATCCTAACTATAAGATAAGGCCAGGGTCTAATGAAAGTATTTAGAAAATTGGGCAGACTAGATGGGCCGAATGGTTCTTATCTACCTTCACATTCTATGTTTTCATGTTTCTATGTTTCTCAGGGAGTCCGTAAGTTTTTCTGAAGAGATGGGTTTTGACGGACTACTTAAATGAATAGGAGAGAGTCTGATAGGGATAAGCAGGATGTTCCAAAGAAATTAGCCATTCTGCAAGCAAAAGTTAGAAGTAAGAGAGAGGGAAGCACACAGGGGAAGATGACCGGCAGAGAGGAGAAACCAAAAAGAGGCATGCCTATGAATTAGTGAAAAATATAGAAGGGGTTATAATTGTTTAGAGCTTTATAAGTAAGGGTTAGTATTTTGAATTGACACCTATAAGATACTAGAAGCTAGTGTAAAGATTGACAGAGGAGGGAAGTGTTAGAGGATCAACAGGAGAAATAAAGTTAAATTAATTTGTGTATTAAACATCAGAGAGAGTTATTTTATATTTTTATCATCATAAAAGGACCACTCTAGGCACCAGATCACTTCAGCTTAATGAAGTGGTCTGGGTGCCAGGTCCAGCTAGGGTTAACCCATTTTTTTATAAACATAGCAGTTTCAGAGAAACTGCTATGTTTATAAATGGGTTAATCCTTCCCCCAAAGCCTCAAGTGGCTGTCTCATTGACAGCCGCTAGAGGCGCTTGCGTGATTCTCACTGTGAAAATCACAGTGAGATCACGCAAGCATCCATAGGAAAGCACTGATAATGCTTTCCTATGCGACCGGCTGAATGCGCGCGCAGCTCTTGCCGCGCGTGTGCATTCAGCCGACGGGTAGGAGAGGAGGAGGATCGGAGGTGGAGAGCTCCCCGACCAGCGCTGGAAAAAGGTAAGTTTACCCCTTTTCCCCTTTCCAGAGCCGGGCGGGAGGGGGACCCTGAGGGTGGGGGCACCATCAGGGCACTATAGTGTCAGGAAAACGAGTATGTTTTCCTGGCACTATAGTGGTCCTTTAACCGATCTTTGGGTTTATTTTCCATCAAAAAAGCTACACAATCAATTTGATTCTGGCAGTCAATTTTGAAATTTTCTTGGTAGTTGAAGAGAAATATTAATAAACACTCAATTCCTCCTTACATAATAGATTTACTATCTGGAGAAATGTATTGATTGTTTTTTAAAGCCACTTTCCTTATTTCCCAAGGTATGGGATGATGATGCCGCAAAAAAAGCAGAAGGGTACGCCAAAATGTGTATAGATGGCCAAAACCCACCTAGCTCCAGAAAGATTTCAAGTAAGTGACTATTTTATCTAGTTTAATTCGCATCTAATAATAAACGCATGAATAAGTGTTTATAAATACTAATACTTTGAATATTTTTATCCAACATCCTGTCATATACTAAAGGAAGGAATGTATTTTTCTCATATTTGTATATATATTTAATTAAAAAAAATGTATTTCAAAATAATTATTATTTTAAAAAAAATAGTTTTAAGGTGACAGTTTTCCTCTAAGCTGTAAAAATAAGCTTACCAAGGTAAGTCACACACTATACCCAATTCAGTTTTGCCAACCAACTCATCAGGAGTTCAAGGATATGGCTAAATAAATGTTTAGAATTCATAAAAGACATACCTACCATACTTCATGTGAATCAACCTATAGAAAATGTTCACTTAAGAAATAGCCCAGTCTGTGTATTGAGATGGTTAAACATTTTACAATAAAAAAAAACATTGAATTTAAATATACACAGAAACATAGAAATGCTTAATGGGAGCTGAAAAGATAATTACAATTACATAAATATAAAAATAAAATTATTTGCTAAACTCTTATTTATTCTGTATGTTAAAATTAATTTTCTGAAATATTACATGCACTACCATTTTTTTTTTGCATATTAGATTTCAATTGTGGGGGAAATGTATTCCTGTCGCCATTTAAAACCGATTGGGAAGATGTAATGAAATCATTTCTTAGTGAAGTTGTAGATTTCGATTATGGGAAAGGACCAAAGAGTCCTTCGTTAGAAATTCGTCATTATACACAGGTATTTCTTCAAAAATAAAATATATGACTTTATTAGATTGCTAGAACATTGGCTATTATTAAATGGCAAATATAGCTTTAATACTACTGGAAAATATGTTTTAAGAAAAACTAAGGAAGATCTGACCTATGAAATACAGGTCAGGGATTAACGAATATATAATATTGTATAAACAAAATATATCTGCTCCTACCTGTTTAAAGGAGTTGCCCGAAGTATACATTAAGAAAATTGTAACAACCCTAAAATATTGTTCTTTAGGGTAAATATACATTTAGAAGAAAATAAATATATATATATATATATAAATAAAGTAATGATAGCACTCCAAGGACTTCGAAAATATTGTGAAAAAACTTAGCTTTTTATTCAGGCATCTGCCACAGAAGATCAACGTTTCAGTTCTTCAGTTCTCCTGACGAAAGTTCCTTAGAGAACTGAAATATTTTGTGGCAGATGCCTGAATAAAAAGCTAAGTTTTTTCACAATATTTTTGAAGTCCTTGGAGTGCTATCATTACTTTATTTCTATTATTTGGCTGTTAAGCACCGGGCTTTTTACTATTAATCCAGGAGTGCGAGCAATTGGAACTTATACTATACTATCTACTATATATATATATTACATAATCCAGAGCACTCGCTTATTCACTAAACATGCATCTATTATAGGGTGCTGCTGGGGCCAATATACAACATACAAAATACATAGTCCAGCACACTTACTTATTTACTAAACAATGATGTTCAGGTGAGTGCAGCCCTCTTGGTTTCGTTTATATATTTTGGAGTCCAGGCCAACTCCTTGGTTTTGGAGCCCTCCTTGTCACAGGTGGAAATACCCTATTTAGCCTTGACTTGCAAAGGGTTCCAGGCAGTGGCATACATACCGGGGTCGCAGGGGTTGCGGTTGTGAACGGGCCCGGCCCACCAGGGGGCCCGGCCGCCCCTGTGACCCGGTATGTATCCAGTGTGGCCAGCCTCTTCTCCTGGGGGGCCCAGGAGCTGGCCACCTCAGGGCCCCCTGAGTGCTCCCTGTTCAGCTCCCTTGCGCACCGCACTGATGCTGGAGCCGGAATGTGACGTCATATTCCGGCTCCGTCATCAGGATGCTGCACGCGAGGGAGCTCAACAGGGAGCACTCAGGGGAGAGTGCTCCCTCGCGCACCTGCCAGCCTGCCTGCCCGGTGACACCACTGGACCCCAGTGAATCCCCTCAGCTCTCCCAAAGGTAAGGAGGCTGGGTGATTAAATAAAAACATGTGTGTGTCTGTATCTGCTAGTGAGTGTCAGTAAGTGTGTTGGTTTGTGTGTTTGTTATTGAGTGTGTGTCTGCTAGTGAGTGTCAGTGAGTGTGTTAGTTTGTGTGTCTGTTATTGAGTGTGTGTCTGCTAGTGAGTGTCAGTGAGTATGTCTGTTACTGAGTGTGTGTTTGTCAGTGAGAGTGTATGTTTTGTAAGTGAGTGTGTA
Organism: Pelobates cultripes; assembly: GCA_933207985.1. Classification (NCBI taxonomy): domain Eukaryota; kingdom Metazoa; phylum Chordata; class Amphibia; order Anura; family Pelobatidae; genus Pelobates; species Pelobates cultripes. The sequence continues at coordinate 28,097,335 of OW240913.1, read as the reverse complement.
TGTGTGTCTGTCTGTCAGTGAGTGTGTATGTATGTATGTCACTAAGTGTGTCTCTGTCAGTAAATGTGTGTCTGTTAGCTAGTGTGTATGTGTCTGTTCGCGAAAGTGTGTGTGTCTTCAGCACTTACCTTTCTCCAGCGCCGGACTCCCTTGGCGCTGGGGATGCCTCAGCCTCTCAAACCGCTTGTAGCGGACCGCTGGCACTCCGACCGAGTACCTCCGCCAATCGATGCTCCTAGTGCTTGCCGAGGACTCCGAGCACTCCAACCGACACCATCAGCACTGCAAACCCCACTTCCAGTGATGCAGCTGCGCCGGGGTCTCTCCATCTCTCACCCACCCTGGATCCAAGGCCAAGTTTCAGCTTCCAGTGGGTGAACCTCTCCTAAATCCAGAGAGCAGTAACCAGGAACAAAACAAGCTCTTGCAAGAGCTGACTCTGGGGAGTATGTGATTTTAGCAATCCCCAGAGTGTAGTTATCCCTTCCTACAAGCATGAGACAAGGCTTCAAGAAAGGTGCAAGTAGGTCTGGTTTATTGAGGGCTACCTGCCTGGTATTTATGCAAGTCTCCACCAGGTGGACACTCCCCTAGGGGACCTGATGGAACAATGGGATCCATATTGGATCTTAGCCAATCACAGACAATACAAACAAAACACTCCCACAGTGACATCACAATCCCTCCTCTCTATCCCAGAGATAATTGAAACATATACATGCAACATATCCCCAGATAGCTTAGATCTGAGCACACATTATTACCAAATGGCGCTCAGATCACCTACATACAGTTCAATCGCCATGGAGCCAAATTCTTTTCCATAGTCTTTTTGTTACACGAATAGGCTCCATGGCATAGCTATCTGGGTAGCACTACTACCGTACTGAAAGTCCAGAACGCCCCGGCAGAAATATACAAATAAACTTTTCTACAGGGGAAAATACAGCTATCAGCACAGGGGCCATAGTCGGAAGGCAGGAGGCTAGCCAGCAGTCCCCTCCAGGCACAAGTGGCGAAGGGCACTTCGTCACACCGCCCATGGACTTTCAGTGTCTTCTCACTGTGATTTTCACAGTGAGAATCGCGGAAGCTCCTCTAGCCACTGTCAATGAGACAGCCACTAGAGGCTGTCTCTAAAACTGCTATGTTTTCAGCTGCAGGGTTAAAACGAGAGGGACCTGGCACCCAGACCACTTCATTGAGCTGATGTGATCTATCTGTAGTGGGCCTTTAAGTGTGTTTGCATCTACATGCACTGGCGTACATACCGCGGTTGCAGGGGTCATTGTTTAGTGAATAATTGAGTGCGCTGGATTGTGTATTTTATATGTTGTATATTTCGGCCCCAGCAGCACCCTATAATGTATGCATGTTCAGGTGAGTGCAACCCTCTTGGTTTAATTTATGTACTGGAGGGACTTCTGATCCGCCTCTCTGCTCTTCCACGTTCTGTGTGAAGTGCAGGGAGACGAATGAGTGCTGATCTTCTCCTTGTTTAAAAACAAAAAAAAGTTAGTTTAAAATCCCACCGCCCTTTTCCCATTTTAAAGGATCACTCTAGGCACCCAGACCACTTCAGCTTAATGAAGTGGTCTGGGTGCCAGGTCCTTCTAGGGTTAACCCATTTTTTTTATAAACATAGCAGTTTCAGAGAAACTGCTATGTTTATGAATGGGTTAAGCCTTCCCCCTAATCCTCTAGTGGCTGTCTCATTGACAGCCACTAGAGGCGCTTGCGTGCTTCTCACTGTGATTTTCACAGTGAGAGCACGCCAGCGTCCATAGGAAAGCATTGAGAATGCTTTCCTATGTGACCGGCTGAATGCGCGCGCAGCTCTTGCCGCGCGTGCGCATTCAGCCGGCGGGGCGGAACGGAGGAGGAGAGAAGGATGAGAGCTCTCGCCCAGCACTGGAAAAAGGTAAGTTTTACCCCTTTCCTTCCAGAGCCGGGCAAGAGGGGGTCCCTGAGGGTGGGGGCACCCTCAGGGCACTATAGTGCCAGGAAAACGAGTATGTTTTCCTGGCACTAAAGTGGTCCTTTAATAAAAATTAACCCGTTCCCTGCCAACTGACTACAGTGATCAATTGGCAAGGACTACATTTTACTGTGATCTGATTTTTTTTAAACCCCTGTACATATATATATATATATATATAAATATTTAGCTAGCTGGGGTGGGTGTGTGGGAGTTATGAGAAATTTGGGACTTTGCTGTTAGTGCTCCTTACTGCTAGTTAGGGGTTAATGGTACAAAAAAAGTTTATACATATGTTAAATGTGTAAAAAAAAGTTTTACGAAAGTTTAAGAAAGTTTTAAAAAATGTATAAGCAAAAAAAAGTTTAAAAACGAGTTTTAAAACGCCAAAAAGTTAAAAAAAAGTTGAAAAATACATTTAAAAATGCTCATTACCACTACACCTGGAACAAACTAGAGAAAAAATGATCCCACGCTAAGGTTCAAAATATGCCTTTTGAATTACCCCGTGGTGTATTCTTTAAAAAATATTATGTGTTTGTGGGGAAGTTTGAATAATCAACCAGCTAAACTACTGCAAAAGGGAACATGGATGCTGTGTAAAACTTCAAAGTTAGAAAAAAACTGTCGTCTGAATACAGCAATACCCCCGTATGTACCTTTGCCATGTATAGGTGGATGTTGAAGGGGCACATTTGAGATTCAGCCATTCAGTTTTTCTCTAACTTTGAAGTTTTACACGATGTCCATGTTCCATTTTGGAGTCGTTTAGCTGGTTGGCTATTGAAACTTTCCCAAAAACACATACTATTTATTAAAGAATACACCCTGGGGTAATTCAAAAGGCGTATTTTGAACCTTAACGTGGGATCATTTTTTCTCTAGTTTGTTCCAGGTGTATTGGTAATGAGCATTTTTAAATGTATTTTTTTTCCTTTTTTTACTTTTTAAAAGTAGTTTTTAAACTATTTTTTGCGTATTATTTTTTTTTTAAACTTTCCTAAACTTTCTTAAAACTTTTTTTACAGATTTAACATTTTTATAACCTTTTTTTTTTTTTACCATTAACCCCTAACTAGCAGTAAGTAGCACTAACGGTAAATTCCTCAATTCCCCATAATTCCCACTCACCCCAGCTTGCAAAATATGTCATTTTAAAATATTTAAATTAATGAATTAAATAAATTGAACCCCTGAGGGTTAAAAAAAAAATTAAGATGTTAAAATAAAAATTGGATCACAGTATAATACTGTGATATGAATTTTGATCACTGTAGGTAGTGATCAACTGGCAGGGAAGGGGTTAATTTTTATTAGGACTGGGTAAAGGAAGGTGAGATTTTTTAACATTTAAAAAAAATGTTATTGAAACATGTTTTTAACTTTTTAAAACTTTTTTAAAAACCTTTTTTTAATGTTAACCCCTAGCTAACCTAACACCAAATTCCCCAATCCCCCCTAACTTCCACCCACCTCAGCTATCTAAATATACCATTTTAATATATTTAAATTAATTAATCAAATAAAATTAAACCCTGTAGGTTACAAAAAGTTAACCCTTAGGGGTTAAAAAAAAATTATATCACAGTAAAAGGTATACCATGCCAATTGATCACTGTAGTCTGTGTAGGGGTTAATTTTTTTTAAAAAAAATTTGTAAAGGGGGGGGTGACATTTAAATTTTTTTTTAAAATTTTTTTTTACAGGGAGAAGATCAGCACTGATCCGTCTCCCTGCACTTCACACTGAACTCGGAAGCGCCGGGAGTTGGATCGTGAGTCCCTGCATCACATGTGTTCACTCTGACATCACTAATACAGAGGAAGACCGCAGCAGCGTTAACCCTGCGATCGCGGCGATCCAGGGTTAACTTTACCGCATGACGGACTTGGTCCGTCATTTGATGTTAACTGTTTCCCCGTCATGACAGACTAGGTCCGTCACTCGGCGGCAAGGGGTTAACTAGCTTATTGACTCTCCTCGGTTTATTTTCTTTTTCTGGCTATTTTCAACCCACCTGCACCTTTCACTTTCAGACACATCTTTTGCTATTTATGACACCCAACTCATCCCCTCCTCTTTTCTAACAAACCCTATCAGATTGATCAGTATTGCTTCAGACCTGAGGACGAGATGAAAACTCTTGAAAGCTTGTCTTTGAAATATTATGTTAGTCCAATAAAAAAGGTACTCTGGTATTTTGGCATCTTAGTGACATACAGGAAATAAGAATATATGAGAGTGAGTATGCAATTTAAAAAAACAAAAACCACTAAAATAAACTTTTGACTTTGATCTTTAAGTATTAAAAGGGCACTCTGGGCACAGTAACAACTTCATCTAAAAAAAGGCTAACACTTACCTTCAGGGTTAAAGACCACTGATCTTAACTTCACCCCTTTTCCCCCATATCAAACCTCCAGCTCCGATCTCAAACCTCCCCCCCCACCACCCCCTAAGCCAATCAGTAACTCCCTATTCACAAAACTGGCTTGACAAGAGATGTACCTTTTTCAAGCCAGATCGGGAATGGGGAGTCACTGGTTGGCTGAGTGTGTCAGCTGACCACTCTCAACAAATCAACGTCATCCCTGCCCAGCAGCACTCTGCACTTCTTTAACTGAAATTTAAGATACTGGATGCCACCTGGGGGGCAGTTGAGATCAGCGCTGGTGGCAACTTTGGATTAAACCGTTCAAGAATGGTTTACTCCTGAAGGTACGAGTGCACCCGGGGCCTACTGGCACCATAACGCCATTTAGATGAAGTTGCAATGGTGCCAAAAATGTTCCTTTAAGTCCCTTATTTACATCTCCACATATAGTATTACAGATTGTAAGAAGCTAGAACACAAATCTGAAAGGTTTCCCATTAGTGAAATAACCACTATATAGACAATTTTCGTCATTTTATTTTTTCATTGTCTAAAAGGCAGCAAGCAATTGATTTTACACTTAAGTAATATAGTATTTTTATCGGCAGATGATGTGGGCCTCCTCAAATCGTGTTGGATGTGGTGTAGCTGAGTGCTCAAATAATGTCTTCAAAAACCATTATGTCTGTATGTACTGCCCAGGGTAAGTATTGACAAAATACACCAACTTGTAATACAGGAGATACTCAAAAAATTAGAATATCGTGCAAAAGTAAATTTATTTCAGTAATGCAACGTAAAAGGGGAAACTAATATATGAGATAGACGCATTACATGCAAAGCAAGATAGGTCAAGCCGTGATTTGTCATAAGTGCGATGATTATGGCTTACAGCTCATGAAAACCTTTTTTTGCATGTAATGCGTCTATCTTCTATAATATTTTCCCCTTTTACGTTGCATTACTGAAATAAATGAACTTTTGCAGGATATTCTAATTTTTTGAGTATCACCTGTATATCACTGTAGCTTTTCAATTTCTCATTCTTTGAATGTATCTTTACTGAATGATGTCCCTGAAATCTTAAACTGGGCTTACTGGATAAAAAGAAATCAATGCGCACCACTCAGTATTGTATTGGAGAACAAAACTATATAAATGCATTATTAGTTTAATACATGTAATGTTATACTTTGACAATAAATTCTCACTGAGTTATTCAATACTTATACAATGCCTCAAAATAAGTTTAGAAAAAATACACTGGACTCTGTGGAGCATGTACAATTTAACAGATGAAAAGAAGCAAATAAAGTATAACAAATAAATAACTACATCTATACAATGACTATACTTATACAATGTAAGTGTGGTAATTAATGAAATGTCACATCATTTTATTTTGTTATTCCACTGTATTTCTGACAGTATGTATCTGTGTGTGTTTGCGAGAGAGAGTGTCTGACATTACATATTTATGTTTATCTCAGTATGTATTAGTGAATTTGTTTCTGAGAAGTGTGTATTGCACCTGTTAGAATTCCTGTATAAGCAGGTGTCTGTGTTGATGCATGTGTCTACACACGTCAAAATGAGTATGACAGTGCGAGGGCCTGTGACAAAACGTCTGATGTTAGCCTTGTACAATAATATTAAAGGACCACTCTAGGCACCCAGACCACTTCAGCTTAATGAAGTGGTCTGGGTGCCAGGTTCAGCTAGGGTTAACCCATTTTTTTCATAATTATAGCAGTTTCAGAGAAACTGCTATAATTATGAATGGGTTAAGCCTTCCCCCTAATCCTCTAGTGGCTGTCTCATTGACAGCCACTAGAGGCGCTTGCGTGCTTCTCACTGGGATTTTCACAGTGAGAGCACGCCAGCGTCCATAGGAAAGCATTATGAATGCTTTCCTATGCGACCGGCTGAATGCGCGCGCAGCTCTTGCCGCGCGTGCGTATTCAGCCCAAGAGGAGGAACGGAGGAGGATCGGGGGAGGAGAGCTCACCGCCCAGCGCTGGAAAAAGGTAAGTTATTACCCCTTTCCCCCTTCCAGAGCCGGGCGGGAGGGGGTCCCTGAGGGTGGGGGCACCCTCAGGGCACTATAGTGCCAGGAAAACGAGTATGTTTTCCTGGCACTATAGTGGTCCTTTAAGTATATGAATCATTTTGTCATTATAGACTATTTTTAATTTCACAGTCACTGAACCATCCATGTATCTATTTGTATATATTCATATGTATAACCTTTTTAGGGGAAATGATGACGACTCAATTGGCTTCCCCTACAAATCTGGACCTGCATGTGAAGATTGCAAATCATCGTGTGACAAAGGCCTTTGCAGTAAGTTATTAGATGCAACTGGAAAACTCTTGATTCCACAGTTTATACCCAGCAATGTACTTGCCAAAAGCTAGGGGAACTAGGGGGAATTCAAGCAGAAAATGACCAGCAGTTGCTCTGAACATAGGCTATATTTTACTAGCCTTATAACGAGAGAAAGAGAGAGAGAGAGACTAAAAGTGAAAGTGCACTTTAAATTGCTTAAGAGTTGTAGTTTCACCAAAGAGTCACACAACAGAGAAGTCACAGCTTAGCAGGAAACTCTTTTTTGCAAATTCAGATTAAAAGTCTGTCACGGGGATGGGGCCTGACTGCTGAGTGAGTCAGACGCAAGTCGCAAAAGCTACTGAATTTTGTGCTGATTTATGACAATCTGCTGATAAAAGGCACTTCTCATCAAATTGTGACCATCGGGTGAACACGGACACCGAGGTGACCATAGGTATACCATTTAAGCTAACATACCTGCAGGAATCACCCGAACACATCTTGCGGCCTACAAGCATGGTCGGCGCGGGAGAGGCGAGTGCTCTCTTGCTGCCACTGACTGGCAATGCAAAACTCAACCCTCATTCCCACCCCTCTGGACCATCTGCCTCATCTGCAATATATGCCCCACCGGAGACACTCTGCACCAACCGTGAAGGTGATGACGAGCAGGCCTGCTGTCTTGGCACAGCACGAGTCAACACTCCAGAAGCTGAATGCTATCTTTAAGGCTTTCCTATCTCGTATGGAAGAAGAGCGAGGAGCGCTTCCACACCTCTAATCTACTGTAAACCTACCGAAGAGCATGTGGGGGACCACGCTGGCCTCATAGATCGTGATGGGGTGAGTGGAGGGGAACCAGCATCCGATGGCTCCTGTCTCAATGCTTCTGTCTCCCATAACTACAGGGAGTGCAGAATTATTAGGCAAATTAGTATTTTGACCACATCATCCTCTTTATGCATGTTGTCTTACTCCAAGCTGTATAGGCTCGAAAGCCTACTACCAATTGAGCATATTAGGTGATGTGCATCTCTGTAATGAGAAGGGGTGTGGTCTAATGACATCAACACCCTATATCAGGTGTGCATAATTATTAGGCAACTTCCTTTCCTTTGGCAAAATGGGTCAAAAGAAGGACTTGACAGGCTCAGAAAAGTCAAAAATAGTGAGATATCTTGCAGAGGGATGCAGCACTCTTAAAATTGCAAAGCTTCTGAAGCGTGATCATCGAACAATCAAGCGTTCATTCAAAATAGTCAACAGGGTCGCAAGAAGCGTGTGGAAAAACCAAGGCGCAAAATAACTGCCCATGAACTGAGAAAAGTCAAGCGTGCAGCTGCCACGATGCCACTTGCCACCAGTTTGGCCATATTTCAGAGCTGCAACATCACTGGAGTGCCCAAAAGCACAAGGTGTGCAATAATCAGAGACATGGCCAAGGTAAGAAAGGCTGAAAGACGACCACCACTGAACAAGACACACAAGCTGAAACGTCAAGACTGGGCCAAGAAATATCTCAAGACTGATTTTTCTAAGGTTTTATGGACTGATGAAATGAGAGTGAGTCTTGATGGGCCAGATGGATGGGCCCGTGGCTGGATTGGTAAAGGGCAGAGAGCTCCAGTCCGACTCAGACGCCAGCAAGGTGGAGGTGGAGTACTGGTTTGGGCTGGTATCATCAAAGATGAGCTTGTGGGGCCTTTTCGGGTTGAGGATGGAGTCAAGCTCAACTCCCAGTCCTACTGCCAGTTCCTGAAGACACCTTCTTCAAGCAGTGGTACAGGAAGAAGTCTGCATCCTTCAAGAAAAACATGATTTTCATGCAGGACAATGCTCCATCACACGCGTCCAAGTACTCCACAGCGTGGCTGGCAAGAAAGGGTATAAAGAAGAAAATCTAATGACATGGCCTCCTTGTTCACCTGATCTGAACCCCATTGAGAACCTGTGGTCCATCATCAAATGTGAGATTTACAAGGAGGGAAACAGTACACCTCTCTGAACAGTGTCTGGGAGGCTGTGGTTGCTGCTGCACGCAATGTTGATGGTGAACAGATCAAAACACTGACAGAATCCATGGATGGCAGGCTTTTGAGTGTCCTTGCAAAGAAAGGTGGCTATATTGGTCACTGATTTGTTTTTGTTTTGTTTTTGAATGTCAGAAATGTATATTTGTGAATGTTGAGATGTTATATTGGTTTCACTGGTAATAATAAATAATTGAAATGGTATATATTTGTTTTTTGTTAAGTTGCCTAATAATTATGCACAGTAATAGTCACCTGCACACACAGATATCCCCCTAACATAGCTATAACTAAAAACAAACTAAAAACTACTTCCAAAAATATTCAGCTTTGACATTAATGAGTTTTTTGGGTTCATTGAGAACATGGTTGTTGTTCAATAATAAAATTAATCCTCAAAAATACAACTTGCCTAATAATTCTGCACTCAGTGTAATTCAATCTATTCCGTTTTTAAAAGGTGAAAAATCAGTTTTAGCGGTTATATTTTACTTACAATTTTTTATATGGGTATGTGAAATTGAGAGACTTGTTAATGTTGTTGAACAGTGTAACCCAGGGTAACCCGACTGGTTACCTCCACTAATTCCCTTCTTTCAGCTGGTCAGGAACCATTTAGGATATAAAGAGACCCATACCCCCCCCCCAGTAACTGGACGACAAAAGGTCCTGGAGGGACAACAACACTTTACTCTCCACACACGGCTTTTATGCATAACCCCATGCAAGGGTTTCTAACACAGACATACAAGGTCACATCCCAAGATCCTCCCCCTCCCTGGGACCCTAGCACGGGAAGGGACTTGGTTCCATTTGTCCCTAAAGCCCTCCACTTGAAAACACAGGGTTTCCCACACTAGCCGCCAGGGGGTCTACTTCCCAGGAGCCTCTGTGCCTAGGAGTCCAGGCGCAGGAAAAAGGGACCATCCCTTTGTCTCCCAGGCACAGAAAAGCCCGCCCGCCCGTGGGAAAAGAGCTAGTCTCTTTGTCCCTGCAGGCACCGACAAGCCCGCCAAACTCGCCAGTGCCCAGAAGTGCCCACAACAATCCCAGGGACCCTCACAGCGGTACTTTCCTTGACCAGGCTCTGCTCGCGAGGTCCCTGTGTGAAACCCTGCAAAGGAAACGTCTCCTTTCGGGATATGAATGCTCCCCCTGGATGTCATTCATCTATACGAAATGGAGGCCACCCAGGGGAGCACTCATTAATTACTTCCCTTACGGTTTCACACTTATGTTGCAAGTGAGAACATTCTGATTAATTGGTGTGAATGTTCCAATGGGGCACCAGAGAGGTCCTTGTTCGGGAGATGAACGAGTCAGGAAACAATCCACAAATGCTCACCATGGCATTCGACTGTATGAATGGCGGCCACCCAGGAGACCCCTCATTAATTGTTTCCCTTTGTGGTTTGCGGTTTGACATCTAGGTTGAGAGGTGTGAATGTTCTAACCTAACATTCTAAATGAGCTATCGGGTTGGTCCCCATTTGGGAGGTGAATGAATTCCCTTCATGGAAGCACTCCTGAACGGGGAGCGGGCACAATACACGAATGGATGGGCAAACACACACAATATGACAGAGGGCAATTCATGAACAGGCAGCGGTTCCACCACAAACAGTATGTATATTTTGCTATTTGAGCATTTTTATTAATTATGTGGAAAGTTAGAAAGATATGTGGGGAACTTGACCACATTGCAAAACATTCAGAATTTTTACTTGTCTCAACATAAAAGTTATATACCTTTAAGGATCATGGCTATCCCGAACAGGGCATGGGAGATAAAATGCCTAAGATTGGCTGCTGCACCTATCTTGAGAAAGCCTCACTTATCGGGGCGAAACGCATTGATGGTGCTTGCAGGCTTTTTAGCCTGTTATTTCGAGGAGTACGGACTTCATTGTAGCGGGAGCCTACCCGGCTCAAGTGCACTGAGTGGATTGGAGCAGTGATTTCACCAAGCGGTAACCCTGAACTGTTTCCTGCATATCACACTGTACGTTTTGCTCTCACAGTGGGAACATAGAGGTGAAAACAGCAATTAGGAGCTGGACACAGAAGCAAATTGAGAGTTACAGCTTATACCATTCCCCCCTGACACCTTATACCAGGACTTTTTAAATAAAATGTGTATATATATATATATTTGTATATTGTGTTACACCTAAATATAGTTCTGGGATATATTTGCTAAGCGCTTACACTTTTTGTGTTCTAAATTATGAAATTCACTGGCTAACTTTGAATCCACTGGTGAATTATTAAATTTACCGGCGAATTTCGCTGGCAAATCTACTCGAATCTAATGTGTCATCAAATCTAATGCGCATTTAAATTTTGGAAAGTTTGTTTTGCTAATAAAGTTGTGCTTTAGATTCAAGTAAATACGGTCTATCAAATGATACTATCATAATAAACAACAAAATACATCAATAACCAGAAACATGCACTACGCAGGTGTAACACATACAAAAAAACAAAAAACAAAACAAAAAAAACAAGACTGTGATTTACTAGAAATCTGGTGTTGATTTTTATATCTGTCTGCTAACTTAGCAATTTCAAGCATTCCTGACAGATGTACATCTGTCAAGAGTCATGTTTTTGTTTTTACATTAACGAAAAAGATGTTCTGAACAAAAATGTGCTACAAACAAGGATACAAACATAATGCAGGCATGTTTTGAGAAATTTGGGTCTGCTTCTGATAAGATATTAACTGTAAAAGTTCTGATCATTCTCTATGAAATTCTATTTTCATTCACTTTTTATTTAGTACTTTGCACAGCTTAAAAGGAGTGTTGTCATTGGATCAGATGGGGACATAATGTACTGTCAAATCCCTGCTTGTCTCACTATATAGCCCACAGTTATGCAGAGTGCATAGGCTGAGAAGCAATGCACAGTGATGCCCTGGGAACTCACTGGCCACTGGCCACTGGTCAACTCATGTAGGTGGCCGCAAGAATGGAGATGGGTCACTGGCTATATGATATGTAGGTGATGGAAGTGCACTCAATCCTTCGTCTGGAATTCAGGGTGCTCTAGTGGATAAGTCCCAGTACCAAAAAGGACCAATTGTAGCATTTGAATATAAAAAAATAATCCAGGCACTCCAGCGTATTCCAAAATGTAGGCAATCTTTATTGGAACAAGGAACCAAAAAGCAACGTTTCGACCCCGCTTGACAAAGTCCCTAAGGGGTCGAAACGTTGCATTTTGGTTCCTTGTTCCAATAAAGATTGCCTACATTTTGGAATACGCTAGAGTGCCTGGATTATTTTGTATATTCAACTGGCTATATGATATCCTGATTGTGGGACAGTTGTGAATTTCTCGAAACTCCAAAGCTAGCCTTTCGATGGGAGTAAGGTAAATAAATTTGACTTACCTGTTATGCTTGTTATCAGAGCAGAATTCCCTGGACTTTAGAGAACTACAGGGTTTACCCTAAATAGATGCATTGGGTCAATGGGATTAGGTGGCACATACGGATAGTGGCATTTTGCTACCTCAGGGCTAGTTTTAAAAAGATAAATATTTAATGTGCAAACACTTAGGCACACCCTAGCACATGGAAAGGTACATACATAAACACACACAAGCATGCAGGTAGAAAAATATCTTGCGCCCGCCCTGGTAACTTTGCTAGTTTTGATAGTATTGATAGTTTTGTAAACTGTACAATACTCTTTGACTTCCTTTGTGATGGACACTGTACTTGTAAAATAGTAATGTGTCAATCCTGTTTAATTGATGTCATTGCGAGCAGTGTTAATGTCATCATTATGAAAAATGAAACCAATACTTGATTAACTATTCTCTAAAAATCTGCAAAAACAATCCCATTAGTATTATCAAAAGATTCATAAAAATATAATTAAAATTTTCTGTATTTTTTTTATTTCTTAAAATCGTTGTAGAGTTTGTGAAGAGCCATATAAAAGATTTCAACTGTACGTCTTCTAGTTCTTTCAGTATAGTTTATGTGACAGAAAATTAAACAAACCCTTCAAACATATAAAACACTTCAGAAGGTTTATGTGTGAAAAATGTTTCCTTTATTTATCATCAGGGCTGGCCTTAGGCCTTTAAGCACCCTGTGAGAAAAATGTTCAAAGCTCCCCTCCCTGGTCACATCTGCTCATCCATGAATAGTGTGTGTATAGGGGTGTAGTGTTTGTATGGGGGGTGTATTAGATAAAAAAATTATTAAAGGACCACTATAGGCACCCAAACCACTTTTAGCTCAATGAAGTGGTCTGGGTGCCAGGTCCATCTAGGGTTAACCCTGCAGCTGTAAATATAGCAGTTTCAGAGAAACTGCTATGTTTACAATAGGGTTAATCCAGCCTCTAGTGGCTGTCTCATTGACAGCCGCTAGAGGCGCTTCTGCGCTTCTCAGTGTGAAAATCACAGTGAGAAGACACTGCCGTACATAGGAAAGCATTGAGAATGCTTTCCTATGGACTTGCTGAATGTGCGGGCAGCTCTTGCCGCGCATGCGCATTCAGTGCTGACGTCGGAAGAGGGAGGAGATTTCCCCAGCGCTGTGGAGAAAGGTAAGTGATTAACTCCTTCCTCCCCCTTCAGCCCGGCGGGAGTGGGACCCTGAGGGTGGGGGGGGGGACCTAAAGACCCTATAGAGCCAGGAAAACGAGTTTGTTTTTCTGGCACTATAGTGGTCCTTTAAAGAACAAATAATAATTGTTACATTCCAGGGAGAACAAATACTAGTTGTTACATTCCAGTGAGGGGGGCAAGCTGATTTCTATTGGTCCAGTGTGCTGGGAAACTGGTCTGTGCTTTCACCTCTGTGTGTCATATTTGTTATGGGTGTATTGACTTTGTGTGTATTGACCGTGTGTGATATTTGTAATGGTTATTTAATTCAGATTTTAAAAAAATGCATGTAGGCCAATGTGTGAATGAAGGTATGTATTTTTGTACACAGTCCCACAGTCATGCACATAGTTATACACATATACTGTCACACAGTCACAGGCACATAGTACTCACACACAGTCACACACACAGTTTAACCGCAGAAAGTCACACACATACAGTTACAGGCAGCCACGTGTAGTCACAGGCAGACAGTCACACACAGTTAGAGAAAGACAGTCACACACACACACAGTTACAGAAAGATAGACACACAAACACACACACTAATAGGCAGACAGCCACAGACATAATCACAGGCACACAGTCACTTTCTGTGATAATCACTGTTGTGATTATTTACTAAAGTAGCCAAACTGTGAATAGCTGACTTGGAGAATTGTTCTAGTTCAGCTATTTTAACTTTAACTACTTAGGGAACGCGGACGTACAGGGTACGTCAGCCAAAAAACGGTCGTTAACGACCGCTGACGTACTCTGTACGTCTGTGGCCAAAATGAGCGCTGGAAGCGATCGGGATCGCTTCCAGACGCTCTAAGGGTATTACACGATGCCTCGATGTCGAGGCATCGTGTAATACCCCCCTACATTGCCGAGTACCCGAGTGATCGCTCCCCCCAGAGCGATCACATCCGGGTTTGCCACACGTGGCGCCCGGCAGTGTAGTTAAGAGCATCGGAAGCCTTTAGCAGGCTTCCAATGCTATTACCTTACTGAGTGCCTCGAGGGGTTGAGGCACTCAGTAATGGTAAAATTAAGATTTAAAAAAAAAAATGTTTATTAAAAAAAAAAGATAACCCTTACCCTCCCTCTCCCTCCCCATGTACTTACCGATCACCGCCGTTCCCCCGCCGGCGATCGGTCTTCTTCTGAGGGGGGACTCTCTGGACTGAGCCCAGAGAGTCCCCCCTCTCCAATTTAGAACCCCCAGGGCCATGTGACCGCTCAAAAAGAGCAGTCACATGGCCCCCATAGGTGTCCACAGTGGTGCCAGCAGGGGGACTGCCTGAACTGACAGGCAGTCCCCCTGCTGGTAAAAAAAGTTAATAAAAAAATAAATAAATAAAATTAATAAATATATATTATATGTATATATGATATATACATGTTATATCTATATATAATATGTATATATGTATATATATATATATCTTATATATAACGTCATACTAAGCGTATTTTTTATTAATAAATGCATATATATTACAGACGTACATATATAATATATATATATATATAATAACTATATATTTTGTGTATATATATATATATATATATATATATATATTATTATAAAAATGAAATAATAATTAAAAATTTAATTAAAAAACTAAAAATAATTTGAATTTAATTTATATATATATATATATATATATATATATGTAATTTTATTCTAACTGTATTTTGATATTAATATATTTCATTCTATGTATAGCTCCTTAATGACCGTGGACGTACTGAATATTTCTAACAAAAAACGGTCATTAAGGACCGCAGACGTACCCAGTATGTGCGCGGCAAATAGGACCCTGGACTTAACTGGACGGCGATCCGCGGCGATCACGGTCAGGTGGGACTGCTGGAGATCCCAGCTGACTCCCTGCAGCAGCTCCGACCACCCCTGCCCTCCAGGGCCATGTGATCACCATGATCACATCGCTGCAATAGGACTATAGGAGCTTCCAGCAGGGGGACTGTCTGAGATGTCAGGCAGTCCCCCAGGCTGCTAAAAAGTAAAAAATATAAATATGTTTATATTTATGTACATATATTATATATATATTAAATATGTACATATATTATATATGTATAATACATTATAAAATAATTAAAGCCTTTTATAATATATAATACATATATAATGCATATATATGATTTCATAAGTGTACTTTATGTGTATGTATATATATATATATATGTGTGTGTGTGCATATGTATATATATATATATATATACACACACACACACGTATTATAAAAAAATATATATAATATAAATTGCAAAAAAAACCAATTTTTTTTTTATAAAAAATGAATAAAAATACTAACTTTGGCCAGCGTTTGTGACTAAGTGGCTACTACAAAAGACTGGACATACCCCATTTTGAATACTCTGGGTTGTCTACATTTGAAAATGGTATGCCATGATGGGGTTATTTCACATTCCTGGGCTACCATATGGTCTCAAAAAGCAACACAGACCTAGCAAACCAATCTGGCAAACTGAATTGGGCAAGCCCTCTATTGACCCTGTAATTTTCCAAAACACCCTAACACCTGTACGTGGGGGGTATTGTTATACTCGGGAGACTTCGCTGAACACAAATATGAGTGTTTAAAACAGTAAAACCGGGGGGCATGACCGGAAGCTGTGCTGATTGGATGCGTCTGTGAGAGCTCCGCAACACAGGACACAGCAAATTAGCTTACCGACGGCTAAAAAAATCACTGCAAGTACTCCAGCATCACGATGTCCCAGAGCAAATCGAAACGCCAGCAGGACCGTGCAGACAAATCTGCTTTTTTCGTCCAGAAAGTGGCAAAAACGGCAGCACTGCTGGAAATCCAAGATGGCGCCGACAGGTCTGAGGCTGCGAGCCCTTTGCAAGAGCCTGAACCAACTACAGAAATAGACCCCCTGTCGAAAGGGATGTTTCAATCCTCCCTAGATGCCTTAGGAAGTTCTTACAACCAACAGACAACCTGGACAAAATTATAAGATCCTTGACCAAACAACTCAACGACTTACACCTTCTCAAAACCACCCATACACTCCAGAAATTAAAGTCCAACCACCACTACCTAAACAATAAAGCAGGTAGAACTCTGTCCAATACTCTTAAAGACAGACAATTCGCCACCAAGATTCCCTACATCCTCACAGACTCAGGGCAGAAAATACTCAGGCCCCAAGACATATGTAACGAATTTGCTGCATTCTATGGCAAATAATACAACCTTAAATCAGACACCTCCATACCCCAACCGTCACACGCCGACATAGACCACTTCCTAGACAGAGTATCTTTACCCTCGCTTTCCCAAACACAATATGATTCTCTCAATGCCCCAGTCCAAAAGGACGAAATAGAACACATCATTAAAAATCTCCCCCAACACAAAGCCCCTGATCCGGACGGCTATACAAACCTATACTTCAAATGCTTTTCCCAAACTCTAGCCCCTCACATGACAGCCTTCTTCCAATCAGCCTTAGACTCACAGTCGACCTCTTGGCAGCCAATATAGCAACCCTCCTTAAACCAGGTAAACCTCCAACTAAGTGCCCCAACTTTCGCCCCATATCCCTACTAAATGTGGACGCCAAAATCTTTGCAAAGCTGTTTGCGAACAGACTCAAAGTGATACTCCCCCATCTAATCCACTTCGACCAGGTTGGCTTCGTCAGTGACCGCCAAGGCACTGACGGAACACATAAAGCACAAAACATACTCTACACAATACGAAAACAAAACCAGGGCAGTGAGATCCTCTCACTTGAAGCGAAAAAAGCATCTGATCGCCTGCATTGGGGATTCCTAAAGAAGGTCCTGCAGAAATTTAACTTACCCCCCACGTTCCTGGCAGCATTCCAGACCCTGTATAGCGCCCCCACCGCTAGAGTCTTCACTGGAGGATTTTTATCGGACCCT
>OW240913.1:28059254-28071653 GCA_933207985.1 Pelobates cultripes | reverse complement strand
GGCTAGATTTTATGCTATCCTTCACATACAGGGACACCCCTCCCCCTTTCTTGCCTTCCCTATCTTTCCTATATAAAGAGTACCCTGGTATTGCTATGTCCCAGTCATTTTCTCATTGTACCATGTCTCAGTAACAGCGACTAAACCTACACTATCAGTTGCCATTATTGCCACAAGTTCATGGATCTTATTCCCTAAACTGCGAGCATTTGTAGACATGACTCTAAGCTTATGATTTTTTAACACACTTGCTACAGACACCTTCTGTCCTTGTTTTGGGGGACAATTGGATTGATGTTTTATCACCCTTTTGACCCCCCTCCTAAGATTTAAATAAATCCTATAAAACCTCTGAACTGCTCACAAGAACATTTGTTCCTTTTGAAAGATGCAAACCATCTTTTTTGTACAGTTTATTTCCATTTCCAAAACAGGCTACCAAGAAATAAAGCCACATCCTTGCTCCACATTTTTATTCACCCAAGCCACGGAAGTTAAAGTTCTAATACGCATCTGTAGGCGAGGAAACCAGCCTAAACCACTGTCCACTGGAGGGAGCCTGGTTTGCTGCGCCTGCTCTGTACAGGGAGTTCCTGTTTTAACCCTCAAAGTGAAGTGTCGTCTCATTATTGGGGGAAGGATTTATTGTATGCCGTTCCAGTTTGACTGCTAGGAGAGTAAACCTATTCGTATGGTTCCTATTCAACTGTCTACAGCATTCATATGCTTGAGAGAAGGTGTCTGCTGCAGTGCTTGGAGTCCTCAGGAAGCGCTAGGAGCATCCTTCAGCGGAGGTACCCAGTCGGGGGTGCCAGGTGATCCGTTACATTGGTGGCAAGCGGTGGGATGGCATCCTAGTGCGAGGTAAAGCAGCTCAGAGACACAGTTCGTTTGGATTTACAAATTGAGGGCAACGCTAGCACACGTGCAGCGCCCCTGGGAGCAGAGGTATCCAGCGACTTGGAGCAGACAAGTATGGAAGGCTCTGGCGATGATTGGATGGCCGAGGTGAGGCAGCGAGTGGCCCAGTATGGGGATGATTTACCCATGAAGGTACGCCGGGTGATCTGGAACCAGGTCACGGCCGAGCGAAACACAAGGCTGGCCCGAGAATTCCGGCTGGCGAAAGAGAGAGAGTATGCTCAGCGGAAGGAGTGTTACAGCAGCCGAGTAGAGGCTGCATCCGAGGAGGCTAGCCGTCTCCCCCTGAGGCAGCCGCAGGAACCCGAAGTAGGGGTCCTCATAGACTGGTCCTGTGAGGAACCACAACAGGCAGGTGGAGATGGGACCGGCCCAGATCCCCAGCAGCAGCTGGAGCTGCCAGGTGCGGAAGCAGGTGGTCCTTACTCGCAATGTTGAGGGACCTCACAGACTGGTCCTGGGAAGACCCACAGATGGCAGGTGGAGATGGGACGGCGGTCTCTCTACCGGCCCTACAGGGATGCTGGGTGGTCGGCCAGCGGCAGTGTGAGTCCCAGGGAGCCGAAGGGGTCGTCCTTCCTCCCCAGCGGCAGTGTGTATCCCAGGGAGCAGAAGGTGGCGTCCTTCCTCCCCAGCGGCAGTGTGTACCCCAGGGAGCTGAAGGTGCCATCCTTCCTCCCCAGCAGCAGTGTGTACCCCAGGGAGCTGAAGGTGCCGTCCTTCCTCCCCAGCGGCAGTGTGTACCCCAGGAAGCAGAGACCGTCTGTCTCGCACCCCAGCCGCAGTACAAAATATTGAAAGGGGAGACAGTTGGTCCCCCTCTCCACCAGCAAAGAGAGGGTCAGGGAGAGGAGCAGGTTACCCCCTCTCCCCAGCGGCAGTCTACAGTTCAGAGAGAGGAGCTTGTTACACCCTCTCTCCAGCGGCAGCCTAACCCACCAAGGGGAGATGTTAAGCCCCACAACTATGCAGATGGGACCGTAGTCTTTGCACTTGCAGCACAAGAGGTAGGGACAGTCGGTCCTGTCCCCCAGCCCCAGAGCTGTGTACCCAGAGGGGAGATGGTCGGTCTTCCCCTCCCACAACCAGGCTCCAACCAGGCTACTTCAGTGGTAGCGCTGGCACCAGGGCAGAGTACCGCTGGTCTCTGCCCACTCAGCAACCCACCAAGGCAGTCTACCAGCTCCCCGCACAGCCGTGGTGAGGAACCTGGACCTGGACAAGCTGCTACTTTATCCAGGTGGGGTATACATTTATTGTGGGTGGGAGGTACTGCTGTTTGTGCTTCGTGGGTGGGTTGCTGGACTAACCAGGGCACTGCCCGACAGGAGGTCAGATACCCTGTTAGTCTGGATGGTAAAGGGGAGAAATGTGGCGAAACCAGCCTCGCCACTGTCCACTGGAGGAGCCTGGTTGCTTGCCTGCTCCCTTTAGACTATGGCCCAGCAGTTAAAACCTTTTATTTTCCCTGCAAAGCGTATTCATGCCTTTCTGTAGACTGTTAAAGCCATGCTACCCCAGGTAGCTATGCCATGGAGCCCAGCCGTATACTGAAAGACTGTATGAAAGACTTTGGCTCCATGGCGATTGAACTGTATTTATGTGATCTGAGCGCCATTCGGTAGTAATGTGCACTCAGATCTAAGCTATCTGGGGATATGTGACATGTCTGTGTTTTATGTATAAAATGTGACTTTATGTATTTTACAGTGTTTTGTGTCTTTTTGCAACCATGTGCTTAATGGAGTCTTGTGTCTGTCCTGGGAGATAATTGAATTACTTATCTCCAGGATAGAAGACTCTGAAACTGGTTTGGGCCGGAAAGCCATGCTTCATTTAGTCACAAAGGACTTTCCCTTAACTTTTGAACCCCTGGTCTGATTCGTGCCATTTTTTAATATGTTGTTCCCCTGAATGGATTGATTATGAAAATGTATGTTTTATGTTTGTGACATTTATATTTTAGAAGTTATAAATATTGTGTAAAAACTGTATTCCTCTGCCGGTGATAATGAGATTACCCATTGTGTTCAGTAATCATATCACATGCAGAGGGGAGGATTTTGTGTGGGAGTGTCTGGGTGTATTGTACGGATTGATTGGTTGTTTTGTAACGCCCTGTGGGCTGTACTATGTTTGTGGATTGGGAATAAAAGAGACTGTATGTGACAGTACAGGGAGTTCCTGTTTTAACCCTCAAAGTGAAGTGTCGTCTCATTATTGGGGAAGGATTTATTGTATGCTGTTCCAGTTTGACTGCTAGGAGAGTAAACCTATTCGTATGGTTCCTATTCAACTGTCTGCAGCATTCATATGCTTGAGAGGATTCATATGCTTCTTCGGTTCGGTGGTTGTGGTGTCTGCTGCAGTGCTTGGAGTCCTCAGGGAGCATCCTTTAACGGAGGTACCCAGTCGGGGTGCCAGGTGATCCGTTACAGCATCCGCCTGTCATTCTGAGTGTTATGCACAGGCAGAACTTCAGAGAATGACAGTGTGGAAGCAACCTGCCGTATATCATTGGCAAAAACACTAAAAACTTCCTTAACCTCTGAAACTCATTGCAAGCCAAATCATTTGTCCCTAGATGGACAAGTACATCCAATTACCCATCCTGCTTTTCTCGCTTAACAATATTACAGATACGTCTCCTGTCTCTGTGAGCAGTAGCTTCGGGAAGACACCTCACAAGACCCCCATTGTCCATCTCCACACCTCTTATGATGGAATCCCTCAACAACAACTGCTTTCTATTAGGCCTCACCATAGTCTCCAAGCCTGTCTCCACAACACCATTAGCCTCAGTGTCTGAGCCTGTCTCCACAACACCACTAGCCTCAGTGCCTCTCTCCACAACACCATTACACTCTGAAAGTGCAGAAAATGAATTATGTAGAGCTTCCAGATCCTACAGTAATCCATTTGCCATTCCTAGTACGTCTCTGCGGCAGTGGCTTTGCAGAAGTTCCAGCCTCAGTTTGTTTACCAGATAATTTACAAATCTCAGACTTCAAAAATACAATCTCCTGCTGCAAGATAGAGAACTGTCTACAGATTAGACAACAACCAAACCTCCAAAAAGTGGAACGTAAAATAAATGCATAGCAATTGTTACACTGAACTAAGTCTGCCATTCCAATGAGGTGAATAAAGTAACCCCTTAAGGACACATGACGGAAATATTCCATCATGATTCCATTTTATTCCAGAAGTTGTGTCCTTAAGGGGTTGTTAAATCAAACGAATCTTAACTTTTTATTTATCCTCCTGAATACCTCAGTTTACATCCAGTTTCTCTCCAGAATATCTCCAACCACACACTTAGCAGCAACTTTTAGATGAAGCAACCAAGCTATATTAGCCAAGCTAATGACAACAACCCTTATATAACTCCTAAAATCACCACCCACTATGAATGTTTAACACATGGGTAGGCCTTTGCTTATTTGCAAACAATAGCTAATTAAACAGCAATCAATAGCAAGTAGCTAACTTGTCAAATCAAATGCCTTATAATTACCAACAAGAAATCAAACCTTGTGCAACCAGTAACCTTTTCCTACAGATGAATCTTATCTGTAACAGTAGAAACGAAAACTCTTAGCACAACTCTTAGACAGTTGAAGCTTCTGT
This sequence comes from Pelobates cultripes, assembly GCA_933207985.1. Taxonomy (NCBI): domain Eukaryota; kingdom Metazoa; phylum Chordata; class Amphibia; order Anura; family Pelobatidae; genus Pelobates; species Pelobates cultripes. Next base: position 28,067,102 of record OW240913.1, on the reverse strand, counting down.
AAAACTCTCCAGAATATCTCCAACCACACACTTAGAAGCAACACTTAGATGAAGCAACCAAGCTAGTTTAGTGAATAAGCGAGTGTGTTGGATTGTGTATTTTGTTTGATACAATTCTAACTGTAACAGAGCCAGAGTTATCCCTGGAGGCATTAATCCTAGAGATAAGAAACTATAGCTTATTTTTAAATTATACATTTAATATAAGTAAATCTCAAATTATGCCAATTAATTTAGAATACAATACAATCTCATACTTATCAGCCAAATACCTCTTTATATGGACCCTGCAAGGATTTACATACATAGTGGATAAAAACATTGAAATCTTATATAAAGAAACAAGTTATAAATTACTAAATAACTGGAAGCATATAGGTATATCATAGGTAGAATTAATATGATTAAATCTTATATTCTACCAAGGCGGTGATACCTTTTCAGAATTATCCATTTAACTATACCAAGGTGGAAACTTAAACAAATGAGTTTCATTTGGGAGCATGAGTTTCATTTGGGGGCAAAAGAGACCAAGAATTGCAGCTTCACACATAATGTAGAGAACAGAAGGGGGCGAGGGAGCATCGGGGTTCCTAATATCATAAAATATTTTGAGGCTAGCAGAATGTATCACTTGCGGAGATGGAAGGACCTTTGTTTTGGAGAAGACCCCTGGTATAAAATTGAAGCATTGATATGCAATAAATGAGACCTTGCTACTGTTATTTGGCTAAACAACAAGGCTGGGAATAGCTTAGTTTCAAAAATTGAATCCCCACATTTAAAAGAATTATATTCTTATTGGATGAACTATAAAAAAATAAATACATTGCAGGATACAATCTCTAAATATAGCCCTATTACAACAATTGAACAAAATGTTGGGGATCTCGGGCTAAAGTATTGGTTAAGATCTGTCTCACTTAAAATAATAGATTTCTTAGAAGGAAATACAATAAAATCTTTCCCACAACTACAACAGTTTTTTACCCTCCCTCCAAATGAGATCTTTACTCACTTAAGAGTCAAAAATATATAAAGTAAATAATAATTAATGATTTATTTAAAAATTAAACTAAATTTCGATCAATAGCATATTGCTATGAGATAATGGTCCTTGGGGAGGTCGAAATTAAGCCTAGAGCATGAAAAATGTGGTACCAAGAAACTGGACACATCGCACAGGTTGATATGTGGTTTAAATCTATTAAATTAAAAAAAGAAAAATCAATTCACTGTCTAAATATTGTTGATATATACTTTTGGTTTAATAATTTTTTTCCCGTCATTGGTGATGTTCACAACGTAACCACTTGAAGCTATATGATATAGCACATGTTTATAGTACCTTTCTCCAATTTTGTTTATTTGTCTTTCAGTTATTAATTTTGTCTATATATACTCAAATACCTGATAAAATTAAATTTAACAAATAAAATTGTTGGTGTGGTGAATTACTGCAGTGCGTCTTTATTTTTATTTTTTTAATTTATAAATATTTATTAAGTATTTTAACCCCTTCAGGTCGCAGTCAATAGTGCACGTTCTGATCAAAACAAAACGTAAACAAAAACTGGAATTTGCGCTATATGTCTGTTCAACCGTAATTCACCGCTGTCACATTAAGTGCACCCACACTTATTATATATCATTTGGTTCAGGAGAAACAGGGCTTTAATTTATCATTAACTATTCATATATGGAACATAATTTATTATGAATAAAATTAAAAAAATGTGAGAAAATAAGATTTTTTTTTTTAATTTGTATTTCCATCTGACATTTTAGCTGTGAATGTCATAATACCATTTGAAAAAGTAGACAACCCAAGGTATTGAAAGTGGGGTATGTTTAGTCTTTTGTAGTAGCCACTTAGTCACAAACACTGGCCCTGAGCGGCGGGTGGGGGCCCTAAATTAGAATAAGGTGGGGGGACCCATTGTCCTCCCCTCTGGCCCCCACCCCTGAGCGATGGATGGGGGCCCTAAATACCAATTGGAGGGACCTATTGTTGTCCCCCTGGCTCCCACCCTGAGCGGCGGGTGGGGGCCCTAAATTAGAATAAGGTGGGGGACCTATTGTTCTCCCCCCTGGCCCCCACCCCTGAGCAGTGGGTGGTGGCCCTAAATTAGAATAAGGGGGACCTAATGTCCTCCCCTCTGGCCCCCACCCCTGAGCAGTGGGTGGGGTCCCTAAATAAAAATTGGGGGGCCTAATGTCCTCCTCCCTGACCCCACCTCTGAGCGGTGGGTGGGGTCCCTAAATAAAAATTGGGGGGCCTAATGTCCTCCTCCCTGACCCCACCTCTGAGCGGTGGGTGGGGGCACTAAATAAAAATTGGGGGACCTAATGTCCTCCTCCCTGGCCCCCACCCTTGAGCAGTGGGTGGGGGCCCTAAATTAGAATAAGTAGGGGGACCTAATGTCCTCCCCTTTTAGCCAAATAAGTGCTATATTATAAAGATTTTTTTATTATTATTGAATAAATTTTTTTATTTTTTTTTTATTCTTTATTTTGGTAGTGCATTGTTAAGTACATAGGAAACATTAACATGTCAGGAAAGAGCAGTACAAAATGTTACAAGGAGTATTACTATACATGTTGAGATTGCTGCACCTTTTTTTTATTAAAAGGGGAAGGAAAACATCAGTGAGAAGTAGTGTTCAGCGCTTGAAGTGGGAAAGGAGTGGAGAGGATACTACCATAGGCTAAGCACTGGCCATGATTACGAGGTTCTAAGATTCAATCTGAGTGTTGAAACAATACGCTGTTCACAGCTTGCCGGTGGATAGGGGATCTATATACATACATATAGACTTGTATTCTAGATGTAATTGCTTCTAGGTAGTGATCAAGGCATATACCGGCAGCTATATATGAGTGTAGCGAGTAGAGCGGTATACCATGCTCTGGTAGGTAGTGAGGGGTGGAACCACCGTTGGTGGGCCTGATTTAACGTGATAGCAGGTTTGGGACCATGTACTGGTCTTGAGTTAGATCTTGCTGATTCTGTGTCAGGGAGTTAGTGGCGCGAGTGCTGCCCTCCTCGTTAAAAAAAGGGGGGGGGGAGATGACTGCCTTAGTGCATGGCTAACCTCTCTGTGAAGGTGTTGCCTCTGACCAAGGGGGTAGCGGGGGGGGGATGTTGGCGATACGTGACTGAGTATGTGTGGCTGTATAGAACCGGACTAGGGCCATAGCTGGCATTGCGTCATAAATGCCTAGTTATGTTATGGTGGGCCTGATCTCCCTGTTCTGGGTGACCAAGGTCAAAAGATCGTGACTTCGTGTGGGTGGTGTTGCATTAATAAACAAAAGTATACACAAGGAAAATTAAAAATACGGTAAAAATATGTGAGCAAAGTCATAGCAGTAAAACTTTGTAATTCCGCAACTGTGCAGCCTAGAGCTGTTGGTTAAACTAGTCCCTCCCGTGGGTTTGGGTCGGGGCTGAAAGCGACCTTTCCAGTCAGGTGTCCGGCTGCAGATCTTGGCACAAATGGTGTCACATTGGATGGGTCCCATCCATGGGCGTAATTTGAGTCCGATGGGGCCCCCGTTGCCTCCTGCATATCCAGAGCTGCGAGGAACGCTGGGATATCAGTCCCTGTGGTTAGTTTTCGTGTGGTCCCCTTGTGTGTGACAAGGAGGGATCGTGGGGATCCCCACCTGTAGGGCACTCCTGCAGCCCGTAGTCGGGTGGTGACAGGGGTCAGGGATTTTCGCCACTGCAAGGTGGCTTTGGATAGGTCCTGGTAAAAGGACAATTGTGAGTCCTCAAATGTGAGCGGGGTCTTGTTCCTTACCGCTGTCATTATTTGCCCCTTGTCTTGAGGCAGTGCGCAGCGGAGTATGACGTCGCCTGCGGTTGTGGTGGTGGTCGTCGGAAGGCGATACATCCCAGCTATGTTTATTTTTTTTGCAATGGTGGGTGGCAACACTGTGGCTAGTAGCCTTCTCACGTAGTGTGGCAGCTCCTCCTGAGGGACGGCTGCTGGAATGCCCCTTATCTTGACGTGGTTGCGGCGGTACCTGTCCTCCTGCGCTGCCACCTGCAGTGATAGAGCCTGATGGGCTGCCTGTAGTTGGGTTATAGTTGTCTGTATGCTGGAGGTGTCTTGGCGGAGCACTTTAACATCTGCTTCAGTTGCCTCTAGTCTGCCTGTGAGTTGTTGCAGGGAGGATTTTAGGATGGGCAGGTCAGCAGTAAGTAGGCCTTGAATGTCTTGTAGCACGGTGTGTAGGATTTGGAGGTCTTGTTTGGTTGCAGGCTCAGTGTTACCAGCTGATGCTGTGGGCTGCTGCTGTGTATCTTCTGCTGGGCTCTGTAGCTGGGATGTTGTAGAACAGCTGTGTGGGGAGACCCTGGTGAAGGTGGGTATTCGGCGGCCGCCATCTTGGTTGAGGTGTGCCGCTGGAGCATAGCTCCGATGTCCCTCTGTTCTGGTGCATTACCAGGTGTGGATTTCTGGTTTCTGTGCCCCATAGGCGTGTTGGCAGGAGCCGTTTGTGTCGGCCACAGTTCTGCTGCATTTCCCTCAGGGTCCCCGCCCCAGAGATACTCGAGGTCGCGGTATGAGGGCTTGAGGTAGGCCCCGGTTTTGCGTTTTACCTTTAGGTGCTTCGGGGAGTACTGGAAGGGCATCTGTGGGTTCAGCGGGGAGTCCCCAGATTGTATCTGGTATTTGCAGGGTCGGATGGGGGCTTGTTATTAGGATATCCTTTGGATTGTGTATTTGTTCCCTGGAGCTGGGAGAAATGGCGTCCGGTCCGGTTCAGTGCCAGGCTCCGCCCCCGAATAAATTTTAATAGAGTTAATAAATGATTTACTGTTATACATTTATGGCTTTCCCTTGCTGATATAAAGAAGGAATGTGGTCCTTAACCACATATACGCAGAGAGGGTCGCCTAAACAGACCCTAAGGCGCAAGAATCTGAGCTAGATTAAATAGCTCAGAAAAGTGTAAAATGCCATTTGGCATTTATCTAAAAAATCTTTTACCTTTAAAAATACAATTTGCACTATGTTGTGTATCTCTTTGTGTTTTGTTTAAAGGTAGACACGAAATTGTTGGCAACGCAAAAAGAAAACCTTATTGTTTAAAGGTATATCCACCCGTATTTGGATCTCTCCATATCTATTTCACTTTATACATAAGCGCTTCACCGGTACCCCTTTCTATTTTTAACAAGAAGAGGTGATACCTGAGCCAATAATCCTGGCTGAGGGATTAGTAGAAAGAGCAGATATTGCCCTGAAGATCCAGCCACTAAAACCTCTATTGATCAATGTTTAGGACATAAAATTCCAGCTTACACGATCAAAGGCTTTATTTGCGTCAAGCGAGAGTAAGATAGTTTGATCTTTTCTTTTATTAGTCAAATCTATCAGGTCTGTGACTCTTCTTATGTTATCAGAATAATGTCTTCCAACAACAAACCCTGTTTGATCTGGATGAATTATAGATGGAATAATAGGTTTTAATCTATCAGTTATAATGGCAGAGTATAATTTTATATCAGCATTGATGAGTGATGTGGGACTATAATTTTCAATGAGGGTAGGATATTTATTATTTTTTAAAATAGGTATGATATTTGCCTGAAGTAATTCAGCACTAATTACACTATTCTCTAAAAAAAATTAAATAATTTGTTTACAAATATCATCATATTTATATATATATATATATATATCATAACATAATTTTATAAAATATTCCGGGAAAGCTATCTAGACCAGGGGCTTTATTTTATTTATTTTTTTTTATCTATAGCTGAGTTTACTTCTTCAATTCTTTGAATTTCTCAGGTTTTGGGTTAAGTTCCATAAAAGCCTTCATTAGTAGAGATTTGGGTCTATATGATGAAAAGGCTATAATTACAGCTCTGGGGAAAGATTCAGGTACAGATGGAGATTTATGTAATCTGTGTAACCTTTCGATCTTCTGATTACAATTCTTTGTAATTCCCAGGGATCTAAAGAATTCTAACAGATTTTGCTCTAAACAATTTGCAGCAATAGCATCAGGTATATTTCTTATTCTTACAATATTTCTTCGGGACCTGTCCTGTAAGTCTCCTATCTTGGTCGACATTGTAGTTTCTTTGATTCAAGTTATTTTAATTGATCTTTGGTTTCATGAGAAGTAACTTGTATAGATTCTATTTTCCCTTCAAGGGACTGAACTCTAATTCCTAAGTCTAGCAGTTCGGCTTTGATATCTTTTTTAATTTCCTGAGCATTTAATTGGATTTCAGATCTTATTCATTCCCATTGTGTTTCTAGTGAGGATTTTAATAAATCTGGAGTTATAGTTATTTGTTCCAGGTCTATGGAAATATCTAATGAGTGTAAACCTTGTGTTTTCCCTGATGATAGTCTATCTTTTGAAGCTACTGGGGAATTTAAAGAGGTTGATATTTCTCTTTGAGAGTTAGGTGAAAAAAAACCTGATAATTTTTTATCTTTCCTGCTAGTCTGTTCCTTTTCTATCTTTTTTCTATCCTTCCTTGTCAAGGATTTAATTTTATCTTTGCTAGCCATAATCCTGTGTATAGCTGGGTTAAGCAATACTCTGCCTACACCTAGGGGGTTGATCACCTAGGGGCGTCTTAATTTAGTATGTTAAGGGCAGCCGAAGTTAAACACAGGTAAGTCAATAAGCATGTAACGGACCGTTTTGCACACAAGGGGTAAAAACCGTTTAGGCGATTGGCCCCCTTTCCAGAGATGCAGGCACAGCTACTGCAGAACACCAAAACCGCCGAACAGGAAACCATATGAATGCTGTAAACAGCCGAATAGGAAAAACCATACGAATAGGTTTACACTCCTAGCAGTCAAACTGGAACAGCATACCATAAATCCCCCCAAGAACGAGACAAAGCTCTGTGTTGAGGGTCAAGCAGTGAACTGAGGTGCTGGCACACCCAGCCTGGTTTTTATTACAGTGTTGCAAATACAGGACCGCCCACAGGGAGGTATAAAATATCCAGTAACATATTAGTTACAACCCACAGATTCCCTCCCCCTTATCCTGAGAGGTAACCCAATTACCCCTTCCTTTTTACCACAATGCATCCTGGCTTCCTCTCCTCTGCCCAGGAGATAATTGAGAAGTAATTAAATTATCTCCCAGGACAGAGACAAGACTCCATTATGCACATGGTTTGCACAAAGCATTAAAATACTGTACAATACACAAAGTCCCATTTTATACATAAAACACAGACATGTCAGAGGCAAGACTCCATTATGCACATAGGGACACAAAACAAGCATTAATGTTAAAATACACCAGGTAAGACATATTACATTAAAACTATACATTTAACATATCCCCAGATAGCTCAGGTCTGAGTGCACATTATTAAGTGAATGGGGCTCACACAAATACAGTTTAATCGCCATGGAGCCAAAGTCTTTACAGTCAGTTTCATACGAATGGGCTCCATGGGATTCCTATCTGGGGTATAACACATTCAAACAAATCTACCGAACCCCAGGCAGAAAAGCACGAATGAAGCTTTTGATGTCTTTTAACAGGGGGGCCATAGTCCAGAGGCAGCAGGCGAGCAACCAGGCTTCTCCAATGCAATGTGGCGAGATTGGTCTCGTCACAAAGCATATAACAGATATTTTCTTAATAAAGACCTTCCATATATTGCAACCCGGAGAGAGGAAAAAAAAAGTTTCTTTCTTCTTATCCTTCCCTCTCTTTTCCCCCTCTTCTTCAATATACTTGATTCTCTTGGACTTGAAGTCCAACCATAAAAAAAAGAAAAGAAAAAAAAAGTTCAAAAACTTATCTGAAGATATTCAATTATTGTCTTCTATACTTTCT
>OW240913.1:27996020-28052373 GCA_933207985.1 Pelobates cultripes | reverse complement strand
TAGAGGGAGTGGGGTAAAGTATTAGACTAATGACAGTTGCAAGAGAGGAATCAGTCGGGAGCTATTAACAGCAAATTGATATGATTTTATGAAGAAGTGGGTTTTTAATGATTTTTTTAAGGGGTGGAGACTGGATGAGCATCTAACGGAGGGGGAAGTGAGTTCCACAGGAATGGTGCAGCCTTTGAGAAGTCTTGAGTGGGAGTACGGACAGAAGAAGATAAATCAAGGACATACCTTGAACCAATGGCCTGCCCAGGTCACTGTGGGATCTTAATTTAGTTCTGGATTTGGTGCCTTTTTTTTATCTGATAAATCAATTTAACGTTAGCATGCTTGTGCAAAATATATATTTTTTTAATTTTGTTGCCATGTTGATAAACTCAAGGTTACTTAAATAGTCTTCTTTATAAGTGCATATGTGGGTTTCTTATCTGGACTTCATTTGCACTGCTTTTTATTTATATATTATAATAAAATATTTTACTGCATTGATCTATGTGTACAATTCACACCTACTAACCACATATGTCAGTATGGGTAACGATAACCACCATAAATGGACATCATTCAAACTCCAGAAGATGCTCAAAATAAGGTTGCAAACTAGCTAACACATGTTGATGAATTACAATAAACTCCTGTATAGATTATAGTAGACTGTAACTACTGGAGTTACCAACCCACCATAAATATTTATTCCAACTTTGGAACTTCTAACAATTTTGATAATTAAATTATTGATCATTCTCAATTTTTTTTTTTATTTGATAGGGTTTTCAAGATGTTTATTTGATAGGTTTTTAAAATGTTTATAGCAAACCAATGGTTACAATCTTACACTAAACACTATTTTCTGTTATGTTTAAAAGCCCATTTTTCTTCTAGTTGCCCGCTGTGGAAACTGTGTGAAGGTATGTGCTTCATTTGAGATCATATAATTATCTTCAATTAACTTTATCATGTTAAAGTTCAATGACGGATACTTTGTAACTACTTGAAATGACTTAAGCTATGTTTATAAACTTCTGATGACTTTCCAAAATGAATGATTTAAATATATATCTTGCTAGAACCGAGCAGCATGCAGTAGTGCATTAGGTGGTGGGATTTCCTGCATCAACTCTTGATGCAAAGAGAAACAATAAAGAAACTCTTCTAACTCCTAAAGAACCTTAGCTTGCTGAAGTTCTTCATGTGTAACTAGTACAGTTGTACTTCGGTTTACGAATTTATCGAGTTCTTCAGGATATTTCTTATTGCGAAAAATTTGTAAACTGAAACACAGTTTCCTATAGGAATGCATTGAAAACCAATAATCTGTTGTGGAGGTCAGAAAAAAAGTCAAAATGAGCTGGCATGGAAACCAACCCACAATACAGAACATACAGTAAAAGGCATGCAACTGACAAAGCTCAGCTCCCTACCTTTCCACCGCTTGAGAAATGCACCAAAAAGTCCCAAAACAGCTGAAAACAATTTCCAGAATGACTCCAAAACTCAATGCAAAAGCCGCTCCAACACCTCTATCAAATCCACACTCAACGCCACGTGCAAACGCACAGACTCCAGCATCACAGGGGTGGTGCTATAAACCTCCCAGGCGCATTGCATCCCGAGGAAACTTGCTTTGTATTGCAAAAAAAATGTGTAAACCGAGGCATTATTTTCAATTGATTTTCATTTGTTAACCAACGTGTTTGTAAACCGAGGTACCACTGCATGTCCTCTTATTTTCATTTTACATAAAGTGCAGATTTCAATAGAACTGGCACTTTTATAAAATATTTGAAGTCCTTGGAGACTTCTCAAAGGCTACACAATTCCTGTGGAACTCACTTCCCCCTCCGTTAGATGCTCATCCAGTCTCCACCCCTTCAAAAAATAATTAAAAACCCACTTCTTCATAAAAGCGTATCAATTTGCTGTTAATAGCTCCCGACTGATTCCTCTCTTGCAACTGTCATTAGTCTAATACTTTACCCCACTTCCTCTAGCATGTAAGCTCATTGAGCAGGGCCCTCAACCCCTCTTCCTGTGTGTCCAACTTGTCTGGTTACAACTAAAGTTTGTTCGTCCAACCACTGTAAAGCGCTGCTGAATTTGTTGGCGCTATATAAATAATAACATAATAATAATAATTTAAATCCTTTCTGCCTCACACATTGTGGCAAAAGCGGCCTCACCACTGGTTTTTGGAGGGGACTGATTGCCACATGCAAACCCACAGACTCCAGCATCACAGGGGTGGCGCTATAAACCTCCCAGGCGCATTGCATCCCAAGGAAACTTGCTTTGTATTGCAAAAAAAATGTGTAAACCGAGGCATTATTTTCAATGGATTTTCATTTGTTAACCAACGTGTTTGTAAACCGAGGTACCACTGCATGTCCTCTTATTTTCATTTTACATAAAGTGCAGATTTCAATAGAACTGGCACTTTTATAAATTATTTGAAGTCCTTGGAGAGTGCTCCTTCATGTTACAATTTTCAGTTTTAAGTTTTACACCTGTATATCTGCGCACTATGCAACAAGGTGCAATTTAGGGCTGGTATAAAAAAAAATCAAGGGCTTCTTTAATACCCTGCCCAGCCCTGTCTTGAGCTGGAGATGCAGTAGTACAGATAGTCAAACTGGATCTCTAGCAATTGCTTGAGCTCTGGATGAGAAACGCTTTGCAGGAGATCGTAATAGAAAAAAGAATTTGGTAAGATTCCAAATAATCAGAATCTATAGTGTGTCCATAGAACCCTATATAGGGGATAACCCTTATAATAGTAACAAAGTATAAGGTGTAGGTAATTCCAAGCAAAAAAAGCTATGGTAATACCAACCAAAGAAAGAGATCTATGGGTTTGCACGAAAAATAAAAAACCTTTAATATAGGGTAGTAATTTCCCAAGTTAAAAAAGAAAGGAAACTTAGAAAGAATCTAACACTTCTAAGAAACACACAGGGAAGAACTCCGTCGGTGTATAGGAAAGGCAGAGTGAAGAAATGCTGTAGATGCTAACTCCAGATTAAAGATAGTATAAATGCCTAGCTTAATCTGTCTACAATACTAACTGAAGTTCACTTGTTGGAGGTACATGAAATAGAGATGGACCATTGAAAACCAATTACCCGGTCCCCTGAACAGACGATAAACAGTATGGAGAATCTAACTGTATCTAGTTCTGGAGCAAATAAAACTGTTACAAATGTAACCTGGTCCTCTAAACAGGAATATCCATGCCTGCCTATACACTAGTATATCAACGTTCGCATAAACCTAATGTTCCCATCGGCTGTAGCGTAATCTTGCTTAAGTATCTACACAGGTGGTTTGAGAAATTTGGCGCGGACATAACATTGACATCTACATCCCTGATTGGTTCAGTGAATACAAGGTACCGGTATTTATTCTCATTTGTGCAGTGCCGCTCTTACCTTTGACAAAGGCGCTTTGGCAGCGCCGAAACGGACGTTAGGTTTATGCTCTATTTTTTTTTTTTTTTTTAATCACCAGCACTGAGTTATGTGCTCACTGGGTGGGGAAGCAAGATTACGCTACAGCCGATGGGAACATTAGGTTTATGCGAACGTTGATATACTAGTGTATAGGCAGGCATAATATCAAATATTTTCCCAGCCACAGAAGTTAAGCTCACAGGTTTATAATTTCGAGGCAAGGATTTTGAACCCTTTTTGAATATAGGAACCACATCTGCTTTCACCAGAGAACTACAGGTGCAGTACTTGGTTGTGGGTGGGCTGCTCGACTAACTCAGGTACTGACCAACAGGAGATCAGGCACCTGGTTAGTCTCCCCCTGGGAGGGAAGATGTGTGACGAAAGCACCTTCGTCACTGGGGTTTGGAGAGGCCTGCTTGCCAGCCTCTTTCCCTGTGACTATCACCCCTTTAAAGTATTGGATCTTAAGGCACTTGGGACAGAGCCCTCTGTCCCTGGATTGCATTGTTTGCCTTACTTGCTTGGATTTTACAGTTCCCCTGGTACATTCGTATATTGGTTCGTGCAATCTAACTTCTATTACAACCAGGATGATGTTGTGCAGACAGATGAACAAACTGCCAAACGACCGACCACCCTGCATGTGGAGTGTGTGGCTTGTTGACCACCCAGAATCTGCGATTAACCGCAGCTTAATTGGCGAACGGCTGGGTGGTTGGCGTTCGTTTTGAAATGGTGGCGGCGGCCATTTTAAACTAACGAATGCCCAGCAGTGGTCATCGACCGCATGGAACTATTTTCGGCCACAATTTCACATGAACACCGCTGGGACTATCCAACCTCCACCTCGTTTGTTTCTATTTGCACAAACACCATGCCGTTCGGTACATTCAATGCACGAATGAGACCGACCTCAGGTAGCTAAATCCATGGAGCTAATTTTGGACAGATTTCTAGCGAACAGTCGGTGAACAGACTCTTTAGCTCAATGGCGATTTGACTGTGTTCGTGGGATCTGAGCGCTGTTCGACTATATTGATCAGACCCAAGCTATCTGGGGATATGTCGAATGTGGGGGTCCCGTTCGACAAAATATAAGTTATTGATTTTAACATATCTTGTTACTTTTGTAAAATAAAAAGATTGTCTCTACCTGGAGATAATTGAGTTTGCTCCGGCCATTTAAACCAATTATTTCCAGGCTAGAGAGGAGTGATTATACTGTGTATGTGGGAGTGTCAGACATTGTTGTATTGTTTTGATTGGTTTGTGTCCTTTGTGTGATTGTGTACCATCAGGTCCAGGGGGTGTGCCTCTGGCCTGAGAAATTTTATAAATTGTGAGTGCTTGCTTCCTTTAAACAGACCTGCTTTACCCCTTCATGAAGTCTTGGCTCATGTTTGGGGGATGGGATAACTACACTCTTGGGGATCGCTATATCACAATACTCCCTTGTAAGCTCTTGCAAGAGCTTCTTCCTGGTTCATGCTCTCTGGATTTAGGAGAGGTTCACCCATTGAAAGCTGAAGACCGGTCTTGGGTCCAAAGTGAGTGGAGGACGGCGAGACCCCAATCAAACTGCAGCGGTTCGTGTGGTCTGCGGTGGTTATGGTGTCTGATGGAGTGCTTGGAGCTCTCGGTGAGCACTAGGAGCATCCGCCAGGGTGCCAGGTGATCCGTTACACATGCCTTCCCTCTTTTGTTTTTAATCTAACTAATCCTTGGTTTATTTTCCTTTTCTCATTTATGTATTAAAAAATGTTTTTTCCCCTTTTTCTGACTGGGCAATTTTCTTTTCTGTGTGTGATTTGGAAGCTCTTATAACTTGCTTAGCCTCTTTCTGCCTAATCTTATAGATCTGTCTATCTTCCTGACTCTGTTTTTTTTTTTACAATTACTAAATGCTAACTTTTTGTTTTTTACTATTTTGGCCACATCTGAGTACCACTGTACTGTTTTTACTGACAAGCCTAATGCAATTTTCTGTTGCCTCCAGCAGTGCAACTTTTAAATAATCCCATTTCTCTTGGACTCCATTTAAACTGCTCCAGTCTGATATTGACTCCTTTACACAAATTCTAATTTTAGAAAAGTATGTTTTTCGAAAGTCTAAAACTTTTGTTTTTGTGTGGTGTGACTCTTGTGGTGTGACCCACTGCTCTTACATTAAACCACACTGACTGATGATAACTAGATTTTAAACTTTCACCTATAATATCTGAAACTAAATCTCCATTTGTTAACACTAAATCTAGTATGGCCTCTTTGCAAGTTAGCTCCTCAACGACTTGTTTTCGAGACAATCCCAGTAGGGAGTTTAGAATATGTGTGCTCCTGGAAAAAGCAGCAATTTGCATTTTACAGTTCACATCCGGAAGAATAAAGTCACCCATGATGATAACTTCCCCATTCATTGTCATTTTAGCTATTTCCTCAACTAGTAGATTATCTAACTCTTCTATTTGTCCTGGGGGCCTATAAATCAAACCTACACGAGTTACTGTGTGATTATCAAATTCTAACGTAACCCAAACAGACTCTTTGATCACCTCACTAACTTTTATTAGTCTAGATTTTATGCTATCCTTCACATACAGCGCCACTCCCTCCCCCTTTCTTGCCTTCCTTGTCTTTTCTATATAATACCCTGGTATTGCTATGTCCCAGTCATGTTTCTCTTTATACCATGTCTCAGTAACAGCAACTAAATATTGCCACAAGTTCATGGATCTTATTCCCTAAACTGTGAGCATAGAGATGGTTTGAATCCATGCATTTCTATGAGGAAAATTCAGCAACTCCATGCAGAGCGTGGAGACGCTGAACAGCAGTGCTGCCCCAGGAATCACCTTCAGTGGCCATCTGAGGAGTTGGACACTGGAGGTGTCCCTAGAGGACAATGTAAATGTTGCCTTTTCTCTGAAAAGGCAGTGTTTGCATGAAAACGCCTGAAGGTAATGATTATACTCACCAGAACAACTAAATTAAGCTGTAGTTGTTCTCGTTACTATATTGTGCTTTTAAGGCCATGAAGCATCTCTATGTAAATGCAATAATATGAAAATTCATGAAGACATAATTTACAGGGTCAATGTGTCAGAATGAGTAATGTGGTAATATGGGTGCAACAAAGTGTTTGGGGAAACAACAATAGCAAAATGTTTTAGACTGTTAGTTCGTTTGGGCAGCTCATCACTGACTGCTGCTGTATGTCAAATGTGTTTTGTTAGAATTGTTTGTCTTGTTTTAACTTTTGTACAAGACCTCGGAATATATTGTTCTATATAAATAAATGTAATTGTAAATATCCAAAAGCATTATTTAATTAACATAGGAAAGAGTTGTCTCAGTGCTTTCCTATGAAGATTTCACTGATGCTGGATGTCCTCATGCAGAGCGTGAGGACATCCAGCATCATTTAGACAACCAAAAGTCTGTTAGGTTCCAGGAAGTTCCTCTAGTGGCTGTCTGAATGACTGCCACCAGAGGCAGTCTTAGTCCCACAATGTAAATATTGCACTTTCTCAATGATTTACATTGCAGGACTAAGTGGGACACTGACACTGGTCCCAGGCCTCTTCAATGAGCTTCAGTGGTTTGGGTGACTATAGTGTCCCTTTAAATCTAACACAAATGGTTTCTGTCATGACATAACAGAAACAAATAAATAATCAATTAACTTAATTTACATTTACATCTTATATTTAATTACCCAGTTTCAACCAATACTCACTTAATCTCAACAAATGATTTAAGTGTGATCATCTAATTAATAAAACACAAGACTCAGCATATTATGCTGTATGTTCAATTAAGTACATTTTGTATGCATTCATAATCGCATGAGTCAATTAGAAACTGTTTTTATGACTGAATACAAATGAAATAACAAGTTTAATTTGTACGTTCTCAATTAAAACATTGCATTTCATTACAGTTCTTTAGCTCTTACTTATGTTGTGCCATATTTACTGTATGATCTCATGACAAATGATGTCATGGGCACTATGTCTGTTATATAAACGTGATAAGCAATAATTTCTCTTTATTACCTGAATGACTCATTGTTCACAGGTTAGGCACGTTTTAGATAATGTGGATAGAATTGAAAGTTTTTATCTGTGAAACTCTGATGTCAATGCAAAGTAAAAAAAAATAAAAAATTTAGAAAGCAGTCCGTATGGGACATCAAAAAGGAAATATACAAAACAGATTGATATTTCCCAAAATAGCAAAATTAGGGAAATTCTTCAACTTTTTTTTTTGTTTGGCTTAAACTTAGATTTAAACTTTGCAGTAACCCTAATTGCATAGACATAGGTGTTATGTTCTTTAACTTTTGCATGTCAAATATTTATTTAATACTTTCCAAATAAAGTGTAGTTGATGATGTTCATGCATTCTTTTTTTGTTATTATTAATATTAATTATAAAGGACCCTGCAACAAAAAGTGGATTTCTGTAGACCACAGCTAGTGTAGCAATATGTTGAAGAGCAATGTGATTTGCAGAACAAGTCCAGTCAATCATCACATGGTGTGGCCATTACAAAGTCGGATTCTTATTGGTTTAATAGGAGACATGGGGACGCCAACTGAGTTTTTTTACAATGTTTTTTTTACAATGTTTTCATAATTAAGAATGTTTGTCAATTGCAATCTCAAAACCTGGTCAAAGTTTTTGGAAGGACCTCATGTGTTTTACTTTGGGACAAATTTTAATGTTCTAGGCTTTGTACTTAACCCAATTTTTTTATCATATTTGAGCTTATTATAAGGACAATCTCCAAAAAAAAAAAAGCCCCAGGCACTCACAGATTTATTGGAGCATCGTGTACTGCAACATTTCAACCAACAGAGGTCTTTATTAAAAGACCTCTATAGTGCCAGGAAAACATACTCGTTTGCCTGGCACTATAGTGCCCTAAGGGTGCCCCCACCCTCAGGGTCCCCCTCCCGCCCGCCTCTGGGGAGAGGAAAGGGTTCAAACTTACCTTTTTTCCAGCGCCGGGCGGGGAACTCTCCTCCTCCTCTCCGGCTCCTCTCCTCTTTTTCGGCTGAATGCGGCAAGAGCTGCGCGCGCATTCAGCCGGTCTCATAGGAAAGCATTTAAAATGCTTTCCTATGGACGCTTGTGTGTTCTCACTGTGATTTTCACAGTGAGAATCACGCAAGCGCCTCTAGCGGCTGTCAATGAGACAGCCGCTATAGGAATTGGAGGAAGGATTAACCCATTTACAAACATAGCAGTTTCTCTGAAACTTCTGTGTTTATAAAAAAAACAGGTTAATCCTAACTGGACCTGGCACCCAGACCACTTCATTAAGCTGAAGTGGTCTGGGTGCCTAGAATGGTCCTTTAAGCTTGATAAGCAATAATAAAAGGCCTGAAGTCTTTTTTGGAGATATGAAGTTAAGCCCCCTGTAGTTACTCTGGGTGAGTGGGGTTAATTTTCTTCTTCATTGTGTAATATTATGTGGACAATGACCTGTTAAGGGATTATACATCTATTAGTTACTTAGTTTGATCTCTTCTTTAACCCTTTAAGGACACATGACATGTGAAAGATTCCCTTTTATTCCAGAAGTTCGGTCCTTAAGGGGTTAAAAGCAAAGATATATTGAACTGTGTGATAAGTTACTAATACTTGGGAGATATAATTTTTTGGTGAAACATGTTTTTAACTACTCTTACACTTTCCTTTCAATGATACGTATAAACAATGGCTGATACTTCTGTTCTACAAAGAAAGAACACTCAGTGTAGAACAAGCACATCATCCTGAAATGAACATACAGTAATAGTGTGATCTTGTTGATTATCAGCAAGAGGAAGCCATGTTAGTCAGAATAATTAATTATATGTGCCATATGTACAACAGGCACATTCTGTAAACATGATGTGTGCTCATAGTCATAAACTTCCTGAAACATCATATGAGAATGTAAGTCGTGTGTGTGTAGTCTGTGTTAAAACAATATTTTACATTGTGTTTCAAATAGAGTTGGGGAAACAAACAGGAAGTACTTGGCAAATCAGTCCTATGTATATCTATCTATCTATCTATCTATCTATCTATATATATATATATATATATATATAGCATTTGGATACAATTTTGTCACATTGTCTTGAAATCTCCCATGAGACAAAGTATAAATACCTGCTCCCATCAAAAGGTAAGACAGCAGAAATAAATGAGCTGGTATACATTAAATGTAATATTATATAGATATTAATCTACATGTTAGTACTAATACATATATACACAATCTGGAAAAAAAATGTAACCCCTTCAGGACGCAGGACGGTTCAGGACCGTCCTCTGCATTTTTGCGTTGCCGACCGAACCGTCCTAACGGAAAACGGGTGGCGGGAGTGATCGGAGATGCATTGTGTGTAAGGGTGTGTAAGGGTTGCATTGCGTGTGTGTGTGTGTGTGTAATGCATTGTGTGTGTAATGCATTGTGTGTTTTTCTGTGTGCAAGGGGTTCATTGTCTTTGTGTGTAAGGGGTTCATTGTGTGTGTGTGTGTGTGTGTGTGATGGATGTGTGATGGATGTCAATCTCTCCCCCCTCCCTTGTCACTCTCTTCTCCCCCCCTCCCTTGTTACTCTCATTCCCCCTCCCTCCCCTGTCACTCCCCCCTCCCTGTCAATTTCTCTCTCCCCGTCAATTCCCCTCCCTGTCAATGTCTCCCCCCTGTTAGTTTCTTTCCCCCCACCTCCCTGTTAGTTTCTTTCTCCCCCACCTCCCTGTCAATTTCTTTCTCCCCCACCTCCCTGTCAGTTTCTTTCTCCCCCCTCCTGTCAGTTTTCTTTCTCACCCTCCCCTTTCCAGTTTTCTTTCTTCCCCTCCCCTCCCTCCCTCCTGTTTCTTCTTCCCCCTCCTGTTTCTTTCTTCCCCCCTCCTTCCCTGTTTCCTTCTCCCCTCCCTCCCTGTTTCCTTCCCCCTCCCTCCCTCTTTCTTCCCCTCCCCTCCCTCCTCCCTGTTTTCTTTCCCTCCCCTCCACTCTTTCTTCCCTCCCTCTGTTCCTTCTCCCCCTCCCTCCTTCCTGTTTCCTTCTCCCCCTCCCTCCCTCTCTCCTCCTGTTTCTTTCCCCTCCCTCCCTCCGTTTCTTTTCCTCCCCCCTCCTTCGTTTCCTTCTCCCAGATCCCTCCCCTCCCTGTTTCCTTCTCCCCCCTCCCTCCCTGTTTCCTTCTCCCCTACCTCCCTCTCTGTTTCTTTCTTACCCCTCCCTCCCTCCATGTTTCTTTTACCTCCTCCCTCTCTGTTCTTTCTCCTCTCCTCTCCTGAGCAACTTTCTTCTCCCCCTCCTCCTCTCTGTTCTTTCTTTACCCCCCTCCCTCCCTCTTTCTTCCCCTCCCTCCTCTCTGGGCACCTTCCCCCTCCTCCCTCCTGTTTCCTTCCTCCCCTCCTCCTCTCTGTTTCTTTCTTCTCCCCCCTCCCTCCCTCTCTGTTTCTTTCTTCCCCCTCCCTCCTGTTTTCTTTCTTCCCCTTCCTCCCTCTTTCTCCCCCTTCCTCCTCTTTCTTCCCCCTTCCTTCCCTCTTTTCTCCCCCTTCCTCCCTCTTTCTCCCCTTGCTCCCTCTTTCTCCCCCCCTTCCTCCCTCTTTCTTCCCCCTCCCTCCCCTACCTGTGTTGTAGCGTGGCCGAGCCCAGTATAGTCCGCGGGTACAGGGAGCTGTTGTTTCCTGTACCCGGCCGGACTAACAGGAAGTGAACACTCAGTACAGTATACAGAGCTCGGCCACGCTACAGAGAGGGAGCTGACAGGAGGGAGCGCTGAATGCTGAGCGCTCCCCTCCTGTCAGCCCCTCTCCTCAGGCTGCGCCCGGACGGTGCGGTCCGCCCTCATGGACGCACCGCCCGGGCAAAGCTGCAGCTGCCTGAGGCTCTGTACAGAGCACTCGGGCGGCTGCAGCATGAGCGGGGCCGGCGCTCCTGGCGGCGCCCCTTCCCAAGGGGCGCCCTAGGCGGCTGCCTAGTCCGCCTTACAGGTAGCGCCGGCCCTGCGTCAGGGCTTATAACAGGCACATGGGGGGTGTTGATTTGGCTGATCAGCTGATGCAGCCATATCTTATCTTAAGAAAGACAAAAGCCTGGTATAAAAAGGTGGCTATCTACCTGTTGCAAGTAGCAACACATAATTCATTTCTACTCTTTAAAAAAATTAATCCAGGAAGAACCACCTATCTCCAATTTCAGCTCAAGCTGATTTCCACAATAATTTATGGAGATGGTCAAGTTCCAACAATGGTGCAAGAGGAGTCTAGACATTTTATTTTTAAGATACCGCCAACACCAAAAAAAAAAAATCCCCAGAAATGTTGCCGGGTCTGTTATAAAAAAGGGAAAAGGACAGACACCCCTTTTCACTGTCCCGATTGCCATACAAAACCTGGACAGTGAATTGGAGCATGTTTTAAGGTCTACCACACAGAAAATACATTTTTATAATACTTGTTCCTGATTTTTTATTTTTTTTATTTTGAAAGCAGCAAATTTCTGTTAGTCAGTATCCTTCCCCCAAATCTCCAGTTAGATTCTTTTTGCAGGAGTTAGTTTACAGATTGCTGCTAACGGAAGTTTTAGTCTCATTTAGTCTGTTTTTATCAGTTTTAGTCTGTTTTTAGTATAAAATAAAAAAAATTTGTGTGTTAGTAACTCTCTGTTAGTCAGACTCTGACGCCACTGACACTGCGTCCGATTTTGACCCAGGTCAGTTTTCTGACACATCTAGTGACATGTCATCTGTGTGTGAGCCAGCTGCTAAAAGAAGCTGTGCTTCCCCTGCTACGCCAAATGTGGAGGAGGACTAGGTACCTCCACAGTCAGCTGAGCCCAACATCCCCCCTTTTAGTGCCAACGCAGGCATTAATGTCAATGTGGAGGACTTCTCCCCTATGCAATATATGGAGCTATTTTTAGGGGATGCCATCTGGGAGGAGATTGCTCCCCAGACTAATTTATATGCTACCCAATTTATTGATACCAATCCAGATAGCTATAATTTATGGAGATGGTCAAGTTCCAACAACGGTGCCAGAGGAGTCCAGACATTTTATTTTTAAGATACCGCCAACTGCAAAAAAAACAAATCCCCTGAAATGTTGCTTGGTCTGTTATAAAAAGGGAAAAGGACAGACACCCATTTGCACTGTTTTTTTCTTTTGAAAGCAGCAAATTTTAGTTAGTCAGTTTCCTTCCCCCCCAAATCTCCAGTTAGATTCTTTTTGTAGGAGTTAGTTTAGAGAATGCTGCTAAAGGTGCATTTGATACTTGCACATTTGGTTAAAAAAGTTTTATGGTAGTAACATATAACTGGCTGGCCAAAACCAGATGACGTGTGCATAAAAAGCAGAATTCAAAAATTAACACCGTTCTCTGAAATTTGTTTAGCACAATGGTTGGGGGAAGGATTTGAAAATACCTCATATACAATACCCTGGAATGTCTACTTTATAAAAATATAAACTTTCACGATGTTAACATTAACGGGGGGATGCAAAAATATGCCAAACTGAAGATAGGCCAAGCATACCTATATATCAAGTTGAAAAACTGATATGTACAAGTCTCGATTGTGGCCTTTTAGCCCCCAAACAACCCAGCAAACCTTTGCATTGGTGATATTACTGTACTTAGGAGATGTTGCTGAACTCATATTGGGGTGTTGTTTGGCAGTGATACATAACAGGATCTGTTAATTCATGCCTAAGTACAAAAATATATGGTTTGATGGGGGTAAAATACATTGGCCCAAATAGGACAGGGGCGCCGGTTTACTACATTTCAAAATTCCAAGTTGAAAAATGGATATGTGCACTTGCCAAATGTGGCCTTTTAGCCCCCAAACAATCCGACAAGCCTATGCATGGGTGGTATCACTGTACTCAGGAGATGTTGCTGAACACATATTGGGGTGTTGTTTGGCAGTGACACATAACACGATTTGTTAATTCATGTCTAAAGTACAATGTGTGTGAAAAAAACACACAAAAAATGACTACCTAAAAGTTTGACAAAGTCTGGTGGTAGAATTAGTGCATGGAAAGTGTTAAAAAACCACCATTTGAAATACCCTAGGGTGTCTACTTTCCAAAAATATATGGTTTGGTGGGGGTAAAATACATTGTCCGGCCTTACAAATGTCCCAAATAGGACATGTGCGCAGGTTGACTACATGTCAAAATTCCAAGTTGAAAAATGGATATGCGCACCTGCCAAATGTGGCCTTTTAGCTGCCAAACAACACAACAAGCCTATGCATGGGTGGTATCACTGTACTCGGGAGATGTTGCTGAACATATATTAGTGTGTTTTTTGGCAGCAAGACATAACAGGATCTGTAAGATTATACCTGAATTGCAATGTATGTGAAAAAAAAAAATACCTATGCAAAGTTTGGCAAAGACTGGTGGTAAAATGGCTGCATAGAAAGTGTCAAAATATCCTTAGATGAATACCCTGGGTTGTCTACTTTAAAAAAATATATATACATGTGGAGTGTTTTCCAGAGATTTATGACAGATAATAGTGTTACAATGTCACTATTGATACATTTTAAAAATGTTTGTTTTGAAACCGCCATATCCTACTTGTACCTATAACCCTATAACTTGCAAAAAAAAAAAAAGCAAAAAAGCACGTAAACACTGGGTATTTTTAAACTCAAGACAAAATTTTTAATCTATTTAGCAGTTTTTTTTCATTTGCCTTTGTAGATGAATAAAAGATTTTCCAAGTAAAAGTAAATCATGTTTTTTCATTTTTTTTAAATTAAATTACATGAGATTATATAAATAATGGTATGTAAAGAAAGCCCCTTTTGTCCTGAAAAAAAACAATATATAATTTGTATGAGAACAGCAAATGAGAGAGCGGAAAATTACTGCTAAACACAAACACCAGAAAAGTGTAAAAAGAGGCCTGGTCGCAAATGTACAACATCGCAAAAACAGTCCAGTCCTTAAGGGGTTAATCAACAGGATACAAAATAAAAAAGCATAAACATCACTATAACACTGGCATTTATGCACAGGCAATTAACCCATCGGTATTCTTCATGCATCCAATGTCTCTGGAAAAAAAAAAAAGAAACTTCCTAACCATTTTCTATGTTAATCAGAAGTATCAGAATAGTTATTTAATTAATAGCCTGATCCATAGAGACAACACATGTATCAACATCATTTACTCAATACATATAACAATCTATGACAAGATAACATTGCTATAGTCAGATATGTTATACTATACTCTGCATCAAAATAGGTCTTGGAACAGGTTTTTTTATTGTAAGTAAAATGAATAAATTGCATGCAGGAATGTGATGTAATATTGAACTTTATTTTTGTACTGTTTCCTCTGGTTACACTTTTATGTTTTATGTTTTAGGAAAAAATGCTGTTAACTGTTTTCTTGTATCTTTCACCATTCTTGCAAAAGATTGCTGCAAAGGTAAGTCACAAACATTATTGCAATCACACTCTGACCTTTGACAGTAAAAATATCACACATCTCTCAACATGGGCATCCGCATGGGGGGAAAGGGGGGGCACCCCCCTGGATTTTTCAGCTTGTTCTGCTATTTTTCGTGTGAGATTTAAAATGATCTGCAATACCGGCGCCCGCCAGTAGGTGGCACTGTGTATGGAGAGAGACAGGGATAGGAAGCTGCATCTTATCCCTGCTTCTCTCTGCTGATTGAAACCGCAGGGGAGCAACACATGCAGCCAGAGACAGCCTACAGATCAGGTAAGTGAGGGATGGGGGGAGGGATAGCCTATAGATTTTTTTGGTGGGGCAGCAGCCTATAGATTAGGGAGTGAGGGATGGGGGGAGGGTTTGAGATAGCCTATAGATTTGGGGGGGGCAGCAGCCTATAGATTTGGGGGGGGGCAGCAGCCTATAGATTAGGGAAGTGAGCATAGGCGTGCGCAGCCTATTGCAATAGGGAGTGCACCCTAAAGCACAAACACACGCCATGTGTATATGTATGTGTGTGTATATATATATATATATATATATATATATATATATATACACTGCTGTGTGAGGGTGCTGGTAGTGTGCTATGTGGGTGAGGGTGTTTTTGTGTGTGTTTGTGAGGGAACTGGTAGTGTGCTGTGTGTGTGTGTGTGTGTGTGAGAGAGGGTGTTTGTGTGTGCGTGTTTGTTCGGGTCCTGTTAGTGTGCTGTTTGTGTGCTGTGTGTGTTGTTTGTTTGTCAGGGTGCTGTTTGTGTGTGAGTGTGCTGTTTGTGTGTGGGCTTTGTGTGTTTGTGAGGATGCTGTTAGTGTGCTGTTTGTGGGCTGTGTGTGCTGTGTGTAGGTGCTGTGTGTGTGTGCTGTATGTTTGGGTGGAGGTGGGGGCAGATTAGTTAATATCCCAGTCCTGCTGCCTTCCCTGGTGGTTCAGTGGAGAGTGAACTCTAGCCCGGGTTCTCTGCTGCCTCCCTCCATGCTGCTGTGGACCGGTGAGGTAGAACTTTGATCTCCCCACCGGCCCTTGGAGGCTTAGACCAGAGCCGCCGTTCGGATTGCGTCGGCTCTGCATGAGCCGACCAGGGAGATGCAGAGGTCTCCCCGGCCGGTCTCAATCCATTGGCGTGCCGCGGGGATTAGGGAGTGCCCATGCACACCTGACACACCCCGTGCGCACGCCTATGGAAGTGAGGGATGGGGGAGACAGCCTACAAGAAGAGTCAGCAAGGAGCAGGAAGGTAAGGTAAGAAAAGGAGAAGTAACAGAAATGAGCAGGAAGGGACATCAAGGAGCAGAAAGGGGCAGCAAGGAGCTGGAAGGGACAGCAAGGAGCACAAAAGGTAAAGTAGGAGAAGGAGCAGAAAGGAACAGAAATGAACAGGAAGGGTCAGCAAGGAGCTAGAAGGTAAAGCAGCACAAAGGTAAAGTAGAAGGAGCAGAAAGGGTCAGAAATGAGCTGGAAGGGGCAGAAGGAGCACAAAGGTAAAATAGGAGAATGAGCAGGAAGGGCCTGCAAAGAGCAGGAAGGAGCACAAAGGTAAAGGAGCAGAAAGAATCAGAAGGAGCACAAAGATAAAGTAGAAAAGGGAGCAGAAAGGGTCTGCAAGGAGCAGAAAGGGATCAGAATGAGAAAGTAGCAGAAGGGCGCTAAATAAGCAGAAAGTAGCAGAAAGGTAAAAGAGCAGAAGGGGCCAAGGATAGAAAACAGTGTCAGAAGATAAAAAAAAGACTGTCAAATGAAGGAGAGGAAAAGGAGATTGGAGCAGGAAGGACAAATGAAGTGAACCCTCCACTTTATTCTGGACACCACATCATAAGGCTTTGGTACATGGGCCAGGCAGGGAAACGCAGGACCTTCTCATCTCCAAAGGTAAAAAAATATCAGTATTAATGTGTTCACTTTTATTTACTGAGTGTCAGGAAGCACAAAGTGCCGTTGGGTAGGGGTATTGCTGATTGGCTAGAGTGGTCAGCTGGCACTCTAAGCCAATCAGTAGCTCCCCATTCATAAAAAAGTAAAAATATTTTATGAACCGGGAACTAGCGATTGGCTTAGAGCGTTAACTGTCCACTCTAGCCAATTAGCGACACCCATGCCTGACGTCAGTCTGCACTTCCTGACACTCTGTTTCAGAAGCCAAATACCACTGAGCAACCTGGAGCTGGAGGAAGCCTTTGGGGTTAAACCATTTGAGAGTGATTTAACCCCTTAAAGGAAAGTGATCACCAAGGGGCTTCCTGGCATCATAGCATTTTCATTTAGGTGAAGCTGTTATGGTGACCAGAATGGTCCTTTAATTTTCTTAAAGGAACACTATAGTGTCAGGAATACAAACATATATTCCTGACACCATAGTTGTGAAAATTCTATTCACCCTGGCTTTATGTGATAATGGCTATGCCCCTTCCCTTTCATGACACTGTCAAAAAGGTACCAAGCATGGATGTCATTACAATTATGCCCCCCCCTGGAAAAATTCCTGCGGACGCCCATGTCTCTCAATTCCTGAAACACCCAAAACAACTGGACATTTACATGAAACTTTAAAAGACGCACCAAACACTTACTAAGATGTAAGATGTGTTGTTGTGAGTTCTAAGTGAATTTTAAATATCAGGCCAAAATAGCTCAACTGAACACATAACTGACCAGGTAAATGTATTCGGTGCAATTATATAGGTCTAACATTTGAAATTTAAAATTTACTTTGAAATTCCAACAGCTCATCGTTCAGTAAATAACCGTGTGGCAGCAAGAAAATGATTTTTTACAGATTTGAGCTTCACTTTATTATTTTTGGATACACTTTTCAAATAATATTTTTGGATAAACATTTAAAATTATATTTTCAAAATATTAAAATATAAAAAAAATATCCTTTGTAAAATGATATCAATAAATAAAAAAAGTATTACTATAAATATTGAAAATTAAAATATTTTCAAAAAATTAAGTCAATTGAAAATCTTATCCAAAAATATAAGATTGAGGCCATTTCTAGAAGGAACTCAGCTACAATTTAAGAGAAGGATCAGCAGCCTTTTCATATTACATGGCTTTATCATGGGCTATGGCCATGGACTGTGAAATATCCTAGCAGGTATACTGGTTTATCATTATACACGTGTCCCAATTCTGCAGCTGAGATTAAGGCGGATAATGCACAGATAATGGCATCTTCCGAGCAGTAAAGTGTTTGAAATTATGATCTGCTTTAGAAATTACAGGAAATCATGAAAAATATGCAAACTGTGAATACTTAACATTGGAATTTATTAAATGTACCTTTATTTCATAGCCTCAAGCTATTATACCATCTTGGACACTAACAAATGCAAAGAGCATGAGATCTCTACGTGCAGCATCTTCTGGTAGACAGGTCAACATCCCTGAGGAAAACATTAAAAAAATTGTAATACAGCCAGAAAATTCATTTTTTTATTCCTGAAGTGCAGAAAGACCATTTTATAAATATGAAAAATAAATTTATGTACAATATGTTTAGCTATGTGCACCGTTTATTTTTATTAGTTGTGATATGGATTAATGAGCACCTTTCCCCTTATATCCTGTGTCACACTACACAGTAGATTTAGTAATGTCAGGATGCTCTATTATAACAGCTGGCCTTTGATCCTGATTTGTATCTTCTTCTTGTTTCCCCCCCTGCACTGCATATCCTGATAACACCTTGTTGGGAAGTGTTTGTGTAATCGAGTAACACCCTATGACCAGCTAATGCCAAATGTGCTTTGAGTTCTTTTAATATGCAATTGACAGGACATGACATCCTTTTTGGATGTGTACAGAATTTGTTATAAGATCTGTGTTCTCCCCATTAAAATTAGGTGTAGTATTCTGCCATACACTTGTGTGAATGAGTACTGCCCTCCGAGCTCGTATTTCTGCTGTGTCCATTCCTTGTCTTCATACCTGAGAAAAAGCATTGCTGTCTGCTGAATTTAAACCACAACAAGTTGTATTGAGTGTTTTAATTACAAATTGGTAGTAACCATTTTTTAAAGTTGCATATAGTAAATTTAGTTAACACTGGTTTGTACCTATTGTAGTTGTATTTAAAACAATTTTTATAACATTCTGACACTCATTTACAAAGTTGTGAAATAGTTTCATGATTCTCATTCTCTTCGAGCTCCCAAATTAGTTGGAGCATGTGCTGAAAGGGGTTAAAAGTATAATAAAAATTTAACACAAAAATGTGCGGGTACTTTGGGTTAAAATATTTTTCCCAAAACACTGTAACATGCTTTAGATGGACTTCTGTCACCCACAAGGTTAAGTTTGGCACATCTCCAAATCCTGAACTTGTTCTTCCTGTCTTAATTAATTTGATGCTAATCTTTAACACTTAAACAAGCAAGTTTGAAACAGTCACCTGAAGCATCACGTCCATTCCAAATTAAAGAAGGTCTTTTGGTTTATGTAAATCCTGTGAATATATGTAGACCCTGTAAATATATAAATAAACAATAATTAAAACATTAAAAATACGTAAACATATTATATATATATATATATATATATATATGTATGTAATGGAAATCTCTGCACTCAACCAATATTCAGTATGTATAACGTGCCTGGGTGCATCCATGTATATTTAGATTAAAAATAAAAAGAGAATCCAGGTGCACTCAAATGTACTTTACATTATTTGTATCTGATCAACAATTCAACATCCTCTGGGTCTTTCTCAAGATTTTTTAATTTGAAAATCGTTTGTGTTTCCAGCTCAATGTACCATTTTCCTCTCTGCTTACAAACAATGAAGATGTGAGAAAAACTAGAATAGAGGAAGAAAAACTATTATTTTTTTCCATAATGAAGCTAGAAGAAATGCTAAACCCTCTGCACGGAACATGCTAAAAATGGTAAGCTTGTGTTAAAATGAAATAAACCCTGCTGGTTAGTTTAGCTAGTTCTCTTTTAGTTATTATTATTATTATTATTATTATTGGTATTTACATAGTGCCAACCTATTCTGTAGTGCTTTACAATATTATAATGGGGGTGTTTAATAAATAAATGACACAATTATAAAATGTTGCAGAATCAATATCTTGATGAGAACCCTGCTCAAACGAGCTTACAGCTTAGAGGAGGTTGAGTAAAGAAACACAATAGAGGAGCCAGGTAAAGACATTGAACCCTATGGGAGTTACAGACCCATATCACTCACAAATGTAGACGTCAAACTTTTTACTAAACTGCTTGCCACCTAGAGGGTTCGGCCAGAGATGGATCAAATGAATAGCTTCTATATACTCCACTCCATCAGCCAGACTGAAGGTCAATGGACAATTATCTAAGCCATTTGACATTCAGAATGGCACAAGGAAGTGATGTCCCCTGTCCCCCCTTTTACTTATACTAACTCTAGAACCGTTCCTACAAGCCATATGACTCAATGACACCAACCCGAGGTTATCAATGTAATACGGCCACCATAAAGTATATGCTTTTGTGGACGATCTACCTTCACCATCCAAGACCCGAACTCTTCACTCCCACCTCTTATGGAGAAACTGACCACATACGGCAATATGGCAAACTTCAAGATTAATGTTGAGAAAAGTGAAATTCTCAGTCTCAACATCCCAACACACATCGATTCCCTAAAACAGAAATTCCAATTTAAGTGGACTTTGAAAGTTTCATGCTAGGGACTTTGAGCCTGATGTTACGAGAAGATAACCAAACCCTCTCACCCACTTGGTAAACAGGGTTGGCACCTCAATGTGTATCGGCATAATGCTTGAAACAGTCAGCAACAGTACCCAGAGCAGATTGAACTTTAACCCAGGTATCACGGATGGAAGCCAGACGGTCATCCAAAGCATGAATAGACGTACCAGAAAAAACAGCCAGTAGGACAGTAGGATGCCGGCCATTAATAACAAAGAATGGACTATGCCCAGAGGAGTCATGGTGAGCATTGTTCCTAAAAACTGTACTTCAGACCGGTCAAAGATACATTTTTCCAATTTACAATAAAGTTGTTTTTTTAGCAAGGTTTGCAAAACTTGTTTAACGTGATCGTGGTGAGACTGGAGGTCAGGAGAATAAATAAGGATATCATCCAGATAGACCAAGACAAACGAGTAAATATAATTCCTGAGTACATCGTTAATGAAATCTTGGAAAAACCGCTGGAGCATTGCACAACCCGAATGGCATCACTAGATATTCATAGTGTCCACTTCTGGTATTAAATGCAGTCTTCCACTCGTGGTTTTCCTTGATTCTCACTAAATTGTAAGCACTTCTAATATCAAGCTTAGTAAACACTTTTGCGCCCTGGAGTCTGTCAAATAATTCAACAATAAGAGGAATGGGGTAGGCGTTCTTAATGATGATTTTGTTCAGTGCCCTGTAATTGATACATGGGTGCAACTTACCATCCTTTTTAGATACAAAAAAAAATCCTGCACCAGCAGGCAAGGATGATTTTAGTATATGGCCTTTATTCAATGAATCTTTAATATATTCCTCCATTACACTACTCTCCTGAGGAGAGGTGGCATAGCGCCTGGTAGTAAGTTAATGGAACAGTCATATGGTCTGTGAGGAGGTAGAGTATTAGACTGAGTCTTGCTAAATACTTCTTTAATGTCTTGGCATTGTATAGGAATCTCAGGATTTTGAGGTGTACTAGTGGGTAATTCAATAGTGCCCACTCTTTTGGTGACATGAAATCCTTACCCCATTTTAATATTTCCCCATTAGCCCAGTCAATGTGAGGGTTATGTTTGCTAGGCCATGGAAACCTATTGTCCTCCTCCCCCCGGTCCCCACCCCTGAGCGGTGGGTGGGGAACCTAAATACAAATTTAACCCCCCAGGTGACTAGGGGTCCCCAAACCCCTAGTCACCCCCTCCCCAAAATATATAATCCCTACCTAGTCCCCTCATCCTAAAAATAATGAAGGGGGAACCTTATCTAAATACCTGTAAAAAAAATAATAATAAATAAATAAACTTACCATTTGATGCCTTCTTTCTTCTAAAATCTTATTTTTTCAGCCCCAAAAAAAGCCAAATAAAAATACATAATAACCAACGCACTTTAAAAAAAAAAAAAAAAAATAGCGCAAAAAAACAAACAAACCCATTTTCACCCATGGAGGGCTCGGCGCAGACTGAGCTCTGCAGGACGGGGAAAGGCTTATAAAGCCTTGCCCCGCCCTGCAATTTGGCTCAGAGCACTCTGATTGGTGGGTTTAAGCCATCCAATCAGAGTGCTCTGACAGGTAAATGAAGAGACTGACAGGTAAGTCTCTACATTTATCTGTCACAGCACTCTGATTCGTTGGCTTGAAATCCACCAATCAGAGTGCTCTGTGTCATTTTACACAGCGTGGAAAGTTCTTTGGAATTTTCTCACGCTGTGTAATTTGACTCATAACACTCTGATTGGTTACTTAATCCACCAATCAGAGTGTTATGAATCAAATTACACAGCATGGGAAAATTATAAAGAACTTTCCCACGCTGTGTAAAATGACACAGAGCACTCTGAGTGCTGTGATAGGTAAATGTAGAGACATTATTTTGACATCTCCAACAGGTGGGTAAAATGGAAGGAAACATTTTATGTATCAGCTCTGGGACCATATATCACCTATATATCATTTTTTTTTGTTCAATAAGTAAAGCTGATTTAATAAGTTTCTTAATATTTATGGATATATTAATCCATTGTTCCTGGGTGAGCTCCATAGCTAAATCATTTGCCCATTGTTTCCCTGGTGTATTATCTGAAAGTGGTGTATAATCTAATAATAATTGGTAACATGGAAATTGGTTTACACAATGCGGGTGGCTTTTTGCAAATACACAATTTTTCCAATATCGTAAGTTGTTCACTAATAATACAGTGAGAAAGAGGCTGTATATTTTGTTTTTGTAAAAAGAAATGTAGTTGTCTGTAGGAGAATTGAGAGGTCAATGGGATATCATAGAGTGTTTGAAGGGTTTGAAAATCCTTTAGCCTTGAATTAGCATAAAAATAAATTAAATGTGTTAGACCCCTCTCCCTCTATGGTTTAGCATAGAAGGTAGGTATACAATATATAAGAGGAGACAGCCCCAGTGAGGGTGGCGGGAGAAATTGGGTATCTGATTAGCTTATGTCTGTGTATATCCCAGATTTGTATTAGCAAAGCTATTTGGGCAGGGACTGCTTTTAAAGGGGGTAAAAACAGTTTTGGGAGCCATTATACATGAGTGATGTCAGAACCCACTGGGGAGGGTTATGATTGGAGAAATGTGATATGCCAGCCGCCAATATAGATGCATGGTAGTAAGTGCAAATATCGGGGACTGCCAATCCTCCTGCCCTAGCCGGTGCTCTCAGGAGTTTCATAGATACTCGGGGGCGCCCCTTGTCCCAAATAAACTTGGTAATATCCTTTTGAATCGATTTAAAATAAGACTGCGGCATCAATAACGGGAGGTTCCAAAAGACATATTGTAGTCTTGGGAGTATGGACATTTTAAAAGCTACTATTCTTTCAGTCCAAGTGAGGAAAAAGGACCTCCATTTTATCAGGGTTTGCTTACACTCCTTCCTTAATATGGTCTGTACTCCTATTACTCGTTAAACACTTCTAAAATGCAGGCCTTGGAAATAGACCTATCCTCTCATGTTTTAGATATGGAGTGTTTTAGATATGGAGAAGTGATAACATTAAATACTTAGGGATAACGTTCTCCAGAAGACATACGGACCTGAGTGCAAGCAATTACATTAGGGTAATGGAGAACGTTATCCCTAAGTATTTAATGTTATCACTTCTCCATTCAAAGGGGTATGTTTTATGTAATATATCTAAAACATGAGAGGATAGGTCTATTTCCAAGGCCTGCATTTTAGAAGTGTTTAACGAGTAATAGGAGTGCAGACCATATTCCTTTATTATCTGCATAAGTATAGGGAGGGTGTTTAATATCATTCGCGAAGGCACTGATTTTATATTCTATTCCTTTAACTTGAATACCCTGTATAAGGGCATGGTTTCGAATGGTTTGCAGGAGGGGCGCTAGTGCGAGAACATATAGTTTTCTAGTATTATCCATCCCCTGTCTCCCCTGTATAAACCCTGTCTGATCATCTCCAATGAGGGATGGTAACACCCCATTAAGCCTATTTGCCAAAATTTCAGCGTATATCTTCGCACCAGTGTTTAAAACCGATAATGGGCGATAATTTTTACATGCATCAAAAGACTTATCGAACTTGGGGATGGTTACTACAGTAGCTTGAAGCATCTGCATCGGAAGGTTACCCATAGCCGTAGACTTATGAAAAACTTTTAATAAATACGGGCCTAGATCTTGTGAATATTTTTTATAGTAGGCATACGTAAGCCCATCTGCTCCGGGTGACTTCTCCTGTGGCAATTTAGCAATTGTATCTAACTCCGTAAACTCAATAGGCTTAAGGAGTGTGTCTAGTTGGGTGTTGGTGATCTGGGGTAAGTGAGCTTGGGTTAGAAATTATGTTATATCTTCCGTGCTCGTATTATAAATACTACTGTCTTCTTTCAAATTGTACAATTTTGAATAAAAGTTTGCGAATTCTTGACTGATATCTATTGGTGTGATTTTCTTCAAGCCATCACTTCCCATCACATAGGTTACCTTAAAGTTAGAATACTTATTATGAAGTCTTGAGGCTAGATATTTATTGGCTTTCCCACCACTATGATATGCCTTGGCTCTTAATTTATTGGGCATACGCTTAGTTTCTTCCGCATTAAGCACCTTCAGTCTCGCATAAAGTACGCATAAAGTACGCTAATTCAGCGGAAGGTCAGATTTTATTTTGTTTAGAAATTATGGCGATTTGTCTGTGACAATCAAGTAGACCTAACCCATTTAGTTGTTTTAGAAAGGAAGCGCATCTCAGGAACAAACCTCTTATTACAGCTTTGTGAGCTGACCATATTGTAAAATCCGAGACTTCCTCAGTTGCATTTAATTTAAAATATTCTTGTATTCTTAACCTAATATCTTCCGTAAAGACTGCATCTGACAACAGGGAATCATTCAGTCGCCAGGGCCCCCGACCTTGAATTTGAGACGCCTCTGAAAGATTTAAATGTACTGGGCTATGGTCCAACCATGTTATCTCCCCTATATTACATTGCGTTGCAAGAGGAAGGTATCTATGCGAGTATATGTGTTATGTACACGTGAATGAAAGGTGTAATCCCTGTCTGTCGGGTGTAAAACTCTCCATGCGTCATATAAATCATAATGGTCTAGTAATTTTGTAAATGCTTTAGATAAAGTTTCTGTTCTCCGTTTATTTACACCTTTCAGGGTTGCACTCGTGTCTAGCCCTGGTGTCTGAATACAGTTAAAATCCACACAAAGTATCAAGTCTCCCTGTCTGTATTTTTCAATTTTACTCAGGAGGAAGCTCAAGAAGTTTTGTGGATGGTCATTGGGGAAATAAGCCGATACCAACGTCCGTTGCACGCTATTAAATTGACCCCCCAATAGAACACAACTCCTTCCTGTGTCCACATACTGTCGTTGGGGGGTATAGGCTGTATCTTTATGAATTAAAATCAATACACTTTTTGTCTAGCTACAAATCTAAAGGTGTATCTGTATAGGGAATTGTTTGCTAAAAATAGCTGGGGTACAATTTCTCTTGAAATTAGTCTCCTGTATGCAAGCTACGTCAACTGCATGTATGGTAAGGTCCCTAAGAAGTAGCCTACGTTTTCCTGGGGAGTTCAAACCTTTTACATTATATGACACTAATTTCATAATTCTATCAGTTTATAATAAGGCCCTTTGTAATAATGGTTCCTAAACATGCTTCTACTGTATTTATACTAAGGCCAATGCAGCTTGTTTTGAAAAACATTTTATGTAAGTTTTGATGTGTAGTAGAATGGGCAAGTTGGGTGTATAGGAAATAACAGGATGGAAAGGGAACACACAAAGGAGTGAGTACACAAGTACAGCTCAGGTGCATACTGTGGGAGTAGTGGGGGTGAGCATCTCCATCACGATGGAAGCTCACGATGATGGCAACATGGAGCGATAGGATGCTTTAAAAAAAAAAAAATAGAATAGAGCGTATATTTGAAGCTTTACAGATGAATAAACTAACATCCTGACTATACCCTAGAAGCAATATCTAGCCTTAACTTCAGGCCTTCCTGACACCCGTATTTACATATCTGGATGTATAACAAGGAACAATAAACCCAATAGTTATAAAGAGGGAATATCCCCCTTCTACTAAATCCGAGGGGGTGCTTACCCTTCAACATTTAAACTATAGACACAATTTATTTACAACGTTAGAAAGCAAAATTTTACAAAATGTATATACTTTAATGCTTTGCAACTGTATATACTGGCAACCTGTTTTTACCCTAAGAGCAATGTCTAGCTTTATTTGTAGCCCTTCAGCCCTCCATAACTCCAATATTTACATATCTACATGTGTAACAAAAAACAATAAAACCCATTGGCTATAGGGAGAGAGTCAGGCTTAAGAGGCTTCCAATTTCAACGTTTAAATCATAATCCCAATTTCCCATACCGCCTTAGAGACAAAAATGTACCCGCTTTGTATGATTTAAAGAGTGGCTTGTTGCTCTTACTCAGACACAGACCTCTAGGGTAACTTACTTTAATAAACTGACAAGGGACCTCTGAGGTATCCGTTTCGTATTCTACTCAGTGCAATATTAATATTTCACAATCAACTGTAGTTTTACCAAGACTCTCTTTCAAGGTCCTGTTTACTAGCACAAGCTTCTAAAAGTTTAAATTAAGCTAATCAAATTACCAAAATTCTATACATCCTGCACAAATGCATCTACAGACTACTTTTTTGTTGAAGCTTTCCCTACCATCTTCCATTCTGTTTGTATGTTTGTAGAGTAGGGACTTTGACTAACGTTTGTTACTTCTTCAATATGCTCAATCCCCCATTCTTTTAAGATGGCCAAGCCACTGACTCTGTCAATTTCTCTGTCAATTTCCCATTTTTCCAAACTAAAATTTGTATGTTATTTTAAGTGATTTCCCTATCCAAATTTGTTTGCAGGGCACTTGTCCTACTCTTACCCCCATTTTACTTCAGATGCGCTGTTTGAGTAAGAAGCGTACTTGATCCATGCAGTGATCATTTTCCTCCAGTTTTCTTTTGCAAGCAGCTATGTGCTTACACAATTCTACAGGATCTATGGCCATGTCGTAATGTCAGGATTACAGTATGATCCAGCACATGGAACTGTGTAACACAGAGGACTGATAGGTAACGTATGCTGGAACTTAGAATGGCCGGACTAACGTACCAAAGAATAGTCAGGAATAGCCGAGGTCAAGGGACACAGAAAGAGACACAGCAATAAGGAAAAGGCCAGGGGTCAGGGATGCCAGAAAACAGGAAGTCAAAATCAATGCCAAAGTCAAATACCAGAATTACCAGAATCAATAACGCGCTCTCGGACAGCCACCAGCAAAACCATGACAGGGCACTGAGCAAGAGGAGAACTGGGCCTAGATATCCCACCTGTGGATCTGATTGGTTGCAACCGGCCTTTGACCCCAAAGGCAGCTAGCATGTTCCTATTTTGCTCAGCACAAACCCTCCTGTGGATTGATTGTTGCTCGGCACAACTTTTCCTGTCAGGACAGTAATGTTGCTTTGCACAACTTTTCCTGTCAGAACAGTCAATGCCATTAATCACATTTTTATGTGCAAATGAATACGTGACAGGAAGGGGGGTGGGAGTCCCTTTTAAAAGTACACAGCCCCTCTCACAACTTCAGGCCCAGCCTTCCAATTTGTGTTCGGGGCTATTTCAGTAATGTAAATGAAATAGAGATTAAGTCATCTACCTTTAATAAGCAAAGTCATTTGAGGTGTGCCGATACCGACGTATGTGGTAGGCCTGTAAATAAGTGGGCAAAAGGAATACCAATATAGCTCAAAAGATATTTATTATGAAACCCCATGACATCATACCAACATATCTATGAGGACATCTTAACAAATGCTTTCTTATTTTCTGTTTTGGTTAAGGTACAAAGACAGCATAGGCTGATGACTTCCAGCGGCCTAAGGTTTTGATCACCTGTACCAGAATGTCTTGGCTTGAGGTAGTGGATGCTGCCCCTATCCTGAACAAGTGCCCTGAATATTTGTTGGCGTTCAAGCTGAGTCGCGTCAATAATAGTCATGTGTGTATATATACCATGAATTTAGAAGTGGTGAGGGTAGCCCCATGAGATGACAGGAGAGGGATTGAGGATTGAGTGTGTACTGTAAGTAGGTATGCATCAAACACTTTCCCATTTGCCATGAATTGTCGGTGGGATAGTAATGGATAAGCACAGTTTGACCTATCTGACTAGTTGTAGTTGTGGATAAGCTCCGAACGTAATGTTCTTGTTGCTTGTTAAGGTATGAGGTGCGAAGGTAAGTTCCATTGTGTTTCCACTTGATAGTGAACTCTCGTGGTCTGAGAAAGATGTAGAAAGCCAAGTATATGGCTGCTTTGATAATGAGGTTTGAATGTGGTTAAAAAGGTGCCATATCCAGTAAGCCTGATATACACTTGAACAGATGTATGTCAATTGGCAACCTACATTGTGGAGTAGGACCGTTTGCTTGGATATCACTTTAAGAATGGTTTTGATGGGGTAGGATGTGATGAAGCCTGAGTTGTTGTGAAAAGATGAAAATATGTGGTGTTGGATGCCAGTGAGGCATGACGTGATGGTGTTATGTGACAGCTTCAGTTTGAGGTGGCAAAATATTGCGAAAGCCACCAAGGTTGTAGTGTCAACCCGTTTGGCCAGGTGGTGATCTGTCATGATCCTGTTATACAAAACAAAACCCTGTCATGTGCGTTATCCGTGTTTTTGATATTTATTTTTTGTAAAGGGGAATATCTTCTAAATGTCTTCAATCTTCTTACTAAATGACCTCAAATTCATATGCATTTCAGTAAGTCATTTTAATGTTTGTCTGCCCTCTGGGTAGTGAGGTACTCATTGGGCCAACATTGTTTGGTAACTCACTGTTTAGTAGATATGCCCAAAAGGACAGCTTGCATGCATTTAATTATGTAATTTTCATTTTGGTATAATCTAAAACAGCTAGCTAAATCTGCAGTTCTCTTGTCTGCTGTTTTTGCATTCCCTCACTTTCTAACACCAACCAAACTTTCTTTGTATGGTCTCATGCATTAGGAACATCATTCAGTCATGTTCAGTTTAAGCAATAAAGTTTTATATCTGATGCTAGTATTACTAAGCTATTCTAGCATTATTCTAGCATTTCCTGTTGATTTCAACCCTAATTTTCCATGCCAGCTGTGTATGCATAAGTATTTATCATCCTCCTAAGCATTCCACATGTAGGTCTTTTTAATGCATGTCTTATATCTCCTGTCTTTTCCTATGTATTATGCACGGCCACTGTGGCATTCTAGAGGCCTCTGTTCCCGTTTTGATTCGGTCTTCCAATACTTCATTTTATTGGGCTCAGTGTATATGTATTGCATGATGTTTTAGAAGTGTTTATATACAGTTTCTTAAATTAGATGATTATTTGTAACTACTGGGTTCATTACCATCTCATCACTAACATGTCTTAGTTACATACACAAACTCCACAACCATTCTGAATTCAATGTCTGTATTTTCTCTGAAGTTTTTAAGGTTTGCAATACTAGCAAGGAAAAGAGAGAGCCTTCACTTTCAGTTCAAAGCCCTTGTGTTAGGCCTTTCATCAGCCCTTCGTATCTTTACGAAGATCCTGGCTCCTATAGCAGCAACCTTACGATTAAGAGGTGAAGCTCTGTATTTTACATCCTGCAGAAAATCCTACCACTCTCAGGCCTCATCTCACACTCAAACTCATTGAAGCCCTGCATTTTACATCCTGCAAAAAATCCTACCACTCTCAGGTACTGACTGAAGCTTGGAAGATACTCCACCTCATTAATTCTTGGATTGCTACCATATTATCATGTGTTACTATAGAATTGTTACCATTTATACCTGTAGTTTGCCACTGTAATTTTCTGTGCATGCAGTTATTGTCATTTAATGTTTCTGACCAATATTTCATGTTGACAGTTATTAATATTTTGGGTGATAGAATTTGGTTGCTAAATTTTTCAGTTGTATATAACACATGGCTAATCTACCCTCCTCCCCTCCCTCCTCCTCTTTCCTATTCTTCTCCCAGCTGTAAATACTTTCATATAACTGTTCAATCTCCATCTCTGCTCTTCAGGCCTCATCTCACACTCAAACTCAGTGAAGTTCTGTATTTTTTCTCACCACTCATCTCTTCTCAGGTTAAACCTCAAGATCACCAGAAGGGTTTTAGAAGATCTTGGTTGTCCTTTAAACATACAAAAATCCTTCAACAAGTATGGAATTCCTGGGTCTTTTGGCGCCTTCAAGGTCTCTCTCCCTTTTTCTTCCTATGTCAAAACAAATAAGAATTTGCAAGCCCATTTCAAAATTACAAAAGAATGTTTGCTCCATCAGACAGGCCATGAGTGTCTTGGGGCTTCTCACTTCTGCAATGCCAGCAGTTGGTTGGGCAAAAGCAGAGATAAGACCTTTACAATGGAACATTCTTGTGCAATGGTCAAGAAAAAGATTTGGATTCCATATTTCATCTATCAAAAAAAGTAAGAAAACAACAAAATTAGTGGAAAAACAAAAAAACACAATTTCCAGTGGCCTTTCATTCGAACAGAAAAAGATTGATTACCATCACAACAGATGCCTCCCAAACTGATTTGGGGTGCCCATCTAGGTTCACGGTTCATTCAGGGGAAATGGACTTTGAAAGAAGCAAAATAATACTCCAACTTCAGAGAGATGAAGGCAGTAATGAATGCTCTGAAAGCTTTCGGTCCTGTTATCTCCGATTCAGTCTGACAACGCCACCACAGTGGCTTACTTAAACCGTCAAGGAGGCACAAAGGAAAATCTCTACAGGATCTATCATATCATCTCTTGGGCACAGTCTATTATAAACTCACTCTCAGAAACTCATATCAGAGGTGCTCTGAACGTCATTGCATACAACCTCAGCAGACAACACTGGTCTCAAACAGACTGGTCTCTAAAACCCCAGATGTTCGCAGAATTGGTAATACAATTTGGCTTACCAGACATCAATCTTCTGGCCAGAAGAAAAAACAGGAAAGTCCCAACCTTTGCTTCTATCCAGGTACAGGATTTTCCAGACTTCCAGGACAGCCTGTACCTCACCTGGAACTTCAACATGGGATCTGATTTCCCTCCAATAGCCTTGATATCAAGGATTATTCAAAAAAATCAGATGGGACAAAGCAAGGGTTGTAGCCATTGTGCCCTTCTGGCCAAACAGAAGCTGGTTTTCCAAAATAGAACGTATGACGATTTCAGGCTGTGCTCTCCCAATTTCAAACAACTTCATAGAGCATGTGAATGTTCCAGTAGAGACCCTGGAAGTGTTCCATCTGACTGCATGGCTGCTGCAAGGATGATCCTCTGTGAGCAAGGGCTTTCAGACAGCTTAAGTGACGTTATTCTGGCATCGATCAGTATATCTACTTCTAAGATATATCTCAGGTTTTGGATAAAGTTCTGGAACTGGTGTGCCTGGAAAGTCTTCAATCCAGATAATCCATCTATCCCTGATATTTTGTCTTTTTGGCAGGATGGGTTTCTAGTTGGTCTAAGTGTTTCAACACTCAAGGTCCAAATTTCAGCACTGTCACTTCTTTGTGTGTGATATAGCTTCTAAGATTCTTATCGGCAGATATTTCAAGTTAATCTTACTGAAATGACCTCCTAAGCTTTCACCTTTTCCTACCTGGAATTTGTCTTTAATCCTTCAGGTTGTTTGTGAACCTACATTTGAACCTTTGCAGGATGTTTCCCTAAAGCTGCTTACAATCAAGACTATCTTCTTGGCGACCATCACCTACGCAAGGAGTATAGGAGAACTACAGGCTCTTTCTTCAGCTTCTGAGTTTACCATCTTACACCAAGACAAAGTGGTCTTGCATCCAAGACCTTCCTTTCTACCTAAGGTTATTTCAAAGAAATCTATGAGCCAGCCTATTATTCTGCCTTCCTTCTGCCTGTCTTAATCTTCAGAGCTTGAAAGAAAGTGGCATTTCCTAGATGTTAGAGGAGCATTGGAAATCTATCTTTAGAGATTGCAAGGGTTTAGGATCTCAGATCATCTATTCATCACATTTCAAGGCTCTTTTAAAGGTAGAGGAGACTCCAGACCTGCTATCACCAGGTGGCTAATGGAAGCCATAAAACTGTCTTATGAAACCCTAGGTGTTCCCATCAGATTTCCATTGAAGGCCCATTCCACTAGGACAATGGCAACTTCCTGGTCAGAAAGATCTGCAGTTCTCCAGAAGGCATCTGTAAGGTCTTCATTCCACATCTTTATAAAGCATTATAGGCTGGAGGTATTCTCATCCTCTGAAGCTGCTTTTGGGTGGAAGATGCTCCAGACAGTGGCCTTCTAATTTCCCACCCTTTTTTTGTTACAGGGATCTTGCTATTTCCCACTTGTACAGTACTGCCACTATACGAGAGGAAAGACAGAAATTTTACTTACCGTATATTCCTTTTTTCTTAGTATAGTGGCAGTACTGCCATTCTCTCCTCTTTTTGTATGGATTACATTAATTATGCAGTCTACGGTTTCCGTTTGGTTCTTTTTATAACTGGTGTCGCCTTGGAGGTACAGGGTTTATATGGGCAGCAGGTGGGGTCTCTCATAATATATTGAAATTTGAGGGGGAGCTTCTTGTCCACAGCAGGAGTTACATCCCACTTGTACAGTACTGCCACTATACTAAGAAAAAAGGAATTTGCGGTAAGTAAAATTACTATTTTTTTGTGCAAAATATATTACCTCATAAGACCCCATATGGCATCGAAGTAACCTGATTGAGGTCCGAGGCCTACCAGAGCTTGGGCTGGGGTGAGATGGCTGCTCTCCCAGTTTTGCTGCCCCCCCCCTCTGGACCCAAGAGGGACCACTAGCCACCACTGTATAGAGCTGCTCTTAAGCACTCGTCCTGCCAAGAATCATGGACCGGGCAGTTCACTACAAGATGGCTAACAACCAAAAGCATTGTGCACAGCATGGTGTGGGGACCATGCAGAGTGCATGTGAGCTCATACTACAACACATGGTAAAGGAGCACAACAGCTTCTGGGACAAGTTATCTGTCCACCTTGAGACGCCAAAAGCACCGGCTGCAGAGAGTATGCAGAGAGAAGAGAGGCGGGAGACGAGCGGGACCCCCCTGAGTGCTCCTTCCACAGAAACGCTACAGCCTCACATGATGGGCCCTTGTGGGCAGAAGACCACCAGGGACATACTCCCGGAGCATCAGCCACTGATGCGGAGGATCCAAAAGCGGCAATTGTCCACCGGAATCCTACGCTGTCCCCTGCAAGGGAAGAATTTGGCCTCCCACGTGAGTAACCAAGTTTGTGGTTCAGAGATGCAGGCCTTCCAGAAGGGACGGGGCTATGGAGAGGACTTACTTGGACTCTGCCTCTTGTTGTCACATCACCCCCTAAGCCTTTTACCTAGCTGAGGCATAGGCTGATCCGGGTCTTTGCATCCCAAGCACACAGATGGCTGGTGAGGTCACCCACAAGTTGGATTATCCTCCTGATTTCGGCATGCCTGCCTGCATTTACATTCCTGCACAAGATTTCGCTCACAGAGAGCTCAGATATTATTTTATTATTGATATAGCACCAGCAAATTCCGTAGCGCTGTACAATGGGTGGACTAACAGACATGTAATTGTAACCGACAAATGGACGCATAGGAACATGCTAGGAGCTTGCATGCTAGAGGGAGTGGGGTATAGTGACACAAAGGGTATAAGTAAGGGTAATGAAATAGGTTGCTAGAAATGTAATTACTGAGAACTTAGTAGGTTATTTTTGACAGTTGCAGGAGAAGAGTCATGGGGGGGATGAAAACCCGCTAACATTTTAGATGATATGCTTTCCTGCAGAAGTGTGTTTCCAAAGATTTTTTTTTTAATGAGTGGAGACTGGGTGAAAGTCTAACAGAGAAGGGAAGGGAGTTCCACAGAAAAGGTGTAACCCTGGAGAAGTCTTGGAGGCGAGTATTAGATGTGGGAGTACGGACAAAGGATAGACGTAGGTCTTGGGCAGAGCGCAGGGGCCTCAAATTGACATAATTGTATACTAGGGAAGATAGGTAGGTTGGAGCAGCATTATGTAGGGACTTGTAAGCAAGCACCAGAATCTTAAATTGAGCCCTGTATCTAACTGGAAGCGAATGTAGGGACTGACAGAGGGAGGAGGCGTGGGAGGTGCAGGCAGACTGAAGAAAAAAAAGTATCGCCACCACATTGATTATAGATTGCAGTAGTGAAGACCACTGAGAAGCGGATTGCAGTAGTCAAGTGAGAAAGAACAATGGCATTGACCAACACCTGTGTTTGATGTTAAATAAGGGCGGATGCGAGCTATGTTTTTAAGATGGAAGCGGCAGGATTTGTCGATGAACTGGACATGAGGGGTGAAGGAGAGGTTGGAGTCAAAAAGAACAAAGATATCTGTGACTTGGGGACTTGAGTATTTCACATGCCCACATGCTATAGCAAAAATATGCTTTCCTAAAGAAGTAAGTTTTCAAAGATTGTTTTGATGAAGGAGTGGAGATTAGGTGAAAGTCTAACAGAGAGGGAAAGGGTGTTACATAGGGCAGTCCTAGAGAAGTCTTTAAG
The DNA here is from genome assembly GCA_933207985.1 of Pelobates cultripes. Taxonomy (NCBI): domain Eukaryota; kingdom Metazoa; phylum Chordata; class Amphibia; order Anura; family Pelobatidae; genus Pelobates; species Pelobates cultripes. The sequence goes on along the minus strand of OW240913.1, from coordinate 28,017,614 downwards.
ATGAGCATCAAAGGTAGGAGTATGAACAGAGGCACCATAATTAAAACATTGTAGTGCAACATAGTTGCCATATCATAACTTTAAAGGGACACAGTAGGCACCCAGACTACTTCAGCTCATTGACCCTTAACCCTGCAGTGGTAATTAATTTCCCAGAAACTACAAAAAATACCTCTCATGGTTAACTCCACCTCTAGTGGCTGTCTACCAGACAGCCACTAGTGGGACTTTCAGGTACTTAGATGACTTTTAAAACAATGTTGGACTTCCTCATACTATGCATGAGGACTTTCAGCAAATACAGACTCCCCATTGGAAAGCATTAATTAATGTTTTCTTATGGGGAAATCCTAATGCAAGCACGGCCATTGCAGAGGGACATCTGTGCTAGACTCAGGTAAGTGACTGTAGGAATTTAAATTGACGTTGGCAGGCGGGCATTCCCTCTAATGGCCATTGGAGCAACTAAATGACCTCCATTTGTCTAAATATGCATAGGGATTAAGGAGAGAGCGCAGATAACTTTTTCTTTTCTTTGGTTTTTAATATATAAAATGAAATGAGGAAAAAATGTGCAAATTAGTTTAACAAAGAATCACATTTTTGCCTCATTCCATTTTAAACATGGATTCCTTTTAATCTGTGTTTGCAGTATACAACTGCTTGTAACATCACTGCAGATTTGGGATTTCTGTGGGAAAAGCAAGTCTTATGGCTTGACTGGTGTGCAGATTTTTGTTTAACATTGTATTAACTATCCAAAGACTTCAGGTGGAAGGGGTTTTCAATCACAATTTTTCCCCAGCATAACCTATTTGGATTTTGCTTCCCAACCACTACCAAGCCTCAATAAGCAAACCAGTAACCGACCTCATGCTGAAGAGTTGCATTAACAACGAAACAGCTGTCTATGAGTGGTTCACTGGTTTTGCATCTTTTCCTAAATTGTGTTCCAAGCAGTTGTATACTGCAAACACAGATTAAAAGGAATCCATGTTTAAAATGGAATGAGGCAAAAATATGATTCTTTGTTAAACTAATTTGCATATGCCCACCCAGAATCCTTTGCGGTTGTAAGATCACTGCAGATTTGGGATTTCTGTGGGAAAAGCAAGTCTTATGGCTTGACTGGTGTGCAGATTTTTGTTTAACATTGTATTAACTATCCAAAGACTTCAGGTGGAAGGGGTTTTCAATCACAATTTTTCCCCAGCATAACCTATTTGGATTTTGCTTCCCAACCACTACCAAGCCTCAATAAGCAAACCAGTAACCGACCTCATGCTGAAGAGTTGCATTAACAACGAAACAGCTGTCTATGAGTGGTTCACTGGTTTTGCATCTTTTCCTAAATTGTGTTCCAAGCAGTTGTATACAGCAAACACAGACTCAAAGGAATCCATGTTTAAAATGGAATGAGGCAAAAATGTGATTCTTTGTTAAACTAATTTGCATATGCCCACCCAGAATCCTTTGCAGTTGTAACATCACTGCAGATTTGGGATTTCTGTGGGAAAAGCAAGTCTTATGGCTTGACTGGTGTGCAGATTTTTGTTTAACATTGTATTAACTATCCACAGACTTCAGGTGGAAGGGGTTTTCAATCACAATTTTTCCCCACCATAACCTATTTGGATATATATATATATATATATAGTGGGGAAAGGGCACATGTATTGTACAGTTATATATATATATCGCTTGTATTTTCTTTTCCCTTATTCTGTACTAATACAGTGTTTACTATGTCACAAAAAGGAGCATCCTTTCTAACCTACAGCAAACTAGAGAAGCAAGATTCAACTCTTTATTCTCTTCAATTAGAGATATGGGATCTCAAAAAACGAATTTAGACACTAATTTTTATAAACTAGAGAAGCTGTCAATTAAGGAGACCAAGAAATGGTGGGAGATCTCTTTCCTTGAAACTTATATCAAGGAAGACCTAATCTCAAGAGGCTTACATTTAAAAAAAAATGCCAGCCAATGGTCTAGAACACTCCAAATATGCCAGCAAATGGAATGTAGCGTTGGAAAGGTGCTCCAAAATATTAATGGAAATCATAATTGATTTTGAGAAAGATAATCTTAAGGACCTTACTAAAGAATTAGAAGCATTGGAAAGTGACTTTAATGTTGATAAAACTAATGAAGAATTTAAAAAGAGAGAATCTATTGTTTTAGAAAGAAAAAATAAAATTGATGAGAAAATAGCCAAAACCAAAAATTGGAAGTACAATAGAGACAAAAATTACAAGATTAATAATTCTCATTCAATCACTAAGATTCCCAACTGAACTAATTTTAGAACTAATAATGGATTAAATTCCTTAAAACCTTTATTTTTTTTTAGATCAAGGCCAGAACCCGAGAAAGAAAAAAGAAATTACACAATTCTTCTCCCTGAGGCTTCCAAGAGTGGATCTAACAAATCGTTTCGCTCCATTGGTAGATTGGAATGCCCCAAGGAAAAGGAGATGCATGATTGGAGAGATAACAGAATAAATTTAAAAGATTTGGCTGTAAAGAAAGGAATTTTTATTATCTCTGATGCAGAAATAAATTTAGAACAAATTAAAGTGTTGGAAAAAGGTCTCAAATTTGTGCCTAATGTCCTGGCAAATCCTTTTATTCTTTTTATTGACCTGAACAAATTTGTTAGAAAATTATCTCTAAAGAAATGTTTTGCCAAAAAAGAAATGGAAGATCCTATCAGACCTCAACCTCATTCAACCTATACCAAGTTAGATAAAACTAAAACATCTTTTAAAACTAAATCTACGTTTTATCCCAACGATAAGGGCAGTCAAACAGATGCTTTCTCTAAAATTGTAATTAAAGATTTAGAAAATTTGAATCCAAAAATCACAAGATTCAACCTTACAATAAAAGAAAATATTTAAAAAAAAATTGAAAAAATAGAGAGCATATTGTAATTAAAAATGCGGACAAAGGAGAGGGGGGATAGTAGTGATACCCACCCAATATTATTTAAAAGAATCTAATCGACTTCTGGGAGATATATGCACGTACACAAAATTGAAAGAGAATCCAAACTTGAAATTTAATCAGATTTTTAAAAGAACTCCTTTTGGACTTTAGGGGGAAAGATGTTCTAGATGATATAACATTTTCTTTTTTGTTTATAGACTTCCCTAGCATTCCTATGTTTTACTTTCTATCTAAAGTCCATAAGTCTATTTCTCAGCCCCCAGAATGTCCAATCATCAGTGGGGTGGACTCCTTGACATCCAGACTGTCCGATTTCATAGACTTTTCCCTCCAAAAATATGCCCAAAATGCAAGGTCTTATCTTAAAGACACTAAAAGTTTAATACAAAAATTAGAGTGCATAGAATGGAGTGAAGACTATGTGTGGGCAACTCTGGATGTCACTTTCCTCTATACATGTATTGACCACCAAAAGGGTCGTAATGCTACGAAATGGGTTTTGGAAGGTGACAAAAATATATCCCCTCTTTTCAGTCAATTAATTTTAGAAAGTATTAAATTAATTTTGACTCACAATTTTTTCATTTTTAATGGTGAGTTTTATCTACAAATTCAAGGTAACGCCATGGGCACCAGATTTGCGCCGAGTTATGCAAACCTTTTTTTCATGGATAACTGGGAAACTTGTAACATTTGGAATAATAATCCCTTCATCACAAACTTGGTGCTATGGCGGAGATATATACATGACATTTTAATTATCTGGAAGGGCTCAAGATTTTATAATTTTTATTAACAAAAATGACCAGTCCCTTATTTTTACTCTGGACATTAATTCTAGTGATATAAACTTTTTAGATCTTAACATCTATATAGAGGACTCTGCAATTAAAACTAAGACCTTTTTTAAGCCAACTGACTCTAACTCTTTCATTCATACCAAAAGTGCACATCATCCCAACAGGCTACATAGTGTTTCCGTAGCCAATTCACGAGACTAAAAAGAAACTGCACCGATGACAGTTGCTTTTTGGGACAATCTGCCATCTTAAAAAATAAATTCCTAGAAAAGGTATATGCTGCCCCTTTTCTAGATCAAGAAATAAGTAAATGTAAAGATTTAGATAGAAATAACTTTTAATGGACACAGATAAAACTAAAACTAATTCTCAAGAGCCTTTCGGTTTATCCTTTATCACACAATATAACGCTCATGCCCCTCAGATAAAAAAGGTCTTACATAAACATTGGCCCCTTCTAAGCAGTGATTTAAGAACCTGTTGGCCCCTAGTACTTTTAGAACCAAAACTTTTAATAGCACAACTCAGAAAGGTTTTTCATAAATGCGGGAGATGTAAGGGGTGTAGGTTTCTCCCCCCAAAAAAGTCAAAGTTTTAAAAGTAATTATACAGGGGAGACTTTTGGAATTAAAGAATGTATTAACTGCCAGAGCACTAATGTGGTTTACTTGTTAACATGTGGATGTGGCTTACAATACGTAGGCAGGAAGTGTAGAGCTTTGAAAGTCAGATTTTTAGAACATTGCAATAATATTAAGAAAAATCTGAAAACTCAATACACTGCAATAACTGTCCACATTTTAAGTATGAATCTTTCCTATGCACTGGTGTGGAGAAGGTTATTCTTGATGATAGAGGAGGAGATTTGATTAAGAAATTAAGACAGGGAGGGCTTTTGCATTTTTACACTCAAGACTTTCACTCCAACGGGTCTAAATGTGGATTTTGATTTGGTTTGTTTTTTATAGAAAAGGTTTTTAAGTAATTTATACACTATATTTTAAATTTTTTACAATATATCATTCCTGTCCACATTCTACTTACAGCCACTTCTGTTTCTCTCTCCCCCATTTTATAGATTAGCCCTTTCCCCACATTTATATATATATATATATATATATATATATATATATATATATATATATATATATATATTAATATTAATAAAATAACCAATTAAGAAGAACATTTAATATAGGAAGATGTCTTAGTGTGGAAATTGATATATATATATATATATATATATATATAAATTTTGGTCCTTCTAGATTATTAATGAAACTCCCATGTCACTTTCTACTTGTTTTGTGTTAGCTTTCGCATGTTTTTAGTCACTGTAATTATTTATTATATTTAGTCTTTTTCTTATGAGAATTTGAGATTAAACATGGAATTTCTTTTGTCTGTTAATTTATTTAACATTGATATACTTTATGTCTTCTCTCATCTACTTTCGTTTTTTTTTTTAAAGGTCACTTATTCCTGAACACTCATATGGACTTCCGTTTTGCGATTTGGAACGCATGGTGCGTTCCACGTGATACCGGAAGTCCGTTTCCTGGTGATACGCAAAATACCGAGGCATGGAACGCATACATGAAGATGACACATCCAGGTGAATCCACTTTCTATCGCTCCGTCCGATTGGCTGCAGGCCAACCCTGAGGGATCTTCCTTTAAGTCCTGACCCTGAGGGATCTTCCTTTAAGTCCACGGTTGGGCAAAGGCATTTGATGTGATACGCTGGATTTTCTCAGATATTTTGTGAGTGCAATCATAATAAATTTCATATTATTTTATTGGTACACTATGTGGGTGTCTTTCTCTTAAATCCCTTTTTATGGACAAGAGTGAAGAAGATCCAGCTCCTTCAACCTCATATTTTATATATGCCTGCAATCAATTTCATCTAGTGAGTGCATTGCAGCCACGAGCGCTTATTGGTGTTTAGATTATTCATGGGATAGTATGGAATGTGGATGGGTTAAATCAGTAGACTCGTTTTGGCCACGGGTAGTGTCAGTATGTAATGATTTTGATGTTTAATTAGGTGGGAGCTTTGAAGGCAACCTTGTTCTTTGTGTTGGACACTGATGTTGAATTCTCGTGGTCCCATGAAGCTGTAAAAGGCTAGGTAAATAGCAATTTTAGTGACAGTGTTAGTGAGGGGTTCAAAATGGGCTGAATCTATCAAATCAGACATATTTGTGATACCCTTAAGTATAGTCTGATTGGATTGGATGAAAGGAAACTGGTGTTGTTGGAAAGTAAAGAAATATGAGATGTTGGATGCCAATCAGGTGTAACTTGATGGTATAGTGAGAGAGCTTAAATTGAAGGTGGCAAAAAATAAAGTAGTGAACACAACCAGAGACATAGTAACCAACATTATGCAATGAAGGACCACTTACATGTGATGTGAATAGTAATGGAGAGACTTGGTGACAGCAATTGCTGGTAGACCACTAAGGGCACAAATTGAAATACCTTAGAACCTGGAGGAGTAATACTGTCTACATTGAAATAGCGGATTCTGACAGACACATGAGCCCCACGAGGGGTAAGGAAATTGTTGTAAACATGTAAGTGACAACCAATATATACCTTGCAAACAATTGAGGGGTAACACGAGCGACTTAGACTAATGATGTCAACCATAAATTAATAACATTGAGCAATATTCTAATAATGCAGAAACTCTGGAAAGTAAGTGAATTGTAAACCTGTCACATATATAAGCCCGTTGCCTGAAAATAATGGGATAGCCCGGAAACAGATAAGGGATGAACGTAGATAAGTGATTAACCCCTTAAGGACTGGACTGTTTTTGCGATGTTGTACATTTGCAACCAGGCATATTTTTACACTTTTGTGGTGTTTGTGTTTGGCTGGAATTTTCCGCTTTCTCATTTACTGTTCCCATACAAATTATATATTGTTTTTTTCAGGACAAAAGGGGATTTCTTTACATACCATTATTTATATAATCTCATGTATTTTAATTTAAAAAAAATAAAAAAATATGATGAAAAATTGAAAAAATACATGTTTTTTGACTTTTACTTGAAAAATCTTTTACTCATCTACAAAAGCGAATTAAAAAAACTGCTAAATAGATTCAAAATTTTGTCCTGAGTTTAAAAATACCCCGTGTTTACATGCTTTTTGCTTTTTTTTGCATGTTATAGGGCTATAGGTACAAGTAGAATATTGCGGTTTCAAAACATAAATTTTTAAAATTTATCAATAGTGACATTGTAACACTATTATCTGTCATAAATCTCTGAATAACACCCCACATGTACATATTTTTTTTAAAGTAGACAACCCAGGGTATTCAATATGGGGTATGACCAGTCTTTTTTAGTAGCCACTTAGTCGAAAACACTGGCCAAAGTAAGCATTCATATTTGTTTGTGTGTGAAAAAAGTAAAAAAACTAAATTGAGCGCTAATTTTGGCCAGTGTTTGTGACCAAGTGGTTACTAAAAAAGACTGGACATACCCCATTTGCAATACCTTGGGTTGTCTTCTTTTGCAAATGGTATGCCATCATGGGGGTAATTCTCATTCCTGGGCTACCATACGCTCTCAAAGGCAACGTAACCAACCTTGCCATTTTCAATGTAAAAATATTTGACCCATATATTTGACCTTGTAACTTTCAAAAATACTATAAAACCTGTACATGGGGGGTACTGTTTTACTCAGGAGACATCGCTGAACACAAATATTAGTGTTTAAAAACTGGAAAACGTATCACAACAATTATATTATCAGTAAAAGTGCTGTTTGTGTGTGAAAAATGCAAAAAAAGTCACTTTCACTGACAATATCATCGCTGTGATATGTTTTACTGTTTTTAATCACTAATATTTGTGTTCAACGAAGTCTCCCGAGTAAAACAGTACCCCCCATGTACAGGTTTTAGGGTGTCGTAGAACGTTACAGGGTAAAATACAGTGCTAGCAAATTCAATTCTCTGGAATTTCGGCCTGAGTTGGCAGGCAGGTCCCTTAAATTGCAATCAATAAAATTACTGAATTATGTAAAACTATTACATAAATACGCACATAGAATTTAAATATATATGCATATTTATATATCTGAAGTCTACGTGTATATTTATATAATTATTTATGTAATTTTGTATATGGACATATGTATATTTCTTATTATTTTTATTTATTTTTATATACATAGATATATATACAAATTCATTCTAAGTGTATTTTGATATAAATATATATAAAAAACAATAATTGATACTGCACTCAAAATAAAGCAAAAAGATGATATTTAATCAAAGATAGTGAATCAATTTCATATATATATCAGATATGTACAAAAAATGTGAAAAAAAGGATACTGTAAATGACAAGTATCCTATGGCAACCAGTGTAATATCATGTAAAATACACGGTATCCTTACAAGAGTTAAATTCATATGAGTATGATAAAAGTTAAGTCCATATGAGTATAATACACTTTGAAGTAGTATGAGAAATTCTCAATCTGGATTATTGACCAGTGTGGACAAAAAAAGTATATACAGTATATACAATATATACAATAATGGAAAAAAGTAATAGAAAAAATTGAAAAAATGAACAAATTCCTTAAAAAATCAAAAATGGAAAAAAGAGAAAAAAAGGAAAAAAAAGGGAAAAAAGAGAAAAAACTAAATAAAAAAATAAAAAATAAAAAAATGAAAAAAGTTGTATATACAGTCACCAGTGTGTACACACTATTGTATATGGGTGGATCTCACCAATATGCTTTGCTGAGAAAGGAAAAGTCCAGTTCTAGATGAAGTTATCTGAGTTGCAAATTATAGACTGTTCCTCCTATTCCTCTCCTGTTGGTTGAAGGTGATGGATATAGCAGGTACTTGGCAGATCCTTGGATAGTCCGGGTCAAATATGTCCAGAGCGTGAACTTCTTGTAGACTCTTGTACAGGATAAACGGGCTGCGCGCTCGGGACCCTTCAGCCCCTTCAAAGGCCCTGTGAAGGGTCCCGAGCGCGCAGCCCGTTTATCCTGTACAAGAGTCTACAAGAAGTTCACGCTCTGGACATATTTGACCCGGACTATCCAAGGATCTGCCAAGTACCTGCTATATCCATCACCTTCAACCAACAGGAGAGGAATAGGAGGAACAGTCTATAATTTGCAACTCAGATAACTTCATCTAGAACTGGACTTTTCCTTTCTCAGCAAAGCATATTGGTGAGATCCACCCATATACAATAGTGTGTACACACTGGTGACTGTATATACAACTTTTTTCATTTTTTCATTTTTTTATTTTTTATTTTTTTATTTAGTTTTTTCTCTTTTTTCCCTTTTTTTTCCTTTTTTTTCTCTTTTTTCCATTTTTGATTTTTTAAGGAATTTGTTCATTTTTTCAATTTTTTCTATTACTTTTTTCCATTATTGTATATATTGTATATACTGTATATACTTTTTTTGTCCACACTGGTCAATAATCCAGATTGAGAATTTCTCATACTACTTCAAAGTGTATTATACTCATATGAATTTAACTTTTATTATACTCATATGAATTTAACTCTTGTAAGGATACCGTGTATTTTACATGATATTACACTGGTTGCCATAGGATACTTGTCATTTACAGTATCCTTTTTTCACATTTTTTGTACATATCTGATATATATATGAAATTGATTCACTATCTTTGATTAAATATCATCTTTTTGCTTTATTTTGAGTGCAGTATCAATTATTGTTTTTTATATTATTTGGAGGTTAATGGGCCACCTTGATTACTTGCACCGAAACGGATTTGAGAGTGCCTGTACATTTATATTTTTTTTATAAATATATATATATTAATTTTAAAAATACAGTTACAATAAAATTTCATATAGATATATAATTTTTCTTTATTTTTTTATTATTATTTTAATTTTTTTAAATTTAATTTAAATTACTTATTATTTATATTTTATTATAATATATATATACAATATATATAGTTATTATATATATTATATATATACGTGTGTAATTTAATTATAAGTGTATTTTTATATTAATATAAGTACATATTAATATAAAAATACACTTAGTATGGCATTATATATATATGATATATAGACATATATTATATAGATATAATATATGTCTATATATCATATATACACATATATAATTATTATTATTTTTTTTAATTAAAATTAACTTTATTTTATTTCTGATTTTACACTAGCAGGGACACTGCCTGTCAGCACAGACAGTCCCCCTGCAGGCAGACACTTGGACACCTATTGTGACCATGTGATCGTTGTGTTGAGCGATCACATGGCCACAGGGGGTCCTAATTCAGTGTGGGGAGACTGTCTGGGCTGCAGGCAGTCTTCCCACAACCGGAGCCACGCTGATTGCCACCGGGGGAACAACGGCGATCAGGAAAGTAACGGAGACCGTTAGGACGGTTCAGGACCGTCATCGGTCCTCAAGGCAAAAATGCCGATGACGGTCCTGAACCGTCCTCGGTCGCTAAGGGGTTAATATAGTGAGGGCCAAGTTAATAAAACCAACTTATATAGTGGAAATAATAGAGTAGAAAGGGTTGAGAACCGGAAAAGTATCAATACTGAAGAAAACCAAAAGAATAGCATAGGTAACTCGTATCAGTATCAACAAGAATATGAAAATGAATGAAAAGTATCTACAAGGACAATAAAGGTGGACAATTCAAGCTAACAAGTGTATGAGAAGCAGACCAACAATCCTGAATTAGTATAACTAAACCAAAGTAAACCTTTGTTAGCTGATGAGTCCCATAAGGGTTGTAGTTAATGTAAGTACAGTGAATGTATATACAAGTTAGTTTAGATTTGTGAACCATATGTGTAGGCCCAAGTTGAGCTTGACATGATTGATCCAGTAAATAGTGACACTCAGCCATGTAGGGGGCCAAGACATACAATAGAAATCGATATGTTCCAGTAAGGGGCCTAATACCGGAAGCTGAAGAAGGCATTGTTGTGAATCTATGTATTCATAAAATGCTGAATATGATAGTAGTGAAATTCTCCCTGAAAGAACAAACATACAGTTAGTAGAAACCGATTAAATCAGACATGGCAGGCCCGCCATGGCAACTTCTATGAGTGCAAGGTAGGGCCAGCTCAACTTAAAGATGATATGTTTTAGTATATTAATGATGTCGTCACAATATGTCTGATAGGTGTGTCATAGCAATTTATCTATATCCTAATTGACCTATTAGTGTAAAAACTTTCAGACAGAAAGTCGGATAGCATGACAAAGTCAATATCACATTGGATACCTGGATGTACAGGCACACGTGCTCAATATTGAATTGTGTTATGATCGTATGTGTACGGAGGACCCTGAGGGTCAGCGTCCTGTTGATGGCATGGTTCAACAACTTATTTCTAGTCTTTCCAGTCTCTCATTTATTTAGCCTTTAGAGGACACGAGTGCTGAGAACGTTGCGTTGAGGTTGGTGTTGCTCGAGCAACTCATGCCTACTCCAGCATCAGCTATGTCCGTATTGGTATGCAGGAGCCTGAACAGTTCCGCTTTCCCGGCCGTCTGCATAGCTCAGCCACAATACGAGGAATGGTCCATGACCAGATAGAACCTGATAGGTGTCACCTTTTTGTGTAGGTGTAGTGGACCAGACTGGAGTACTGGGGATTGACATGGCCATCACCTTCTTACAGGGATCTGAGACATACTGCAATATATTAATAATTAGCTTGGATCAGGGTTGTTTTACTGGCTGGCTAGCTAGTGCCCAGTGGTGAAACAATTTACTAGGCTGGTGACAGATGAGGCCCTGCTAGTTGCCAAGTGGCTTGAGAGGCTCTATCTATGCTTTAGCTCGAGTGGATTAGTGGCCACCTAATGTTGTGGCAGGGTGTTGGCCTCTCGTGACATTTAAATCATGAGATAGAATAGGTGTGACAAGTGAGGCCCTCTCTATGCCACTGTGCAAGGCGGCTAACTATGTTTTTTCTCGGGGGGCATATTACCTCATGCATGGAGGATGGGTGTTGGCCTCGCGGGACCACTAACTTCAAGGCAGAGATGCCAGAAACTTAACATCTATTGGTTACCTAGATCGCTATAAACCAGTAAAATCTACTCATTAAAAATAGACTATATTGCGGGGGAGCCATCGTGGCTAAAAACTTAGCTGAACTAGTACAAGAGTTTGTTTAGTTCTGTATGATATGGTTGTAACTTGTAACTGAAATCTGCAGTAGCCCCTAAAGGAGGCAGAGAGGGGAAAGAGAGGTGTGACAAACTGCCCTTTGCCACTGGCTTTTGGAGAAGCCTGATTGCCAGCCTCCTGCCCTATGACTATGGCCCTGGGGTGTGTTGCCCTTTAAGAACATTATTGGGGCATATTAAGACTTGGCACAATGCCCCTTTTAAACTGTCAAAGTGGTCGAAGTGGAACTTTGAACTACCGAACAGCCGGACCACACACAAGTGGAATGTGCAGTCCACTTACCTCCCAGAAGCTGTGGTTAACCACAAGCTAATTGACAAACGGCTGGGTGGTTGCCGTTCGTATAGTCGAACATGTGGCGGCGGCCATCTTGTTTAGTCGAAAGCGGTCAGCAGCGTTTTGCCATCGAGTTCATGGAACTCAAATCAGATGCTTGACGGCACGAACACTGCTGAACCTTACCTTCTCTTCAACTTCGACAGACGGAAATCGAAGGGTGTTATAATATTCGAACACCACGTTAACATGGGATATTTGCACTAACGGCGCCCATTCGTGCATTGGAGTGGAACTTAGCATTTTGAACTATGTGAAATAGACATACTGCACAGCCCAAATCTATGGAACTCTTTTGGGCATGAAAATATGCTTGTTGTCAGTCAAATAAGACTTCTATGGAATTCGTGAACCCCCTGCTCTGATCTGGGTGATTTTTGGATATGTTGTTCGCTCAGATCAGAGCTATCCAGGGATGCATGGTGATGCATGGTTTATGGGGATATGTTGCTGTTTTGGGGTGTTTCTGTAGTTTGGGTAAAAACTGTATATTTTCTGCCTGTGAAAATTAAGTTAGCCCATTGTGTTCAGTAATTGTATCACAGGCAGAGGGGAGGATTTGTGTGCCTTAGCTGGGAGTGTCTGACTGTACTGTACTGTGTTGATTGGCTGTTGTAACTTTGTGGGTGGTAACCTTGTGGGAAAATGTGTATATAAAAAAGCCCTGTGTGCTCATTAAACCAGTTCTACTTGACCCTCAACTCGCAGCCTTGACTCGTGTTTGGAGGGGACAGCTATAATCACTACAGGGATTGCTTTGCTCTACACATTCCCTTAGCTTCACTGAGCTCTTGTTCCTCATCCTGCTTTGTGAGACCCCAACCCAGCAGCAGCGGTTCATGGGGTCTGCAATACCTATGGTGTCTACGGTGCTGATGGTCCTTGGTGAGCGCTAGGAGCATCCTTTCTACGGTCCAACCTTCAGCTAGCCTGGGGCAACCGTAACATTCTTATTCTAAAATCTAAAAATGTTTTTAATGAATGACCAAACGAGGTGCCGAATTAGCCTGTGGCAGATTGCACATTACAGGGCATATGAACACATGTTGTAAAGGCATAGTGATTCCAAGAGTAGGAAATATGCATATCCCGATTTGTATCCCAAGTTTCAGGGTGGCTGTGCGGGTTGTGTTGGGATTAATGTGGGTGAAGGTAGGATGTGAATCGGAGAATGGTTGTGGAGTTTGTGTATGTAACTAAGACATGTTGGTGATGAGATGGTAGAGAACCCAACGTTACAAATAATCGTCTAGTTTATGAAATGGTGAAAAGAACAGAAACTGTATAACACTTCTAAAACATCATGCAATACATAGTTACATAGTTACATAGCTGAAAAGAGACTTGTGTCCATCAAGTTCAGCCTTCCACACATTTGTGTTTTGCTGTTGATCCAAAAGAAGGCAAAAAAACCCAGTTTGAAGCTCATTCAATTTTGCAACAAGCTAGGAAAAAAAATCCTTCTTGATCCCAGAATGGCAGTCAGATTTATCCTTGGATCAAGCAGTTATTACTCTACATTGAAAGATTATATCCTTGAATATTCTGTTTTTGCAAGTATGCATCTAGTAGCTGTTTGAACATCTGTATGGACTCTGATGAAACCACTTCTTCAGGCAGAGAATTCTTATTGTTCTTACAGTAAAAAAACCTTTCCTTTGCCTTAGATGAAATCTTCTTTCTTCCAGTCTAAACGCATGACCTTGTGTCCTATGTAAAGTCTGATTTGTGAATTGATTTCCACAAAATGGTTTGTATTGGCCCCGAATATATTTGTATAATGTTATAATGTTATCATATCCCCTCTCAGGCAACTTTTTTGTAAAACTAATAGGTTTAAATTTGTTAACCTTTCTTCATAGCTTCATTCCTTTTATTAATTTTGCAGCCCGCCTCTGCACTTTTTCTAGTGCCATAATATCCTTCTTTAGAACAGGTGCCCACAATTACACAGCATATTCAATATGTGGTCTTACCAGTGATTTATAAAGAGGCAAAAGGATATTCTCATCCCGAGAATGAATGACCCTTTTCATGCATGACAATACCTTACTGGCCTTGGCCACTGCTGATTGACATTGCACATTTTTGCATAGTTTGTTGTCTATAACAATTCCCAAGTCCTTTTCGTGTGTTGTTATCCCTAATTCGCTTCCATTAAGGGTATACGTTGCTTGTGTATTCTTTACACCGAAGTGCATAACTTTGCATTTTTCAACATTAAATTTCATCTGCCATTTGAGTGCCCACTACATACACACTGAACCCAATAAAACGAGGTATTGGAAGACAGAATCAAAACGGGAACAGAGGCCTCTAGAATGCCACAGTGGCTGAACAGACTAGCGGGCGTGATGGCCATACATCATACATAGAAAAAGACAGGAGATATAAGACGTACATTAAAAAGACTTACATGTGGAATGCTTAGGAGGATGATAAATATTTATGCATACACAGCTGGCATGGAAGATTAGGATTGAAAGCAACAGGAAATGCTAGAATAATGCTAGAATATCTCAGTAATATTAGCATGAGATATAAAACTTAATTGCTTAAACTGAACATGACTCAATGATGTTCCTAATGCATAAGACTGTACAAAGAAAGTCTGGTTGGTGTTAGAAAGTGAGGGAATGCAAAAGCAGCAGACAAGAGAACTGCAGATTTAGCTAGCTGTTTTAGATTATACCAAAATGAAAATCACATAATTAAATGCATGCAAGCTGTCCTTTGAGGCATATCTACTAAACAGTGAATTACCGAACAATGTTGGCCCAATGAGTACCTGACTACCCAGAGGGCAGACAAACATTAAAATGTAGGGTGACGTACTGAAATGCATATTATACAGTTTTATGAATTTAAGACATTTAGAAGATATTCCCCTTTACTGAAAATAAGGAATTTTACATTTATGTGTAAAGAGAATGTATATACATGTTTATATTTTATTTCCCTTACCACATGTATAGGCCCAAGTTTGGGTCTGACATAAATTTAGACAGTCAGTTGCAACACTTAGCCACATAATTACTAAACAATGAAGGCTTCAAAAGTGCATGAATACCCAGAACAAACAAAAAAAAATTTAAAATATAGAGTGAAACATTAAATTGCAGGGTGAGTAAATAAAATGCATATGATAAAAGTCAATATGGCCTAGTGTGGGCCAAAATACAGTAAGCAGAATGAGGCATTGCTGCCAAATGCTGCGTTGAGGATGGGGATGTAGTTGTGTGCGTAGAGATCTTTTTGGGTCAGGTGTGAGCCATATCCCTAGGTACTTCATGTGCGTGTTGGATCGTCCGGCGCTGGGTAGGTTTAATATTGAGGCTCAGAATTTATGATTTGGTGTAGTTGATCCGTAAATTGGAGAGGCGTCCATAGGTTTCAAATTCCGCTGTGATTGCTTGCAGGGTGGCCGTCGGGTCTGTCACATCTGCATAGTCAACGACTTTGTGGTGGGTCTGACCTACTTGTAGTCGGTGGATGTGTTCGTTGTTTCTGAAGCTGTTTAGGAAGGGTTCCAGTGTGAGTGCAAAGAGCAAGGCTGAGAGTGGACAGCCCTGGTGGATTCCGTTGTATATCTGGAACGAATCTGAGAGAGCCCCATTGATCCGCAGTCACGCCGTTTTGCAGGTGTATAGAGCCCGTATCGAGGGCCAACGCCTAGATCTCGGAGCATCCCGAACATGAGGTCCCAGTCCACCCGGTAGAATGTCTTCTCGGCATCCGTTGACAGAAGTAAGGTCGGGTGCTTGGTCCTCCTGGACTCTGCGACCTGGACCTGTTTGGTGTGGGTTCAACAAGCCCAGCAGCAGTGGGCCCAGGCGGTCGGCCAGAACAGTTTGACGTCAACATCTAGGACCGGGATTGGGCAGTAGCTCTGGCATAACGTGGGGTCCTTTCCTTCTTTGGGGAGTAGAGTTATATTAGTGGCTGTGAATTGGGTTGAGGGTACCGCTCCCTCCAGGAAGGAGTTCAGGGCAGTCAGTAATTTCAGGAGGAGGTCTGGCGTGAAGGTCTTGTAGTACAAGAGGGGTAGGCCATCGGGGATTTGCCTGTCTATGCTTTTTTGATAGCCCAGATCAGCTGGTCTATCGGGATGGGGGCTTCCAGCAGGTCCAATTCGTGGTCCTTCATGTGCTGCATCATGGACGTCGCGAGGTAGGTCCGTATTTCGTCTTGCTTGCGGAGCCATTCCCCCTCCGGGTGGTGTAGGCATATGTTGTATAATTCCTTATAGTAGTTGAGGAACGTGGCGGAAATTCAGTTTGGGAGATAGTGGACCTGTTGGTTTTGGTCCTTGATTTTGGGGATGTATAATTGCGTCCTGCGGCGTTTCAGTAGGTAGACGAGGAGCCTGCCGCATTTGTTGCTGTGTTCATATACTAGGTGTTGGAAATGTTAATATGTGCGTTGTATAGATTTGTTTAGGTGAGTAGTGAGTTAGGTGCGTTTCACGAGTAGATCGCTGCACATGGTGGCGTCTTGGGTCCATCTGTGTATGCCTTCAAGTGTGGCGATTTCAGTGCTCAAGTCCACTATTGTTCATTCCTAGTCTTTCTTGCATTTTGAGCAAATCTCTATGAAATGGCCTTGTATTACCACTTTGTGGTACTCCCTGCAGGTGGGGGGTGACGTGTCCCCCAACTCATTCGTGGTGAAATAGTTACATTGTCCACAATTGTCGGGTCTGCTAGGATGGACTCGTTCAATGGTTTAAGAGTGGGGAAGGAAGGGTGTTCTGTCCTTAGGGGAGTGTGTCTCTGGAGTGTCCGGGTGGGTGAGTAGGTCAACGGATAGATGTCCAGGAAGCTGATCCGCCCGGGCCCAGTGGCGCTGGGTGCCCGGAGGGAGGGGCTCCCAGATGGAAGTGCTCCCTACATGTGTCCTATTCCCGCAGGGGCGGTGGACTCCTACTGTCCCTATCTGGGACTGTGGGTGAGCTAGTTGTTGACTCAGGTGTGTCTATCTGGGCTCGGTTAAGGATGTTCACTATTGGTGAGGATTGTGAAAAACATTCCTTCCCTGTATTGGCTGGTGTGTGCAGCAATACCATGTGCTGCACCTCTCCATGTGGGCACTGTGGTGTGTTGGACCATGCACCGGTAGTGTGCGTAGATCGTGATTGGAATGTGCAGTGTTGTCGTCCTGTCGTCCTCTTCCCTGGGGTCTCAGTCTCTAGGCGATTTGATTTGTGTGGCATGAGTATTCGTCAAGCGGAGTGGGGCTGAATGCAAGCTGTCGTTTTGTAAGTGTCCCCGTGCGTGCAGAGCAGTGTGCCTAAGTTTGGTGGTATTTGTGTGGGCAATTGGGTCGGGTGCTGTGACAGGGTGTTGGGGTTCCCATGGTTTGTCCATCATCAGTGGGGTTGCCACCTGGCTCATTCATTTCCTCAGTATCCCTCCTATACCTTCCCACACTACTGTCATCTCTCTCCAATGGCTTCGTAGTCTGTGGCCGGTACATCTGCGTGTGGGGGTGAGGTGACTGAATCACACTTTGGTCAGCATAAGAACCTTTGCCTATGGGGATGGTGGTCTGGGTGTCCCTCAGGCGTTGCAGCCCTCCATGTCATCTTTTTTGTCAGGAGGTGAATAGACTTTTTAGTTTTTTTAAATTTCCTTCCCTGCTTTGGTCTCTGCGGTCTCCCTGTGGTCCTGCCCTTCCTCCCCCTGTCATCTCCTCCTGTGCATCGGAGGCCCCCCTATGGTGGTTTCTGCATGATGCCCCAGGCAACGTTCCCCAGTACCTCCACCCCCCCTCCCAAGTTAGCCCTATGTGTGTCTTGTGGCCCGGTTAAGGGAAGGCGGGTGCAATAGACCTTTGTGTATCATGTCAGGGGGGATGTAGAACGTCTCTTATGCTTTTCCTTTCTATTGACATGAGGTGTCTCATTGTGGGTGATGCGATGGGCTCTGAGCGCTGCTGCTGCCGGAATGAGTCCCCAGTCCTTCATTCGTACCATAATCCCCCACCCAATCATTGGTGGACTCCCCTTCTGCACACTGGCATAGGGCATGTGTGGAACCTATGGTCCCTGGTGGTGCTCTCCATGGTGGCTGCAAGGTGGAGCCAGGGGAACCTGGTGTACCGATGGAGTCCCATGTCCCTATTGTGGCCCTCAATCCCCCTCCCCAATAAAAGTGTACCCTCCCTTCCTTTGCGGTACTGGCCTGTGGTAAGTGTAGGACTTAGGCCCTCAAGTGTGAAGATATTACTCACGTAGTGGTGCAGTATGTGCTTGGCCCCAGGTAAGTTTCTTTCTGCATGCTGTGGTGGTCAGCTACTTCAGTTATTTCTCCGGTCTGGTCAGGCAAGGGTCTCTGAGCCATTGTCGTTGGGGGCGGTCCCGGGCTGTCGGTGGTGGCGGGCCTGTAAGTTGCCTGAGGAACTGGTGTGTCAGCCAGCTTGTTACCTGAGTCTGAGGTAGGCCCAGGGCACGTTGGAAGCCCGGGATGTCAGTTTTGATCATATACACAGTCTGTCCTCTGCGCGCCGATAGGGAGAAGGGGTATCCCCAGCGGTATGGAATTCCTGTTGCTTATAGCGCCATAATCACTGGTCAGAGGGCCTTCCGTGTCTGCAGTGTGTAGAGAGAGAGAGGTCCTGATACACCGCAATAGCCTGGCCATCCAAGCATATCGTTCCCATCGTGCGGGTGGTGAGCAGGATATCCTCCTTCAGGGTGAAGTTCTTTAGGTAGCTCACTATGTCCCAGGGGTGGTCTCCCAGTGCATGTGGTGTGCGCTGCGCATGGTTTGCTCTCACTAGGCCCAATCTGGGGAGCGGATGGCCCCCTAGCATGAGACTGATTTCGTGTAGGGTCTCTGGAATATTTTTCTGTTGGGCCTCCCTCTCTCACTCCCCGAACTCTGAGGTTTAGTCTGTGGCCTCGGTTGTCCAGGTTGTCTATCCAAGTGGTTAGATGGGCCATGCTGGATTCGTGGCCCGTCATCTCCCCACGTGTGGTGTCGAGGTCAGCCCTGAGAGCCCTGCTGTCTGACTCAGCGACTGTGACCCTGGCATCCAAGTTTGCCACATCAGCATGTATTTGTGTGATTTCCTCTCGGACCACATGACTTAGGCGGTTGGAAAGGGCTTCATAATCAGACTTGGTGAGGAGGTTTGGGAGCATGGCTCGGAGTTCTCCGTCTAGCGTCATCGGGGCCTCCGAGATGTGGGAGGAAGCTGGTGAGAACCCCAAGGGTGTTGCTGATGGTGATCCTGGCGTAGGCTGAGGTCCAACATTTCGGGCTGGGATGTGAGGTCCCTGGGCGTTGTTAGAAAGGTGCGTATGGTCTGTTCCCCACCGGACCTGGTTGGCTTCTGGGTTCCGGAGGGTTCCAACGGGCATTTGGTGTGACCCATTCTCTTTTGGTACCGGTGGAGGTGAGCTTGTTAATGCTTTTTTTGTGTTGGCCACGGGGAGCTGTGGAGTTATGGGGCCGTTTTTTCCGGCTGCTGGACACGCCCCCTTTGTTGCAAAATTGGAAGCACTTTAGACTCATTTTTTTGCCTTCTTTTGGATCAACAGCAAACACATATGTGAGGCTATGTAACTATGTAACTAGATTTCAGATCTGTGTTTAGACATATGCTCTTTGATGTTGTAGGTGGTTTCACCAATATAAATTAAGCCACAAGGGCATTTAAGAACATAAACTATGAAAGTGGATTTACAAGTAAAAATGTGCTTTATTGCAAACTCTTTTTCATTACAGGGATGTGAAAAAAATGCCCCTTTATGACTGAGACACATGAACTGCAATTCAAACATGGAAAATGATCAAATTGGTGAGTACTTTTAACATTTTTGCCAGGTTATTTCTAATTTTAATTCTGTTATAACTTCCTGAATGCCTCTGCCTCTTTTGTGAGCCTTCAGTGGTGGTTGACTGAACTCAGAAAGATCAGGATGGGCCGATTGTTGAATGTGCCAATATGTTCTTAAAATAGTAAATATCAGAGGCAGAACTAGAAACCACTGGGCCTGGTGCAAAAAATTGCCATGTGGACCCCTCCAATTTGTTTCATTCCCCCCCAAGCCACTTTATGTGTTTCCTCCACCCCCAGCCCTTTCTTGTGTCTCATCTCACCCAGCCCCCTTCATGTGTCTCATTTTCCTCAGTCCCTCCATGTGTCTCCCCCTGACCCTCTGTCTCATTCTCCCCTCCAGCACCTCCACGTGTCTCAATCTCCCCCTCAGCCCCTCTATGTGTCTTATTCTCCCCCCAGTCCCTACATGTGTCTCATCCTTCTCCACCAGCCCCTCCATGTATCTCATCCTTCCCCAGCTCCACCATGTGTCTTATTCCCCCAGCCCTTCCATGTGTTTCAGTTCCCCCTCAACCTCTTCTTTTTGTCTCAATTGTCCCAAGCTCAAACATGTGTCTTAATTCCCTTCAAGCCCCTCCATGTGTCTTATTCTCCCACCAGCCCCTCATTGAGTCTCATTCCCACCCAGAACACCATGTGTCTCAATTCTCCCCAACCCTTTCATGTGTCTCATTCCTCCCCCAGACATTCCATGTTTCTCATTTCCCCCATGCCCCTCCATGTGTCTCATTCCTCCTTCAGCTCCTCCATTTGTCTCATATCCCCCAGCATATTATTATCATTATTATTATTATGTTGCGCCAACAAATTCCGCAGCGCTTTAAAGTTGGTGGACGAACAAACATGTAGTTGTAACCAGACAATGAGCTTACGTGCTAGAGGGAGTGGGGTAAAGTGACACAAAAGGTAAGGTTAGTATTAGACTAATGGCAGTTGCAAGAGAGAAATCAATCGTGAGCTATTAACAGTTTAATTGAGACGCTATGGCCAGTAAGGTACTGTCATGCATGAAAAAAGGCATTCATTATCGGGATGAGAATATAATTTTGCCTCTTTATAAATCACTGGTTAGACCACATCTTGAATATGCTGTGCAATTTGAGTACCTGTTCTAAAGAAGGATATTATGGCACTAGAAAAAGTGCTGAGGCAGGTTACAAAATTAATAAAAGGAATGGAACATATCACCTTTGAAGAAAGGTTAACAAAATTTAAACCTATTTAGTTTTGAAAAACGTTGCCTCAGAGGGAATATGATTACAAATATATGCGGGGCCAATACAAACCATTGTGTGGAAATCTATTCACAAGCCGGACTTTACATAGGACACGAGGTCATGCGTTTAGACTGGAAGAAAGACGATTTTGTCTAAGGCAAAGAAAAGTTTTTTTTACAGTAAGAACAATAAGGATGTGGAATTCTTGC
>OW240913.1:27955808-27994464 GCA_933207985.1 Pelobates cultripes | reverse complement strand
GCATGTAAGCTCATTGAGCAGGGGCCTCAACCCCTCTTCCTGTGTGTCCAACTTGTCTGGTTACAACTAAAGTTTGTTCGTCCAACCACTGTAAAGCGCTGCTGAATTTGTTGGCGCTATATAAATAATAACATAATAATAATAATAATTTAAATCCTTTCTGCCTCACACACTGTGGCAAAAGTGGCCTCACCACTGGTTTTTGGAGGGGACTGATTGCCTGCCTCATGCCTTGGGACTATGGCGCCTGGGAGATATGGCCCTTTAAGAACAGCATTTGGGCTTATGGACTTATATTGGACTGTGCTGGCCCTTTAAAAACCGTCTGGGGATGTATTGAGATTTCGTGTGACAATGCCCTTTTAAGACTATGTCCCCAGACCTTTAAAATCCTTTGTCTATGGCTTTCTCCCACTTGGTTCAGTAAATGGAGCGTACTGAACCAAGTGCTGTACAGGCAGACCACACAGAAGTGGAAGTGTACCATCAATTTACCTCCCAGGCTGTGAGCCTGCTGAAGGTACATTACCAACCACTGGGTGGCCGCCATTCGCATCTTTATTCATTTGCACGCGGTCAGCGGTGTGTGCCGCCAAATTCATGGAACTGATATCGGCTGCACATTTCCACGAACACTGCTGACCTTTACCTTTTCCTCTACTGAGTTTTAGCCACAGAGACTAAGTCCCGTTCGGCTATTTGAAAAAACAGCTATACTAAGCTATTTGCACAAACGGCCCTGTTCGTGCATTCGAATGGGACTTAGCCATTTTTCAGTGTGAAATTGACCGACCGCACAGCTCAAATCTATGGAACTGCTTTGGGCAGGAAAATGTGCTTGCGGTCGGTCACAAAGGACTTCCGTCTAACCTTTTAGCTACTGGAGGGATTTGTATGATTTTTGAGAGTGTTTATATTTAAAGTATGCTGATTATTAATATGTATTTTTTTTTTTCATATAAATTCTTTTATTCAATTTCTTACATAAATACAAATATCAACACAACACCACAAATCACATAACATCTATTGCACCATCAAAACATTCACAATGGACAAACAAATTACACTATTATCTGCGGGATCGGGCTAGTATAAAAATATGTCTTAGCTCAGGACTCTTACTCTTCAAGCATTACCGGATCTAATGGTTATCTGTTTAATTTATATAGTAGGTTCTATTTAATTAACCCATCTTTGCCATAGATCCCTTCTCTTTGTGGAATTCAAATACGGTATACTTAGGTCTCTTTCCATCCTCATCTGAAGGATGATTTGATCTTTAATGGCGTCCCAATAAACTGCTTGATTAGATTTCAAGTTCCGTGCAAGAACAATTTTAAATGCAACAAGATAATGAATTATAAAACAACTATTAATATATGACATATTCGGCCAATGCATATGTAACAAGACTACCTCTGGTTTCTTTTCTAATTCTATTCCAGTGTTATCTTTAATAAATCCTATCATTCTCTTAATAGAGGTCTGAATGTTTGAACAACTCCACCAAATGTGGAGAAATTATCCCTCCTCTTTATCACATCTCCAACATCTAGAGGTGACTCCAGGGTATATCTGAGAAAGCTTGCTAGGAACCAAATACCATCTATACATAACCTTGTAATAAGTTTCTAATAAATTTAAACATTGGACCTGTCGACGAGTATTATTTATGGCTTTACACCAATCTTCTTGTTCTAAGGAACACTTCAAATCTTTTTCCCATTTAGTCTTCTGGGGGAAATTAACTGCCTCATTAGTATTTCTAATTATCTCTATTGCTTTAGCTAAAACTTTCGGTATATTCTGATTTGAAAATATGCGTTTTATCATTATGTGTGCTTTTCCAGAATCTTTATTAAGATGTTTCTGCAGAAAATATTTAAGCCTCAAATATGTAAATAACTCTCGTTGAGGAAGATGGTATTTTTGTACTATAATATCAAAAGGCAATATTTTATCTGAGTTTAATATCTGTGAAACTTTATTTATTCCTTTAGATCTCCAAGTTTCTAGAGATAAATCTTTCATATTAGCTTCTACTATCCTTAAATTTGCCGTATCCATAATTGCATATTTGAGGCCTATTTTCTTTTTAATTTCCTCCCAGACAGGCAACATTTTGGCCCATATGATATTATTTTTGATATCTATCCCCATATTATCTAGAGTTTTCGTATTCCATAGCAGACCTTCTGGATTTTTTAGTCTCAGATCTTCCATTTCAATACTAAACCAGCTTTCTTCTTGAACTGTCCCCATCTGGGACCTATACATATGATTGATCACATTTGCCCAGTATATAACTCTTATATTAGGAAAGTTTAAACCTCCTTCCTTAATCTTTAATGATAGAATGTTTCTATTTATTCTATTTTTCTTACCCTTATTAATGAAATGTGCTAAATTGTTTTGTAATAGCGTCAACCATATGTCTGGGATCCTAAGTGGAATCATCTGAAATAAGTAACTCCATTTAGGAATAATATAAGAATTGATAACATTAATACGGCCCCACCAAGTAATCTGCATATTTCTCCACTCTTTAAGTAATAAATTTGTACTTTTTAATAAATTTAGAAAATTTTCTTCCATCATCCTCTCTATATTTTTAGTAACCAATATTCCTAAGCAATTAAATTTCTGAGGTGCCCATGTAAATACATATTGATTACTAATTTCCTCTCTTATCTTCTTATCTAATTCAATACTCATCACAACTGTTTTTTCATTATTTAATTTATAATTTGCCAAATGGCTATACACTCTAACTTCCTCTATCAGATTGTTCAAATAGCTAGCTGGTTCAGTAATTGACAAGAGGATATCGTCCTCATAGAGACTTATTTTAAATTCTCTATCTCTTATTCTATATCCTTTTATATCTACATTTTTCCTAATATTTTCTGCTAGGGGCTCTATTGAAAGAACATATAGTAATGGCGAAAGTGGGCATCCTTGTCTCACCCCATTATTTACTGATACCCAGTCTGAACAAATATTTGGGCCTACTATTCTAGTTGAAGGATTTTTATATAAAGCCATAATTCTTCTTAACAACCAGCCTTCTATTCCATATGCTTCTAAAGTTAATTCTAAAAACTTCCAGTTTAACCTATCGAAGGCTTTTTCTGCATCAACTGCTAAGGTCATAAGAGGAATGTGCTTCTTATTAGCATTATCAATTATATCTATGATTCTTCTTGAATTAGAGCCTATCCATCTATCTGGAATAAAACCTATTTGATCATTGTGAATGAGCCTATTAATGATACTCTTAAGGCGTTCTGCCAATATAGATGAGAATATTTTTACGTCTGAATTAATAAGAGAGATAGGGCGATAACTAGCCACAATAGTTGGATCTTTTCCTTGTTTCAGGATGGGGAGCATATTAGCTCTAGTCATCTCTTCAGGAAAACTTCCTATTTGAACCGCATTATTAAACGTTGATGCTAATTGTTTACTCAAAATAGATTTATAAGTATGAAAAAACAAATTAGAAAATCCATCTGGACCTGGTGTTTTCGACTTCTGGGTTTTAGATATAGCACTATTCACCTCAGCTTCTGTAATCGGATTATTAATACTATCTTTCTGAATTTGATCTAATTTAGTTAGATTTGTACTAGTTAAATACTGTTTAATCTTATTTGTAGTAGCTTCAGCAGGGAGATTATATAGTAACCCATAATAATCTCTAAAGCAGTCCCCAATATCTTTTGGATTTGTATAAATTATTTGATTATATATAATCTTAGATATACGAGCATTAGCATATTGTTTCCTCAACTTATTAGTTAGCATCTTATCTGTTTTGTTCCCTCTACAATAGAATCTCAATTTCAGATTTTTAATATTTTCTATTGTTTTAGTATTTAAACATTGCAGAATATTTATTTGCACTTCTGATATTCGTCTGCCTTTCTCCATTGTGGGATCTGCTTTATTATCTGTTGTAAGCTTATAAAGTTCAATGTATAGATCACCAAGTCTCTTTTCTTTACTTTTAGCTTCATGGTTTAGCTTTATAAGATAACCTCTTGTAACTGCTTTAAATGAACACCACATATTTAGATATGAAGTGTCTAAAGGATCATTCTCCTTAAAGAAACATATTATCAGTTTCTCTAACTTAGTCTTACTCCTTTTGTTATATAACAGATAGTTATTTAGTTTCCACATTGTATTATTTATAGCTGTCATCTTATCTTTTATTTCAAATATATACATACTATGATCTGACCATACGTTTTCCACTATATTTATTTCTACCAAATTATCTATTAGAGTTATATTACCCCAGATCATATCAATTCTTGAATATGTAAAATGTACTCTAGATAGATGGGTTTAGTCTCTTAATTCGGGATTTTGAAGACGCCAAGCATCAAATAAATCATAATTGTTTTTAGTATTGGTCAGTAAGCTCGCATTTTTAATTATTGTTTTGTTCATTACACTCCCTTTCAGCAATTTTTTATCCTTTTGTGGATCCAATATACAATTAAAATCTCCTGCTACTATATATATCCCAGTTTTGACTAAATCCGCTTTATCTAATATTTTCTTCAGTTGAGAAACTGGAGCTACATTTTGTAGATATATGTTAACTATCGTATATTTAACATCGTTTATCTTACCTACTAAAATCATAAATCTTCCTTCTTTATCTAATTCCTGATAAAGGTTCTCCCACTTAACCCTATCTGAAATTATCATTGCTACACCTCTTTTTTTTTTATCCTTCATAGATGCATGTAGAAAAATTGGGAGCTTATTGCCTCCTCATGTTAATTTCTCATTTTGTCTCCAGTGTGTCTCCTGAACTAAACAGATATCTATTTTTTCTTTTATCATTTGATTTCGTAGCAGAGATCTTTTATACATCGTATTGAGGCCCTGAGCATTAATAGACATAAATTTAACCATATTTTAATCCTCTGCCTCCATTTTCATCCCTTCTGCCCTTAAGACCCCGCAGATAACAGACATTTATCACAAACAACATTACATTGATTAAGGACATCTTGTCGTCCTACTTGTTAACCCATCTAACAGAGAACTAACCCTAATTCCTGTAGATAGACCCCGTCCCGTGAGAAGCCAGCTACTCCGAGACTTATGCTTAATACAAGCATCAGGCAGATCTATATTTTGGAGTCATGAGGCCCGGGGGGAGGAGGGGGAGAAAAAAAAAATGTCTTTATATTACATTATAGAACTGTTACCAACTGGTTCTCTTACAGCTATTATTTCTCTATAGGCACCCTCTTCCTCCCTTTCCTGTTTTCTGGTTCTTCTTCTCTCCCCTTTCCCTTTCTCATTAAATTTTTTATAAGTTACTATAGCATATTTGAAAAGGAGAAAAAAAATAAAAAATTTTTTAACTACCTTGATATATTATTTTATCTTATGTCGAATTGTACTTAATCTTAATTAGTACTTCTTCTCCCTTTACCGATATCTTACTCTGTAGTGAATATATTAACATTTGTGAACTTTTCATATTTGATATTACAATCTGTCCTTATACAAATTTGTACTAACTCTTAACATACCAATAAAATTATAGTGATTATTATCAACCCAGACCTTTTCTATATTTCAATACTAAAATTATTCTTCCCATTGATCATAATTTAACAGTGAGTAACCATCTTGTAATATTTTCTCCTATACCTAATACCATTCTGACACATATTTCTAACAAAAAAAAAATAAATAAATAAAAATTGTTCCTTTCTTTTTCTCTCTTTCTTTTCCTTCCTTTTTCTTTTATCTTTTAGATAAGATAATATTTTTTGACCAGACTTCTTAGTTTTTAACTAAGGTGAATAGTCTTCTTATTATTCGTTGACTTTTTGCTTGAGGTCTTTTGATTTTAGGAGTATAAGCAATTTTAACCAGGCTTCTAAATTTTTTTTAGTTGAAATAAATATTCTCCATTTTTCTTCCTCCTGCATAGTTCTTTTAAACTCATTTATCTTGATAGAGGGTTTGCCTTCCTCAACTTCTTAGGTCTTTTACCAGTTGTACAAAAAAAAAAAAAGTCCTTTAGTTTTAAGGGAATATTGTTTTTGTCCAGGCTTCTAGGTCTTTAGCTGAAGTGAATGGTCTCCATCTTTCTTCCCACCACACAATTATTTTAGATGATTGTACCCATTTATATTTCATATTATTTTGCTTCAATGGGTCTAAGGCTTGATGAAAAGTTTTTCTCCAAATTCTTGTTTGCATTGACAAATCTTGAAATATGATAATATCTTTAAATTTCTCCGGTAAATTAACTTTATTCCTCAGCAGATTGACCACTTGTTGTTTATGTGAGTAGGAAAAAAAACATACGATGACATCCCTTGGGTGATGAGCTGGGACCTCACTAGGTTTTCTTAGTCTATGTGTTCTTTCAAATATAGGCAAAAGTGCTTCATTCTGCAGACCAACTTCTTGAAAAAAAGAAAGCAAAAAATCTTTTAATAGGTCTTGAGTTACAGATTCAGGTATATTTCTAAGGTGCACATTACATATCCTCGATCGATCCTCCAGATCTCTAATCTTCAGATTCATTTGCTGTATTAGAACTTCTGTTTGAGTATTCTCTGTTTGCAGGTTATTTATTTGACCTTCTATTATATTAATTTTTTCTTATGCAGAACTCAGCTTTAAATTTATTTTCTCCATCTCCAGTTTAATTATATTAGAGCTATTTGTGATCTGATTAGCAATTTGTGTCATTTGCTCGTCCAATTTATTCACTAGAAAATCTTGAGAAACATAATTCTTCTGTTCTGCATTATAAACATTTGTTGTTTGTGTATTCTGATCATGATATACCGTATCAGTGTCTTTATGACCTAATTTTTCTTTGTTGGGAGAAAAAAAAACCGACAGTCTTGTTGCCTGAGAGTCATCCCTTTTTTCTCTGATTTTAATTTGTTTCTTAGACGCCATTTCTAGGCCAATAATCTTATTCCAAGAAAAAAAGGGGGCTCTCACACTGACACACTTTCAATGGTGCCCTATAGCAGTATGCTCGGGTATACTTGAACATTTTTTTTTTTTATATAGGAGTTTTTCCTTCTGCCTATAAACAGCCCCAGTATATTTTTACATACACTTGCCTTTAAGCCTTAATTTGCTGATCCGTTTTAAAAGCCGATTTTTTCTGCGTCCGGCCTCTTGAAGACCTCATGAGAATGTAAGCTTTACTATTGAGTTTTCTTATCTAAGTTTGTCACGGTCTCGCTCGATGCTCTGGGCTCTGGGCACTCTGGGCAGTCACTGAGGTGCAGACCTTTCCTCCAAAATCGGTCTGTTCACGATCTATCCTCGGGTCCCAATTTTTCGCGTCTACACCGACTGCACCGACTGCTCCGTCCTCACCATCGGACCTCGCCTCCTCCCGCCGTCCCCCTCCGCGCCTCACTCACTCCTCATAGACCCGCCTCTCGAAGTGCTCACGCAGTCACGTCATCACTCCGCCCCTCATATGTCCAATATGTAGTTTTTATGAAGAGCGAATGTATAGTTTTAAAGTTACAGTACATGTATAAAAAGTATATTTTTCCTGCTTGTGATAATTACTTTAGCTCATTGTGTTCAGTAAATATATCACAGGCAGAGGGGAGGATTTTGTGGGAATGAATGGGAGTGTTTTACTATAGTGTACGTGTTGGATTAGTTGTTCTTCAAAACCCTGTGGGCGGTACTATGTGTGTAAAATGTGCATAAAAGCAGAGTGTTTCATTAAAACTTCAGTTCTACTTCACCCTCAATTTGGAGTGCCGTCTCTTATTGGGGGAATCTGCTAGAAGGGATTACTATGCTAGTCATACTCTCTTGCTATATGACTACTAAGCTCTTGTAAGAGCTTGTTCCTGTCTTGCTCTCTGAAGGAGTCTACGGTGGTTATGGTGTTGGCTGAAGTGCTTGGAGCCCTCAGGAAGCTCTAGGAGCATCCTTCAACAGAGGTACCTAGTCGGGGTGCCAGGTGATCCGTTACACAAACTATAATCACTGCACTCTGTGAAGGATTTGCATGTGAATTCAGAGG
The DNA here is from genome assembly GCA_933207985.1 of Pelobates cultripes. Classification (NCBI taxonomy): domain Eukaryota; kingdom Metazoa; phylum Chordata; class Amphibia; order Anura; family Pelobatidae; genus Pelobates; species Pelobates cultripes. Next base: position 27,986,405 of record OW240913.1, on the reverse strand, counting down.
TGTATTTATATAGAATGCCCTGCATTGATGCAGAAAGGTAAAATAAAAAGTTACGATGGCTGAGAGGACATTTAAACCTTGCCATTTGTTGTCTTGTGATTAATACCTTTATGGCGTGATCACACTCAGAAAGTGAGATTATTTGTTAAAAGTTCCTTAGGATCCTTTTAGGGAACAGGAAGGCAAAATCTGATGAGGAAGTGACGTATTGCAACGTCATGAGCTGTACTTTGACATGAATAGGATTACACAAAATGATGGTGATAGATTCTGTTCTTTTGAACTTTTGACTTCCGGAGTATAATTGAAATCCCTTGCATGAGAACAAGGAGTGAAATATGTTAGGATCTGCATTTTTATATGCTATTTTCTTAGAAGGATACATTATTGCATCATTAGTCAGAGTGTGCTAAAAGTAGTATTACATTACATGAATCATATATCAAGTTACACCCAATTGTCTATCATAAGACATATCCATTTTCAAACTGCAGAAGCTCAACACGTCAGAAAGACAATTAACAAAATATTAAAGAAGCATACAAAAATTAATTTGTGCCACTATAAGAACAATCTGCTTCCCCTCCCACCTAGCCACTTCCGGCAATATAATGGGTTAAATTACCCTTTAAACACTGATTCGAGCAGCAATGTCTCTCGGCGCCGTCTTCGGTTTTGTCCACCACTGACATCAGCCAATCGGGGGAACCTAATGAGTATGTGCAGCGAGTTTCTCTAAAACTCATTACATACATTCCATTGTTTTACAGGGAACTGGGACAGTGCCCCCAGACCCTGTCAATGAGATGAAGTGGTCTGAGTGCCTAGAGTGTCACTTTAAGAGATGTAAAAAAAGAAAAAACAAGCACATCAGCTAAGCATAACCAGATAAATATTTTATCCTCAAGAAATGTGTAAAAATCATAAATATGCTAAATATTTTTAAATATATCGTTGCCTAGTGACTATATAAATATAGGTATACAAAAATAAAGTAAAGCTATTAGACATGTGCCCTCGTTTCTCGCCGAACTGAATTTTGTCCAAATTTGGACAAATTCGGCAATTCCTACACAATAACAAACCAAAAACAAAATAATTTGGAACATATTGATACAAGAATGTTCAGATCCATTCCTTTTTTTTATCTGGATAGCAAATTATGTACTTGTCTATTAAGCCACTGAAACATAACTATTAAGAAAGGGACTTTTTCCCCCTTAATTTTGACTTTTCAGCTGTTAGTAGCTTTCTAATTTGGCATCCTTACATGGAGTTGCCATAGTTAAGGATAAGGAACATGTTGTGTTTAGTAGATAACTCCCTAATCAGTTATTCTTAAAAAGCCAATCTTACATAAGGGTACCTTTAGGAAGTTATCTATTAAACAGCTGCCTGAAAGGTTAAAAGAAAAATGTTTTCTTCTACTAAACACAGCAGCTCCCTAATGTGGTACCCTGAATTATGACAATCCCTTGTTAGGATGCCAAATTATGATGCTGTTTACCAAACAGCTCAAATGTGAAAATTAAGAAAAAAAAACTTTTCTAAATTTTGCGGTTTAATTTGAATGGTAGACATAGATAAGCCCCTAATGTGATAACTTTAATTATGGCAATCCCATAAGGGTAAGGATAGAAAATTATGGAGCTATATTTACTAAACAACTGAAGTAACAAAATAAGATAAATATCTTTCAGGCAGCAGTTTAATAGAGAGCTCCCTAATAGTATCATTATGTGAGATTGACATTTAAGGATACCGAATGAGGGAGCTATCTACTAAACACAACAGCTATCCTTAATTATGGCAGTTGCACGTTAAGATACCAAATTAGGGAGCTATCTAATAAACATCTGAAAGGTGAAAATTGAGTTTAAAAAAGCCATTTTCTTAATTTTGCTTTTTCACTTGCTATTTGCTAAACAACTCAAAATTAAGGGGGGAAAAAACTTTTCTTAATTTTGCTGTTTCAGTTGCTATCGCTAAACAACTGAAAATAAAAGCTTTTCCCTAATTTGGCAACCTTAATCTTGGCAATCCCATGTAGAGATAACAAATTAAGGAGCTAGCTACTAGACAACTAAAAGGCAAAAAAAGGGAAAGGAGCAAAAATAGAAAAAGATCTTTTAGGCAACTATTTAAGTGATAACTCCCTAGTGGTACCCTTATGTGAGATTGCCACTGAAAGGATATCTAATTAGGAAACTATCTACTTAACACAATAGCTTCCTAATTTGGCACCCTTAATTATGGCAATCCCAGGTAAGAATAACAAATTAGGGAGCTATCTAGCAATGAGCTAAAAAAAACAAAAATACTTTTATTAATTTGGATATTTCAGGCAGCTGTGCAGTACATTTATATCTGATTTGATGCCCTTATGTGGGATTATGGAGCTATCTACTGTTTTGGTATCCTTTGGAAGAATGGGAATAGTTGCATCCAAGTTTGGTTTGGGTTTCGAAATTCCATTCTGAATCAATAATTTCTGAATTTCAGATGACCCAATTAGGTGCAACCAAACATGTTATTTATTACTATTAGATATTGATACCATTTATGTATGCATAACACAATATTACATATTAATAAAATATTAAAAATGGGAACATTACTTATACGTACTGATAGTTAACATGCCTTGCAGGTCTAGGATTTCAATTGGTTTTTCACAGTTATATGGTAACTTTGGATTGAAAACTAAACCTTTGCAAAATTAGGTCTGCTGAGACAATGACCTTAACTCTTTCACTAGCAAGCACTTTTTGTTTGAAAAATATTAGCATAACATTTTCTTTGAAACAAGAGATGCACAGCTAGTTAGTACATGTTTGTGTATGTTGTAGATTGCTTTTCAAACTTATACAAATTATGTAAACATACACAATTGGAATTTTTTATTTATTCAGTCATATTTTATAGAGTGTTTAGGTAAAGGAACATTTTAGCATTACATTTATACAGTATGTCAGTATATCTGCCAAATCTTCTGGTTATATTTATTTTTATTTCACATGTTTCTTTTGGGGAACTTGACAAATAATGTATATTGCACTTCAGTAAAATTTCCAGAATTATATTTTGCTACTTCTGCTGAGTATAGCAATATCCCATATACATATATACCTTTGCCAGATTTTATAAGTTATAGGGTCAAATTCCAAACTGGCCAATTTTATTTTCATTGCTATTGCAGGGCTGTTTCACTGGTGAGGGTCCAGTAATAGCTGGGTCATACCACAATCACCAAGATTCAAGCTATGGGAGGGATTTAAAGAGTCTCTGCAACCAGTACATTGGTCATAATTATCCGTAGTAATGAAAGAACATACAGAATACATTACAACATTTCTTGGAAATTCTATCATAACAATTATAGTTTTGTAACATCCTACCTGAACAAAAGTTTATTTTTTAGGAGTGTGCAGGTCATAAACACCTGCTCATTTCCAGTAATGCAGGCATGATTCATATTTCCTTATTAAATTTAAGTCATTTGCACATTGTTTGCACAACTAATTTTTAAATTAATAATACTGCATGGTTATAAAGTGGGTAAATAGTGAGATATGATAATTTTGTTTTTTTATAAATATAATTTTTATTATTTTCAGTGTTCATAGAACAACATGTGGCATCAGGCAAGGTTGGGACACGCAGGTCCCTACTATTACCTTTGATATCAGCTAATAGTCTATTAAAGCCAGGTATTGTTCCACCCTGTGCCACCCTTAAGTCACAAATGCCTTTAGATAACGATCTGGGCATTCACCCTTTACCTAATTAATTGGCAGTGAACAGTAGTTGGGTTGCAAAAAACAATTTTATCCGCTAATCAACCTTCTTTATCCCTTTTCTCTTATATTACCACTCTCCTACTGAATACATACTCACAGAACGAACCAAAAGTCCTACTTTGTAACAGTGTATACTAAAAGTTTCAAACTAATAGATCGTTTCCTGAAACCGATACATACTCACTATTTTCAACAAAAATCTCTTTGATATATGACATAAGTAGAATATTGGCAACAATAAAAAAATCCCCTACTTATAGGGAAATAACACTAACAGTGTGAACCAGCTAATAGATTACATATATTCACAAATTACTGGGCTTACATATTCAACTGTTTAGCAGAGCAATACCCTTTTGCTACGATAGACATTGACCAGTAGAGGACAGAACCTTTTTTGTTCGATCTACTTGACATTATTGTTATAATCTATTGCGGTAGATCAGCAAGGCATAATACCTCTCTGGTCTTTTCATCGGATAACATTTTAATCTATAGAGCATTTAGCTCTTAGTTTTTATCCATCTATTTTGTTATTTGTTTTTTCTTTTTTCTTTTCTTGTCATTTTTATTTACACGTATTCACACAAGGTGAAAATTTGGTATTATAGGTGTCTAAATAAATTTCTTTATTTTATTTTGTAGAAATTATTAAACGTTAAGTTTTACGATATACATATCTTTTTAAGGACTCCTGCAAACTAGGGATAAATTACCTTACCCTAATAAACTCCTAATTTTGTTTGCTTATATATAGATTTCATTAAAAAGGGGTTAACCCCCACACAGGAGTTTACCTCTATTTGAAAAACTTTTGATTATCCAAATAAATGATAGCTCAGTAAATTTTAAAGGAATAGTTTGGTTAACTCATAAAGCGTATTTAAGGGGATTATTGATAAAGTGGCAAGCATAAAAAAAGAAACAGAGAGACAAAACTCTAAGAGAGCTCCATATTGAGCTAAGTAAGTTGGATAGACACAACAAAAATACTCCATCAGTAATTTAAATTCAAATAAAACTGATCAATTCATTAAAAAAATGAATATTTAGAATTTTTGGGACAAAATTCATCTTCCTAAAAATTTCACAAGTAGAGATGGTATCTTTAAACAAAGAAATAACGGAACAAGAAGTAGTTTGGGCAATCTCAAAATTGAAACTTGGTTCAGTGCCGGACCCAGATGGACTTGTCAACTAATATTATGTTCTATGTCAAAAAGAAATTTACAGGTATTTGTGTGAAACATTAAATGGAATTAAGAATAATGGTCTGGCCTCACCAGAGATGCTAGAAGCACAGATAATAACTATACCTATAACAAACAAACAAATTTTAGAATGCAGCAACTTTAGACCAATATCTTAACTCAACTCAGATATAAAGATATATACTAAGATCTTAGCTGAAAGACTGAATCATATTAAACACAAGTTGGTTGCCCCGGACCAAACGGCTTTATACAAGGCAGACTGGGACCCGACAATATAAGGAAACTTTTGAATTTCATTTCATATTTGAATCATAACAAAACAGAAGCCATTTTCGTGGCACTCGATGCAGAGAAAACATTTGACAGGGTGGATGTGGACTTTATGTATCTCACCCTGTCAAAATGTGGCCTAGGCAAATTTGCCTCTAAGGCAATTAGTGCTTTATATGTTTATCCATCTGCAAGAGTTATCGGCCAAGGATTTTGCTCTGATAGATTTGTCATCTCAAAGAGCACCAGATAGTGTCCGTTATCCCCACTGGTGTTCGCATTACTTACCAAACCCTTAGCAATAGCTGTGAGGGAATTAGAGCAAGTACATGGTATTGAGATAGATCAGAAACAACACGTAATCTCTTTATATGCTGACGATGTAATAATAACCATGGAAAGGCCAGAAAAGTAATTGAAAGCTTTACAAGAAATTATTGCAAAATACAGTGAGATATCCAATTATAAATTAAATATAAAGAAATGTGATGCTATGACTTTCAATATCGTAAAAAATAAGTTGGAGTCAATTGTCGTATTATATCCATTTAAATGGCAACAATCGATAACCCACTTAGGTATTACCATATTCAGAGATATAAAAAACTGATTAAATTTAACTATCAGAAAGCTCATATAAATATAATAGAGACCATAGCTAATTGGAAAAATTTAAGAGTCTCCTGTTCTTGATTGGTACCCTGATGTGGAGTTCCCCTACTCAAGATACCAAATTAGGGAGCTGTCTAGTAAATAGATCCCCTAATTTGGTACCCTGATTTGCGGTTCCCTCACTTAGAATACCAAATTAGGTCACTGTTTAATAGCTGGCTTCCCTTATTAGTTACCATGATGTTAGGATACCAAATTAGATAAAATAAACTAGTATTGCTGCAGGAAGTCAGGTTTATTGGAACAAAAAGTGCAATGTTTCGGCCTATACAGAGGCCTTTATCAAGCTTGATAAAGGCCTCTGTGTAGGCCAAAATGTTGCACTTTTTGTTGCAATAAATCTGCTTTCCTCCAGCAATCCTGAGTGCCTGGACATAATTTATTTCAACCACTTAATATTTCTCTTGTTAGAGAAATTCAGCCCCTTAACATTCAAATTCAGTTTTTAAAGTTATCTTGACGGGGTGGGGCGTGGCTAACCGCCTGACAAGATGGAGGTCTAATCCTGAGCTCCGGCGCCCGGGCTAAGAATCCAATGCCATCCTAGCACACAGAAACCGGGAAAAGAGCGCAACAGCAAGATGACACAGCCTAAAGCGAGGAAGAATGCTTCCCGAGCGGAAAAAATTAATTTTTTTGGCCCCAAACCGAGTCAAGCCGTGAGTGACTCCCAGCTGCCTAATCAAGATGGCGACGAGGAGGCCGAACAAGGGGATCTTCCACAGCCTATTTCAGGCAAGGAGGGAATACTCACCCCGAGCCACCTCACGAAAGCAATGGATGCTTTATCCCAGAAACTTATCACTGCATGGCAACACTCAATGGACTCCCTCCGCAAGGACGTCCAAGAACTGGGCCGCAGAACAGCACACATTGAAACCAAGATGGACGACTTCGCGACGGCCCACAACGACATGGCGGACCATGTGGACGTTATGGCGGACAAGATAACCCTCATGGAATACAAGCTAGCCGACCTAGAAGACCGATCGAGGAGAAACAATCTCCGGTTAAGAGGTGTGCCGGAATCAGTCTCACAAACAGAGCTACCGGCCTATGTCAGAGGATTGATCCGAGCGTACGGCCCTGAGATACCATCCGACATGCTTTTGGTAGACCGAGCGCACAGGGTCCCGAAGCGGCGCCATATACCTGACACCACACCCAGGGATGTTCTAATCCGCATTCATTATTTTCATATTAAAGAACACATTCTCCGAGAAAGCAGAAACAGGAATGCGCCTCATGAGGACTTCCCTACGGTACAGCTATTTGCCGACCTCTCCGCTGCCACACTTAGACGCCGAAAGGAATTCGCCCCAATAACCGATGCTCTCCGCACCCATGGCATACGGTATAGATGGGGGTTCCCAACCAAACTCCTTGCGCATAAAGATGGCAGCTTTAAAACCATTCTGTCGCCAGAAGATGGACTCAGGAAATTAAAAGCGTGGGGCATCACCACACAAGAGAATGCCGAAATGGACAATGCACGAGGGGGAAGACTCCGGCTGGAGTGGACGAAATCGCCCACCAAACGCTAAACGCTGCATAACCGGGAGGGCCCTCCGCAAGTATTCTGAGCCTGATAGCTCACAGCATCACCACATATAGCCCCTACCCTCGGGCCCCTACGAACTTCTTACATACAAACTTTATCCTCCCACATGAGCTTATACAAGCTATCTTGAAACCGGTGGGATTCGGGTCTCGGGCGCCTCGACCTGCCCGCCTCCCTCCTTGCGGGGGGGCCGGGTGGGGGGATGCGTCCCGGAATCTGATCGGTTGTGTTACTTCAGTTGGGGGGGCTGTGGGAACTGGCCGCATAGCTATCTGGGAACTCTAATGTTTGCTATGTGACTGAGGTCTTGGGCTCCTGTTTGAATCTACAAATGGAAAAACTTTATTCTCACACAAGAGATTTATATGATAACTTGACACCGGTGGGTAATCCGGTCTCGGGCGCCTCGGCCTGCCTGCCTTCCCCCTTTGGGGGGGCCGGGCGGGGGCATGCGTCCCGGGATCTGATCGGCTGCGATTCCTCAGTCAGAGGGGTGGAGGGAACTGGCCACATGGCCATCTGGGAGCCTTATTGTCTACTGTGTCACTGGGATACTAGACCCTTGTTTTTCAAATCTACAAATGCCATAACTTTATTATCACATATGGGTTATACAAGCTAAATGGATGTGGGTGTGGACTCGGGTCTTGGGCGCCTCGGCCTTGGGCGCCTTGGGAGCCGGGCGGGAGGACGCGTCCCGAGATCTAATCTGACGTGCTACCTCGGTCCACGAGATTGGGAGACCTGGTCGCATAACTACCCACAATTCTGCTGCCTGTTGTGTAGCTGAGATCCTAGGGCCTCTATTTAGATCTGCTAGCGGCCGGTGGGCGGTTGGGGGGTGATATTGGGGGGGAGATTGGGGGGGAGATTGGGGGGGGGCGCCTTGGCCTCCTCCTCTCCGCCTGGAGCGGGGCGGGGGACGCTGATGTGCTCGCGCTCAACTCGAGGGACCGAGATGGGGAGGTCATGAGAAACACTGAACCCAGAGTAGGTACTTTGACCCCTGGCCAACCGCTTGTTGAAACACCCCACCGCCCCGAGCTGCCACCTATGGACACTGCCTGCCACTCATCGACTCAAATAACCCTTTCTGTTCAGATCAAGTTTGATAACACTAAAGCCCGATAGCCACACGAATTGGAACTGATTGTTCCTACCCAACGCACGCACCAAAATTCCCTTTGGGAACACATGTAAATACTCTTTCCCTAAGTTCACACCTAACCCCAACCTGCACCTACCCGTCCAAGTTCTGAAAACCCTCACACGGCCTTCAACTACCACCATATGCCGACCACATGCACATTATGTCATAACAGCCATTGCAATAGCAATACACTTAATCTTTAAAATTCATAAAAATACGCTCCATTAATGTACGCGGCCTCAACACGCCGCATAAGAGGAGAATCCTCCTAGACGCAGCAAAAAAAGACAAAATAGACATCCTATGCATCCAGGAAACGCACTTCGTACATAACCGCATCCCCAATTTCGCGGCCAAGGAATATCCAACCCAATACCACTCATCACACACTTCTAAAGCTAAAGGAGTCTCAATACTGCTACACAGCTCCCTCACGTTCGAATTACTGCAACTCAAGAAAGACACGGGAGGCAGATACATCATTCTACACTCCATTATTAACAATAAAACGTACACGATAGTAACAATCTATGGCACAAACTCCAACCAAAGAAACTTCCTACACCACGTACTATCTAAGATACCGACACCACAATTGCCTCACTTGATACTGTGTGGAGACTTAAACCACGTTTTACACCCTCATCTGGACACGACAGTGCCCCCACACACACGGAGACACACATCCCTCACACCCAAATGCAAGGCACTTACCAAGCTACTTATGGAATATGACATTTATGATGCTTGGAGAACTAAACATCCTAACAGTCGAGAATACACCTATTTCTCACCCATGCACAAGACGTATTCTAGGATTGATCATGCTCTAGTAGCCCGCTCACTCTTACCCTCTATAAAAGATTGCCATATAGGAGACATAATATGGACAGATCACGCCCCAATAGACATAACCCTAATGGAAAGCTTCCCACACAGGGGCAGAACTGCATGGCGTCTGCCTGACTACCTTTTACAGAACCATGACTTCAAAACAACGCTGCAAACAGAAATTAGGTCATACTTTAACGCAAACGACACACAAGACATCTCCCCTGTGACACTGTGGCAAGCACATAAAGCTGTCCTAAGGGGCATCGCAATAAGCAAAGCAACCCACGTTAAAAAGACAGCACTACAAGAATACAATACACTACTTAAAACACTAAGAGATCAAACCAATGCACAACTTCTCAAACCAACAGAGGCAGGGTTAAAAGCTATATCGCAAACAAACAAGAAACTTAACGAATACCTACTAGCCAAGACAATGTCAACATTGCAAAGGCTCCAGGCCCATACGTACTGCCGGGGTAATAAGGCGGGTAAAGCTCTGGCTTCCCTCCTGCGCCACAAACAAAGCCAATCTAAAATCCCATATCTAAACAAACCAGATGGCACAAAGGTTTTTGACCCACAAGACATTAATAATACCATGGCACTGTACTACGCCTCGTTGTACAATCTCAATCAAGACCCCAACACGCATCAACCAACACATCAGGAAATAAAAAATTTTCTCTCACAGACCACACTTCCCACGCTAACCATAGACCAACAAGACATTTTACAAGCCAAAATCACCCTGACAGAAATCACAGAAGCCATCAAAGTCCTCCCATTGGGGAAATCACCCGGTCCAGATGGATTCACAAACACTTACTATAAAACCTACTCTGATCACCTAGGACCATATTTACTTAAAGCTCTGAACCACATCATAGACTCAGGAACTATAGCACCAGAAATGCTTCTAGCTCATATCGCAACCATACCCAAACCTGGTAAGCCTCCAACTGTACCTCAAAACATGAGACCCATATCCCTGCTCAATACGGACACAAAACTTCTCGCAAAAATATACGCGAACAGGGTATCGCGCATGCTTCCCTCCCTAGTGCACAAGGATCAGGTTGGGTTTGTTGCAGGTAGACAGGGAGCGGATGGCACAAGGAAATTGTTAGATTTGCTGTGGAGCGCGCGGAGGGGGAGGAGACCCAGTGCATTTCTGTCACTTGATGCTGAGAAAGCATTTGATAGGCTTCACTGGGGCTTCCTCTCGGCTGTCCTCGAAAAATTTAACTTCCCCCCGAGATTTATGTCTCTAGTCTCAGCATTGTACTCTAAACCGAGCGCCAGAGTAGCGAACAGCGGATTCACTTCCACAGAGTTCCCAATTACAAATGGAACGAGGCAGGGCTGCCCCCTGTCCCCCTTACTCTATGTCCTGGCACTGGAGCCTCTGGCACATCTCATACGCCACGACCCACATATCCGAGGAATTGAGGCAGGCAAAACTGAACATAAGATCACAATGTTTGCAGATGACATAATGATATCACTCACGAAACCACACACCTCACTGCCAAAGGTCGCAAACTACCTGCTGTCATATAGCACCTGTTCATATTACAAATTAAATGTCACCAAAACAAAAGCAATGCACCTCTTCATGCCAGACCAGACACTCAGCACTTTAAAACACACATATGCATACCAATGGGATAAGAACAATCTTACATTCCTAGGCGTAGACTTCCCTACCAATCCTCAACATTTATTCCAAGCCAATTATGACGTGTTGGCCAAGGAAATTAAGCAAAGGTTATCTACCTGGCAAGGGAAATATGTTTCCTGGCTGGGCCGCATAGCGGCTACAAAAATGATTCTCTTACCCAAATTGCAATATCTATTCCGCACTCTTCCTATTGCACTCCCACCACATTACATCGAATCCTTGCAAAAACTGTTCAATGACTATATTTGGAATTACAAAAGACCTAGGATAGCAGCCGCGACACTTTACAAACCCTTTAAAGAGGGAGGTTTGGCTGTCCCCAATATCGGCAAGTACTACATAGCATCACAACTGAACCCATTAATCTCCGCATGCTACACCAAGACCCGACCGACCTGGCTCAACATAGAAGCACAATTCACTGATAATCATACACTCACAGAACTAATGTGGCTTCCACGGCACACAAGACCCAAACACAACCACATGCTACCTACCACGTCTCTAACTCTTGCTATGTGGGACACATATCAGAAAAGGCACAAAGATTACCTCTCCATCTCGCTAACAACCCCTATTATGGCAATAGCGACTCTATTACCTACTTTCTCCGCGACCATATGGACCGCGTGCGGAATATACCAAGTACAACAACTCCTAGCTGGCCAAAAAATGCACACGTTCCAACATCTTCAAACCACATTTGGATTACCCAAATCCGCCTTTCTCACCTACCTTCAACTAAAGTCCTGGCTCACAAAGCAACTACCTATAACGACTTCTGCAAAAGGCAAAACAACACACCTACATACACTACATCTTACAGACCTTTGTATCCAACAAAAAAACCCCACCAAAGTCATTTCTACAATATATGCACTCCTCACAAGACAACTGCCCACTGGGAAACCCTCCTTTGTCAAAGCATGGGAGGCAGACTTCCAAAAGACACTGGACCAAAACCAGTGGACAAAAATTTACTTAGCAAACAAGACGCTCACCCTATGCAATGCACACATTGAACTAACCAGAAAGGTCCTCTACCGTTGGTATATGGTACCTGCAAAACTCAAACACATAGACCCAAACAAGTCAGACTTATGTTGGAGGTGTAAAATGGCTTCCGGAACTATGTACCACATATGGTGGACGTGCCACAAGATCTCAAGGTTTTGGGAATTAGTGGGGCTACTAATTAAAGACTCAACGACGGTAACAATCCCATTAAGCCCGGAGATATATCTTCTCCAACTCCTTCCAATGGACATGACAAAAGCTGCAAAATACTTAACTTACCACGTATTAGTAGCAGCTCTATCTACCATCAGTAGAGCTTGGCTCTCTGAAGCTCCTCCTGACATAACTTCTTGCATCCAGATAATCCAAACCACCAAGACATATGAAATTATGGCTAGACAAACTAGACCCCTCAAACCGTTCTGGAGGGAAGCTTGGAAGCTTTGGGACTCAGGCCTACTCAAACAGGAAACCCTGTCTATGTCTAGAGCCACACGCTCCCCACCCACACATCAGGGGATTAAGGCCACCTAAGACCACCTAAGGAACAATACAGCTAAACACACCACACACCTCAACCACATGGCATATGGAGATCGAAAGCCAATCCCCTTTCCCCCCCCCTCCCCCCCTTCCCATCCTATGTTATTTCACTTCCCTTCCCCCCAAGCTAGGTATTACAATGAGTATAATGCAAAGGTCAAGCGGCAATTGCGCAGCCACCCAAGCTGCACGGAAAACAGTGGGGCCTAAAGTAACACAAATGGAGCAGATCACGGAATAGTTAAGCAACGACACATTGTGAATGAGCAAGCTGAAGTTTATGCCAACCCCTTGCATTTGGCTCACCCAATTGTGGCCTGCGCGACACACTGTGCCGCACTCTCCACTCTGACTGCAAATCTCTTTTCCTTTCCTTGATAGAGCGTAATGTGTTACTTCAAACTACCGCACCCATTGTCTTGTTGTTTCATTATCTTGTTGTCTCATTGTTGTCTCATCTCTGCAACTCATGTAACCACTGATGCATCTGTATAATGCGTAACTTTTGTAACAACTGTACCCATTGTTATCCACTTGCCTTTTTGCTGAATATAAACTCAATAAAAAGATTGAACATAAAGTTATCTTGACAGGCAGGAAAATATTCAGACCTGTCCAACACACTCCCTCCTTTTATTGTCCTGTTGCCAACCCCCAAAGCAGCAATGCCTCTCAAACCCCCCTCCATCCCCCAGCGGCTATTAGTGGTAAAGTGAAAAAAAGTATAGAAAGAAAGAGTAGATGTCTTTAAATACACACAATAACTGTGAGAAAAGAAAAAAGGCACGCTTCTGGCACGCACTGGAACGCCTGGACTTACTGATCACCAGATACAGGCTGGGGATATAAACATTACCCCAGGGTAAAATAATCCATAGTAGGAAGAAGGAATTTTGAACCCATCCACCATGAGCACCATCAGTTTTTGAAATAGGAACATACCAATGCTGCTACATTTTGTTTTAAGTTTAATTTTTTTTTTTTTTTTTTTTAAGATTTTTAAGTTTTCATTTTGCTTGCTCAACCCAGGCACATTCTTGTACAGTATGCCAAAAATAAAGTGTTTCACTGAGAATATAATGATCTCCATTATGCAGGCCTTTTATGTGTGTATAAGGTTACTATATTCATCCTAGCACACCCATATATAATGCGAGTTGCAGTTCCCTTTGATCGCTTAACTGATTACCTAGTACATTTTGAGAAGTATACACCTAATACAATAAAATATATAAGGTACATTTTGTGAAAATATATATATAAATATACAGAGAAACATGGGAGCAAGGCTTGATAAGCCACCATCTTCAGAGGCATGTGGTGTGGCCCTTAATGCTGCTAACATGGTCTGCTCTTGGAGCTTTTTGGATGCCTTGCAAGGTGTCCTCATATCTTCCACTAGCGTAGTATTTGTTCATGTTATGCTGAACTTACAGGGCTCATTAGTTATTAATTATTAGTTGGCAGTGGAGAAGCTTGGTTCGCAAGTGACCATCTTCCTCTGTGGTCAGACCACGCCCCCCAATTATCTTTTTTTAAGTGTACTGATGTATTTTTATTGTGATCTTACAGTATGAATAGAAACCTGTTAATATAAAATTAACAAAGGGAGTTGAATATGTGGGGGCTATGTGTTTGCAAAGTGTAGGGATTTTAATACTTCCAGGTATTCTATTAACAGCCCTCATCAACTATGTTGATATTTATTTTCTTTAAACTGCTGTGCCAGTAAAGCACATGTTCAAGCACATTTGAATCTCCCATTAGCTGTTTAAATCACATTTCCCTTATTGAGAAATATACCAAATAAGTGATGCTTGGGTTTCACCCAATATTCTCATTGAGCGTAAAATAAAATGCACTGGATTGTCACATATCGCACCTATTGAACTCCTGCATAGTCAGCTAGAGAAAAGCAATGGTTAGTCATTGTACTTGCGTAAGAACAATGCACTTTCTGGTAACATATTGCTCATTCTTAATAGGAAATTTCCTGAAACATTTAACAAGAATGTGGTTTATATTACACTATGTTATAACAGATAATAGATAATAGATGAGGAAAAGACAACCAGGAAGCACCCCAAAAACATGCTCTATATATACAGCTCCTGTATCCACTTAGTTTATATTACCTTGATCTCTCTCTAGAAGCAACAAGCTGAAGTTTAAGGGTTTCCACTGATAACAAGGTAAGACTACTTTACATGCATATTGTTCTTTGAGGCAGTGATAAAATTATGAATATAATATAGTAACAACTAATAACAAAAAAAACCTTCTGTTCAAATACTGTTGATACTGTGTTAATTTGGTCAACTTACATGTAGCCCTTATTAATTGATTGACTTTGGGGCAAACGACTCATTTCAGATAGCGAGTTCTCTCCCAAAACATAACTAAAGGATGTTCAGCACTTATTTGAAGTATTTGATGAAGAACTAGCTCATTAAATTAGGACAAACTATAATTTTGTGTATATATTGCCATTTTAAAATACCCAATTCAAATATTTGCTGTTTACATAAATATTATTTTATAATATTTGGCAGAAGCTGTGGGTTATAAACTTTGAGAGGGTTAATAGGATTATCATTTGTATTGCACTGTTGCAGACGGCATATGTTGACTGCCCTCCTGATGGTATTGGTGTGTATTGTGAATTATACTGAGTCTCTAAACGGTATAATTTTCAAAATATCTACCTGCATATTGGCTTTTGCATCTTTTAAGTATGGCATGCAAAGTGCCCAGAACATGTTTTCTTTACAGCTACTGATTATTTAGCACTGTTACAGAAACATAAAAACATAGAATGTGACGGCAGATGAGAACCATTCAGCCCATCTAGTCTGCCCAATTTTCTATATATTTTCATTAATCCCTGGCCCTATTTTATATCTATAAGGATAGCCTTACTTTAACTGTACATTGCAGGAAGGGGAGATGAGACAATAATGTCCATTGTGCCTCTGGACATTCATAGAGAGTGTTTAAAAACAGTAACCAAAAATATATCTTTAGCCGCTTGTGACCTGCTTTGGAGGATTTATTTTTAAATCACAGATTGCATAGAAGGCACTAAAAGATACTATATGTTGCATATTAATTAGTCTTCTTTTAAAATCTGCAGTTTCTTAAATTAACACATATGTCATAAACAGCATACAACTTTGGCTACAGTTGAAATGAATGTGTGAGTCATGGTCTCATTTGTTCATTTTTAGCATGCTCAGTACGAACAGTTTGAAATTTTTTCTTTAAACACAAAAGTAGAGGTTTAATCAAATGGAATATGGATTATAGTGAATAGTTTTGGAATCTAGCTATAACCTGTAAGTACAATTAAGCCAATGTTAAAAAATATATTTTTGGGAGATCCTATTTTATAAATAGCTTACAGGAATGCAATGTAGTATCAAACTCTCTCATTGTACCATTTCCTGACGTTAAGGAGAAGGAACCATAAGTAATGGAACCTACCTTTCAACAAGGATATTTCTGCTTTTCGATTGTAGTAAAACTAATATTGATTAAATAAAACTCAATTTATATTTTAGGAAAATGCTCTTGATTGCGTTCCTGTGTCTCTCAACATTACTGCAACTGTCTGTTGCAAATGTAAGTAAAACACTATTCTTTTCAATCACACCCTGACCTTGTAATACCACAGACCTCCCAATAACATTCCATTCACAATCTCTGAATGAGAGTTTCTGACAAAACTTTTATTATTTAATTATAAGTCTGTGACCTCTGGGATTGCACGCTAACTGGTCCAGGATTACTATTAAGCTGAGTAGGCAACTACATACTGCTTGTGTGATAGAAGCATGGTAGGTTACTGCCTAGTCACTGCAGCTTCCACTGCTGCACTACTAGCAGTGAGTTCTAGCAGTTATTAGAGGTAAGTATCTCCACTGTTACAACCAGAGTGGAATTCCTCTGATATGGCTATAGAAGGCAATGTACAATGCATAACACCTGCTGTGGGGCTGAATTAAAAATGGGACCAAATACTTTTTTTATTTATTTTTATTTATTTATTATTTTTTTAAAATTTATTTTTAATACTCATTTTTCAAGTTCAGTAGGTAGAGACATTTGGAAGTAACCATGCAAAGGCTAGTTACAAACAGTGAATGAGAAGTCTGTTGTCCTTCTCAAGGTCTAAGATTGAGTAGACACCATACTTCCTCTTTCAATGAACAAAAATGGTTATTGAATGCCATTACTTTACTTCAATGTTCACTAAATTAAGAAAAATGTTGTTGAATGAGATGCTCGATAAATTTATCTTTTTAAACTCAATTTAGACTCTTTCCAAACTCAAAGTAATTCATTTTAAGCTCTCATTAGATTAGTTTCATTTCATTGTTTACAAAGGAAAAATATAGTCATAAAAATTGTAAGATTAATTCAATGTTGCATTAATTTCAAGGATGAAGCCATACTACCAAATTGGCCATATAAACGAATAAACGTGAAGAGCAGAAGTGCATTACCCACAGAATCTACCGGGAGACCAGTTACAATTCCTAAAGAAAACATTGACAAAATGGTGAGTATCAAAATGCTTACCACGTACACCATCATTACAGGATAATAGTCAGGAATTGTCCAGGGAATCAATATAGTGTACAAATTAGTCAAATTGGAAAAATCTACATCTCAGCTATTTGCAGTCGAAGATATTTTGGCCTGACATTTTCAACTCATTGGCCTATTTCAGACAATTCTTAGCAGATACAATAGCCTTGCTTATTCCCCAAACACTAGATTATAGTGAATTTCCAACTGTTGGCAAAAATAGGCAAGTCATAATTAGTTGCATTTTGATGTTGTGCGAAAATACCAAAGTAAGTTGTCCTGCTAGGTGTATTATATGTCCTGCACATTCACGCATTCGTAGAGCTATATTCAAGAATTGTGGAAAAACCACAATTCATAATGTTTCAGGATTATTTACTAACATTTGATTTGGAATTAAAATTGAAGTCTACATTTTAGGCCAAACAAAAAATGTAAAACTTTTTTATGAATTTTACCAGTTTGTTTACAATTACAATAAAAAAAAATACATTGGATATCTGACAATTCACCTTCAGGGAATTACCTTTATTGAACTAATTTAGAATATAATTTATATTGGTTAACTTTTGAATTAGAATGTATTAACCAGTACATGTAAATGATGGTAGTTTTTTCTTTTTTGAACAGCTAAATAAAAAAAAAATAACATTAATTTTTTCTCACCCACCTACTGAACAAAAATGCACCTTTCCATAGAGCATTTTCTCTACAACTGTCATGCTAAAAAAAAGCTATATAGTGATAGACACAAAGTACTGGATGCTAAGTTTAGGTATCTGTTAAACCAGAAAATCCACACGTAATAACAAGGGATTATATCACTTTGAAAATGTTCTTAATAGAACAAGAGAATAGGGTGTGGCTTCCCTTTCATTACATAAGGCATATTTACAGTATATTAAATAAAATGTAATGCATAGCTAAATTGACCAGAATGAATATCTTATTCACTACAACCTGTAGGTAGTTTTAATTATATATATATTAAAAAAAAAAAAATGTTCGACAAAATATAATTGCTGTATAAAATATTTCATTTTGGAGGCAGTAGGTATTATGTAAGAATAATTTAATTTATCATAGATAAATATTTGTTTATTGCTACAAAAGAAAATGTGTCATGTATTAAGTAATTAGCAGATTTTGTTTTTTATAGCATTAATTTCAGCTAACTTGTAGGCACTACAGATAACAAAAGATTTTTTTTTTTTTATTAAAAACTTTACATTTTTTTACAGGCCAATGTACCGTTCTCTGCACTGTCAACAAGCAATGCCGATGTCAGGAAACTTATTATAGACACACATAATTACCTGAGAACATTAGTTAAACCATCTGCAAGCAACATGTTAAAAATGGTAAGAACATCTTGCATTTAATATATATAGTTTATCTGTCTATCTATAAATTAGTTTTTTTTCTAACGAGCATGATAATATATAAATTCATGAAATGTATGAAAAGGAATACATCATATTATCGTTTTCTCTCCAAATCTTTTCTGAGCATATCATTTACAAAAACATTGCTAAATTAATGGCATTTAATAAATTATTAGAAATAGCAGCTTTTGCGTTGGAGTGTTACTCCCTCTATTCTCCACAACATTGCCACAACGTTCCCCCTGGTTCAACTTATGATGACAACAACCAGGATACTAAAATATATTTTTACTTTGTCACTTGAAGAATCGTAATAATGAATGATTTTCTAAACTTGCATTAAACCAAATACAGTTGTTAAAGGGTTTCTCCAGGCATGATGACCACTTCAGTAATTTTAAGTGGTCGTGGTGCCTGAAATCAATATGGGCAGTAGCAAATTTGCAGTGTTTAACCCATTTTCGGTCAAAGGTGTAACCCCATGTCTAGCAGCATCATTGTCTTTAGTCATCCCAAAACTACTGGTGGGCTACTGTCTGTTCTATACAGGTACTCTCTGCCAGTCTGAATAGAGAAGGGATCAGCATCCATCTTCTGCAGCTTTGCAGATGCTGGATGTACGTCAACAGAGCTAGAAGGACCCTCAGCGCCTAGAGTAAGATACCAAAACATTTCGCAACATTTTATCCAATTACCGGGGAATTGGACCAGAGTATAGAGCAGGCTGTAGTCGTTATGTTTTTTTAAGAAGAAGCATCTGTAAGTTGCTTTTTACGTTATAATTAAGGTATCTCTCTAATGTGTTGACATTAGTCAACCAAAGGTTTTCTCCTATTGGAGTTTGTCCCTAAACACCAAATCTCAGATTGCAAAATGTGGGCAAACGTAGCAGACTGGAAGAATAATACAGTCACTTATTGTCACAACTGGCATGTTTTTGTAT
Source organism: Pelobates cultripes (assembly GCA_933207985.1). Lineage (NCBI taxonomy): Eukaryota > Metazoa > Chordata > Amphibia > Anura > Pelobatidae > Pelobates > Pelobates cultripes. The sequence continues at coordinate 27,966,742 of OW240913.1, read as the reverse complement.
ATTGACTTTGATTGAAAACAAAATGGAGTTTAGTAAATAAACCCTGATAGGTTCTCAAAAAGAAAATGTTGATTGAAATCTTAGTTCAAAAATTGGAGAATCTCTGTTAATTGCATCAAACCCATACACATTAATGACACTTTTTTTTTTTTCTGCAATGGAAAGATGTGGCCTTTCAGTATACTATCTCAATAACTTATTCTTGACTTGTTCTCGATTCCAGGTGTGGAATGATGCTGCAGCTCAGACAGCAGCAAGGTATGCCAGCCAGTGCATTGCTGGTCATAGTGCTCCAAATCTCAGAACAATCCCAAGTAAGTGACAATATGTCTTCAGTTATAGAATGAATGTGATGAGGCCATCAGTGCTAGCAACTCTGATAAAAACTATGCAACCTTGAAGCAAATGATCATGCATTTCGGTCATAGGGATTTAGAATATGTAGAAGCTCTGGCAGGGAGTGAATTTCACACGTGGAGAAAAAAGGACTCTGCTCAGGCAGGAAACATTAAATAATAGATTCCTTATGTTCATCAGACTGACCTCTGTCATTCACAGGGGATCAGGCTGGCAAGAAACACAATAGCAGTTAAGGCATGAAGTAGCCATTCTTGGACTAACAAAATAGTATAAAAATAAAGAATCATGATGCGCTATTAAGACCTAGAAATACTGACTTTTACAGCAGAACAAGCCGACAATCCTACATAAAAAATACACAAAAAATATTTTCAAAGTCTGTCATAACAAAGGTCATCATCACTATGAAAGATTATTCATGTATTTATAGCTTGCTATATGAAGTGTCATACTCGAATGCATTTAGCAATAAAATCTAACTGTAACCATTTACATATTAGGGGATTCATGTAAACTGACATGCTGAGGTGGAAAACTGAGAATAAAATTATTTTATTCCACATTTTTCGGCTCAGATACCAACTCAACAAAAGTTACGAACATTTGATTTCCAGATAACCCATCTAAGAAAAGAGAAAAGAGAGATAACAATAACAATAAATATAACAATATATATTCATGAGAACACATTTTATTAGTCATGGTTAACTAGATAAAATTAACCGGAGATCTGGGGTTAACTTTACCGCATGATGTACCTGGTCCGTCATTCGTTGTTAACTGCTTCCCTGCCATGACGGACCAGATCCTTCATCCGGCAGGAAGGGGTTAACTAGATAAAATTCTCTAAGTTTGATGTATTTTAAGTTTCTTCATTTGGGCCTAAAACTTAAAATTCATTTTGAAATCACTGTTAATTTCCCGACAATTCACAGAATAAGGCTGATTGTGTAAGTGCGGATGCATTTAAGGATACAAAAAAAACTAAAACGTATTTTTCCTTGTGCATTTTAGATTTCAATTGTGGTGAAAATATATTTCTATCAACATTTAAAGCCTCGTGGGATGATGTGCTTAAATCATTTTATAGTGAAGTTGTTGATTTTATATATGGGTATGGACCAAGACTTCCAAATATACAGACTGGTCATTATACACAGGTAAGTCCTACCATACAGAACATATAGTATGTGTTTAAAGTGTACATTAAATACAATTACATAAATATATACCTTTGAGTAGTGATATAGCATTGACTATGTTCACATTATACAGAGTTTTATAAGTGGGTGATGTATTCTAATTCAAGGTTGACCTGCAATAGTCACCCAGAACCTTGCCATAAAAACTCCCTGCAAAAGTCCATCATTTGGTAGACCTCTTTTCCTCTAATAAATCAAAGAGATGTAATTCCAGAGATCTTTTATATCCTTTGTAATATTATGGATCTTATGAAATTACAAGGATAAGCCTGATGGGGTGCATTTTCCTAAACTATTAACTTGATATTTGCCAGCCAATGAGATACATATACTGCATATCTGCTAATTCTACAGGAACATATAGTCAAGTGGAGATAGTGGGAATGTGGGAATGTCTTTTTTTACCAAATTTAAACACATCTCTCTCATATTAAAAGCAGAACTAATTTAATTATAGACTTAATTCTAATATTTTATATTTTTACAGCTTACATGGGCCACCTCCTTTCAGGTTGGATGCGCTGTTGCCCAGTGCTCAAATGCTAAATACACATACAACTATGTCTGCCATTACTGTCCACCGTAAGTATTAACTAATAATTTCTGTTAGTAAAATTTTTGTCTTTTGTTTATCTTTATAATCTCTTGGAAATAATCATGTTGACTAATTATTATTTATGATAATTTTAGAGGAAACTTCAATAGCTCAATTGGCTTCCCATACAAAGCTGGACAGGCATGTGGAGATTGCCCATCATCATGTGAAAATGGCCTGTGCAGTAAGTAATGAAATGCAACTGTTTTTCCATCCATCATTCCACACATCAATCCATCCATCCATCCATCTTCTCTCTCTCTCTCTCTCTCTCTCTCTCTCTCTGTTTTTATCTTTCTTTGTCTGATTTATCTGACTATACATCTGTTTTTTTTTCTTTTCTGTTTTCTTGTCAGTCTGTTCATAGTAGAAGTTTTATAGTCCTCTGATGATATTATTATTTATGATATAAATTATTTTTTCATTATTTTGCTGTTTTAAAATTAATTCTTTTTTTTTTTTTTTTTTAGCAAATCCTTGTCCCTTGCAGGACTGGTTTGCCAACTGCAAAGAATTTTATTTTGGACAAAAATGTGATGCAGACCTTGATAGAGATTGTCCTGCGACTTGCCGGTGCAATAAAAATCAAATAAAATAGCACTCTAGTATTTTTCCAGTTGAAAAAGTGTAACATAATTTATTATGTATTGTTTATGTATGATGTAACATCAATATTAATGTAAAAGAATATTATTTGCTACATGTCAGTATTATTATATTTAATTATTACGAAATATGGATTATATATATATAATGTATATGTAATATTGTATCCATGTTATCTGTTAAAAATATGCAACAATTTAAAATGTTTCAATCCTGTTTAAGGAAGCACCAGTATATTTAATTATTATTATTATTATTATTATTATTACTACTATTATTATTATTAATATTATTATTATTATTATCAGTAATTTCCGATTTAAAACATTTATTTTCAAATAGTTGTTCATATACATATATATGAAATGAAACATTTGATCTTGCTTATTTATTTTAATAAAAACTCTATCAAACTGATTATGTGATGTTTAATGTATTTTTACTTGCTCTAAATCATTGAAATTAATTTTGTAATTAACTAATACCTAATTTATAACAACTATTTAAGGCAAAAAAAGGTAAATTTAGAAACTAGTGCTGAAAGAGGAATCACAATGCATCAAAATAACATCTCTGTGCCTGTTGTTAAATAAAATCTCCCCATTCCACTTGTATTGCATCTATTGCAAATAATAGTGCATACTGTTACTCACAATGGGAGGCTAGTGATACCCTGAAAAGGTCAGCCCATGTTCTCAGCCAATCACCAGAATTAAAGTCATCACTTTGCATATAGCTGCCAATCACAATAGGGAGAAGAGGGTGTGATAGGTAGCCAGGAACATAACAACTGTGTTAAAATATTAAAAACTTGTTAAATACAACTTTCTCCACTCCCTCTTGGGTAAGATCAACCAATATATACAGGATGGACTTCTGCTTTGTGGGGACTTTAACTTTATCCAATCTCCAACTTTAGACACGTCTCCTTCCCTTACAGGAATGCAGCAGGAGACGCTCTGAAACTCAATGTAAATCATTGACCAAACTGATCTCCCTACATGACCTATACAATGCGTGGAGGACCCTCAATTAGAGTTTAGCGGACACCTGGATGTTCGGGTCCGGCGGGTTCGGCCGAACTTTGAAAAAAAGTCCAAGTTCGGGCTCGAACTTAACCCGGAACTTGACCCTGAACCCGAACCCCATTGAAGTCAATGGGGACCGAACTATTGGCCATAAAAATGCCTCTAAAAAACTCCTGGAAAGGGCTAGAGAGCTGCAAAAGGAAGTAAAATGGGGGTAAGAGTAGGACAAGTGCCCTGCAAACAAATGTGGATAGGGAATTCACTTAAAATAACATAAAAATAAAAAATACAGCTGAGCCATAAAATAGCACTAGATGGAATCTTTGAATTTAGCTTTGGAAGAACATAAATCAAAATCTAAAGCATGGCTGTCAGGAGGATCAACAGAATTATCCATTTGAGAGAGGGTTGGAGTGCAAGGTATTCTCTTTCATTGTTCAAACTGAGCTCAACTCCTGATGCATGGAAAAAAGGCCTTCACAAGCCTCTGCTATTGTGTACATAGTTTATACTAAGTGACCCATAGGTTGAGGAGGCGGTGACCGTGGCGGTGGAGGATGAGGTAGCCAACACTGTATTTTATGTTTGTTTGTTTTTTGTTTTTTTTATTGTGGTAGCTCACAAAATATTGGGACATACAAATAAAGAAACATTTGCGGCCTGCGGTGCATTTCTTGCAGTCCTGATGCATGGAGAAATGCTCAACTCCTGATGCATGGAGAAAAGGCCTTCACAAGCCTCTGCTAATGTGTACATAGTTTATACTAAGTGACCCATAGGTTGAGGAGACAGTGACCGTGGCGGTGGAGAAGGAAGTAGCGGTGGAGGAGGAGGATGAGCTAGCCAACACTGTATTTTAAGTTTTTTGCTCCGCATGTCAACACGAGCCGGTTCCCAAGACACTAATACCTCTTTGGAAGAAGTGAAGGCTTTTTCAAGACCCGTCGGACCACTACAAGTAAAGCGGGATTTTTTGGGAGGGAACTGGGGATTCAAAACATGACTCACTAACCTGGGACGGAACTTACCGAAAAGAGAGTACTCTCAGCCACCCACACCCACTGAAACACATTAGACAAACGGGCGACGTAGGCGACCCGCACGACCTCCCACACACCTGCATAAGTGACAAATATTAGTGTTTTTTAAGATACAATGGGGCCCGACCAACCCTCATCCTACACAATGGCAACCTAACCAACCCTGATGATGAGAACGCTTGAAATACTGCACGCTCTCCACCGACCAAGAGATCAGGATCTCCTCTCTATCACTGACCTGAACCCCCCCTCCACCCTACCTGGACCGACCAGGCAAGGCAACTACCCACCTGACAAGAGGGGACCGGACCTCCCCAGGTGACCTATATGAACCACCACTAAAAGCCAGACAGATCACAGTACAGGAACTAATAGGGGACAATGACCTCCATCACCTCACACTGTCCCTAGGACACGGGTCTGCAGGCCCATGAACACTTATGCAAAGTTTTCTAAGGATTAAGAATATTTAATAATGTTTACTACTGTTTACTACCGTTCTATGATGCTTATGATTGTTTACATCTAGCTCATGGACTAGCTCATGGACTGTCAGGGCATGACCGATCCGCCACCAGACAACATTCCAGCAGACCTTCTTACGAGATCACCGACACCGTACCCAGCCACTCGGCTCGGACACTGGAAACCACAACTCCCTCACACATGACTCATACGTGTAATTTAATTACAAGCTACTGTATTATCAAGGAGGATGTTGACCCTTTCAAATAAATCAGCATATCTCCTGTCTCTCCTTAATTCAATTAAACAAACCACAACTATTACTACCTCAGGATCACAAAACTGTTGAGAACAATTTTGACTGTCCCATTATTTTTAACTCCAGTTTGCAATCCACATTTTTTTTTTTTTTTATTCTTTATTTTTGCAGTTCAGGATTATGGTTACATGCTCAAATAAACATTGTGCAGGATAGAACAATATAGAGTCGTGGTTTGTTGTACAACAGCTGGAAAGGTTGCACTGTATTTTTATATATATTTAAATGGCTTGGATCAGTATGTGTCAAACGTTTCTACAAATGAGCTCTCTCAAGTTATAGTAATTCTAGTGACAACATATTAGTCGCTATATAGTGGGGTGCCCAACAGGTGAGTTAATCTCAATATATTGGTCAGGCTAGGTAACTGGAGGGGGGTGAAAGTAATATTAAACAAAGCATGCTTGGTGCATCTTATGAGTGTGACATTGTAAACCTTCCACAGGTCAGCTGTAAAACCCTTTAATTAACTAAGCAGAGAGAAGACCTGTCTACAAAATTATAACTGTGATTATTGCCTGACTATGGTGTACAAGCTGGGGTTCTACTGGCTTATGGCCTTGTAGGGTAGTAAACGATCCACACTGGGGTTAGACTGGTACCAGGAGATTAGTTGCACTATGGGCTTAAACAGTGAGGGTTAACGTGTGTTTAACGTGTGTAAAAGCATTGCAATTCGTGGTCCCATGTAATGCGCAATATGGAACTCACGATTACTGTTGTTAAGTCCAGGTGGTTCACCCTACGCCCGATGCATGGAGGGCATTGCTGGCATGATGGCCTATGTGCAGGTCTCTGGCGGTGTCTCCTTGCCAGACCCCTCTCTCAATGGGCTGGATGTTGTGGCGCGGCTGCCGAGCTATGCAGAGTCTTGAGTTCCCCCTGCATGGTATAGTCTCCTGGGTAGCGTGTTGGCCGTTAGGCCTGTCTGGTCGCATGGTTGCCCTAGTGCTGGTAAGTCCCGGGTTTTGTCCCTCTCTGTCTCTCCATTGTAGCCCCTTGGCTTGCTGGCACTGCTTTGGGGGGCGGTTCCAATCGCTTGTATTGCCTCGTTCTTTGTGTAGCGTCGGTTCTTGCTGCGCTGGATCCTGAGGTGTTGGAGAGGTGAGTTACTAGTTTGCATCATTTGCTTTGTATTTCCGGGTGGTTTAATTTGCATGTGGGAGAGTGCGCCATTTTCCATCTCTGGGCCCGCTGGTATCTGTGTAGCCGGACGGCCATTTTAGATGCTCGTGGTGTCTGCCTGTATTTGCTGCGTCGTGCTGCAAGCCGTATCCATGAGGTCACCATTATCTCCATTTGGCGGTAGGTAGCTCCTCTGCTCTGCAGGGTGTCCCTGAAGCTAGTACAGAGGAGGTCAAATGTCTCCAGAGGGGACATGGGTAGTTCGGTGCGGGTGCTCCGCTCACTGTGTTTATGCTGGGCGGCCATCTTAGATTTGCCCTGTATGGCTTGTGGCTGGATCGTCTGCTTTCCATCCTGGCCGTTGTGACCAGTGGGGACCGGGATATCCCCCACCGGTCCAAAGGGGGGGGGTAAGCTGAAGAGAAGTCGCATAGGGGCTCTCTCTTAAGTCATTTGGACTTAATGCAGAACTGATTAATGTTCTTTCAATAGTGATGTCGCGAACATAACATTTTCGGTTTGCGAACGGTGAACGCGAACTTCCGCAAATGTTCACGAACGGGCGAACCGCCATAGACTTCAATAGGCAGTAGAATTTTAAAACCCACAGGGACTCTTTCTGGCCACAATAGTGATGGAAAAGTTGTTTCAAGGGGACTAACACCTGGACTGTGGCATGCCGGAGGGGGATCCATGGCAAAACTCCCATGGAAAATTACATAGTTGATGCAGAGTCTGGTTTTAATCCATAAAGGGCATAAATCACCTAACATTCCTAAATTGTTTGGAATACACTGCTTTAAAACATCAGGTATGATGTTGTATCGATCAGGTAGTGTAAGGGTTACGCCCGCTTCACAGTGACAGACCAAACTCCCCGTTTAACGCACCGCAAACAACCGCAAACAGAGGCGGCTCTCTAATTAGGCAGTTTAGGCGGCCGCCTAAACCACCTTATGGCAGACTGTGTCAGGTCCTTGGTCAGTGCCACCAGCCTCACCACTCTCAGCCTCCCCCCACCAGCCTCACCACCAAAAAAAAGCATATGTTCACATTTTTAATTCAGCCCCATAGCAGGTGTTATGCATTGTACGTGGCCTTCTATAGCCATATCAGAGGGATTCCACTTTGGTTGAAACAGTGGAGACACTTACCTGCCCATTAATAATAACTGCTAGAACTCACTGCTAGTAGTGCAGCAGTGGAAGCTGCAGTGACTAGGCAGTAACCTACCATGCTTCTATCACACAAGCACTATGAAGTTGCCTACTCAACGTAATAGTAATCCTGGACCAGTTAGCGTGCAATCCCAGAGGTCACAGACTTATAATTAAATAATAAAAGTTTTGTCGGAAACTCTCATTCAGAGATTGTGAATGGAATGTTATTGGGAGGTCTGTGTTATTACAAGGTCAGGGTGTGATTGAAAAGAATAGTGTTTTACTTACATTTGCAACAGACAGTTGCAGTAATGTTGAGAGACACAGGAACGCAATCAACAGCATTTTCCTAAAATATAAATTAGGTTTTATTTAATCAATGTTAGTTTTTCTACAATCGAAAACCAGAAATATCCTTGTTGAAAGGTAGTTTCCATTACTTACGTTCCTTCTCTTTAACGTCAGGAAATGGTACAATGAGAGAGTTTGATACTACATTGCATTCCTGTAAGTTATTTATAAAATCGGATCTCCAAAAAATATATATTTCAACATTGGCCTAATTGTACTTACAGGTTACAGCTGGTATTCAAACTTATTCACTATTATCTGATTTACATTTGATTAAAAAAAAAACCTCTCTACTTTTGTGTTGAAATAAAAAATATCAAACTGTTCGTACTGATCTTGCGAAAAACGAACAAATGAGAACATGACTCACACATTCATATCAACTGTAGCCAAAAAGTTGTATGCTGTTTCTGACGTTTTTGTTAATTTAAGAAACTGCAGATTTTAAAAGAAGACTAAGTGATATGCAACATCTAGTATATTTTAGTCCCTTCTATGCAACCTGTGATTTAAAAAAAATCCCCCAAGGCAGGTCACAAGCAGCCAAAGATATATTTTTGGTTACTGCTTTTTAAACACTCTCTATGAATGTCCACAGGCACAATGGACATTATTGTCTCATCTCCCCTTCCTGCAATGTACAGTTAAAGTAAGGCTATCCTAGATATAAAATAGGGCCAGGGATTAATGAAAATTAGGCAGACTTCAGCTTGTTGCTTCTAGAGAGAGATCAAGGTAATATAATAAAGGTAATAAATAGAATCACTCATTTGGTATATTTCTCAATAAGAGAAATGTGATTTAAACCGATGATGGGAGATTCATATGTGCTTGAACATGTGCTTTACTGGCACAGCAGTTTAAAGAAAATAAATATCAACATAGTTGATGAGGGCTGTTAATAGAATACCTGGAGAGTCTTTGATGCAAGGCATAACTGTTAAAATTTGGCCTGTGGGCATTGGCATTCACAGGGAGGATAAGAAGGGAGGGGGCACTACCCCGGATTTTTCAGCTTGTTCTGCTATTTTTCATGTGAAATACACTACAATACCGGTGCCGGCCAGTAGGTGGCACTGTGTATGTAGAGAAACAGGGATAAGAAGCTACATCTTATCCCTGATTCTCTCTCCTGACTGGATTCACAGAGGAGTGTAGCGGAGAGCTGATTTTCCACAGCTGAACTCCACCAATATATTAAGATGATGCAGGAACAAGTAATAAATTCAAGAGAATATCCAGCACAATCAGCAATACAATCCAATAGTATCCCATCACCTTTCCCAATCACTGGACGACACACAGTATCAGGAGTAGAACTGAAGTTTAATGGCAACATTCCTGCTTTTATGAGATTCTCCCATGCAAGGGAGGGAGTCACCACAATTAGTACAGTAACCAAATCCCATAGACGTTACCTCCCACACATCTCCTCCCCTTAGATTAGCAATTAACACAATTATACAAGGCATACTTTTCCCCACTTTTTAGATGTACCCCAAATATGGGTGATATACCAATAAATATGGTACCCCCTGGTAGCACTGATCTGGGTGAGAAACATATCCAAAAATCACCCAGATCAGACCAGGGGTTCGGGAGTTATGGGAAGATAAAGTTTTGACCGACCGCATGGGTAAGGTAGCCGAAAATAGTTTCATGAGATCTGGCCCTGCGGTCGGTCTCCATTTGTGCCCCAAAAGTCCCGAAAGGCTATACCATCCATAGTGAAGTCGGTAACCAGATGAATCCCCTAGTTCGTGGGATTCATCCTACCGAACGACGGACCGTTCGTGTGTTTTCATCAGTGTTTTCTGAAGCCCTGGAGGTCTTAGCGGTGTTCGGCTAGTTGAGTATCCGTTTTGAGTTCCAGACACTCCATGACCAAACACCGCTTGTGATGGAACCAGCCTCGCCACTGGACATTGGAGAAGACTGATTGCCAGCCTCCTGCCATGTGACTATGGCCCCTGGGATGTATTGCCTGCTCTCCTGTACTGCTGAGGATTGCTACCAACTAGGTGGATTTGGCTATGGAATTTGTGTAGTGCCCTCTGTTGGTAGCAACAGTAATATGCACTACCTGAATAGCAAGACTGGTAATTTGCATATTCGGATAGATTTGCATATTGCTAATTCTGTATGCAGGAGAGACATTTTGTGTTAATTATGGTCTTCCCCACCCATTTATAAATATGTAATTATGTTGTAATAAGTCACTGTATGTTGCCTGCTATGATTTGATTGTTTGTAATTTTATTGTGTTTTCACAGCAATGTTAATGTAATGACCATATGGGCTAGTCCCAAGTAAAATAAAGTTTTAGACATTTCTACTTCACCCTCAATTTGGAATCCTGTCTCTTATTGGGGGGAATCTGCTACAAGGGATTGCTATGCTCTGCATATTCCCTTGCTATAATTACTCCTAAGCTCTTTTAAGAGCTTGTTCCTGCTTTGCTCGGAAGGAAGAGAGGTTCGGCCTGCGGTGGTTGTGGTGTCGACTAGAGTGCTTGGAGCCCTCAAGAAGTGCTATGATCATCCATCAATGGAGGTACCCAGTCGGGGTGCCAGGTGATCCGTTACAACACTGTTCACGGGTTTAAGATGGCTGCCGCCACGTGTTCGGCTGCCGAAATGGCGGTCACCCAGGTAATATAGCAGCGTGTTCGTATGTACAAGGG
>OW240913.1:27903480-27948060 GCA_933207985.1 Pelobates cultripes | reverse complement strand
CGTGGTCTGACCACCGAGGAAGATGGTCACTTGCGAACCAAGCTTCTCCACTGCCAACTAATAATTAATAACTAATGAGCCCTGTAAGTTCAGCATAATCTGAAAAAATGTAAACACAATGGATGGAGCAATTTGAATTTTACCACATGACAGGAGGCTTCATATTTGCATATCTTTCTTTACTGAAAACTCCAGCAGCATAGAAACAGTAACAACCAATCAGAAAAAAGATATGGTGCCCATAAAAGGCCCTGTCTATGACATCACTTCCTCTTTCTTTGCTGCTCCAGCCATATTGCCCTGAATTCAATAATTACGTGCAGAGATATTTCAGACGCTACGTCAGCGGTTGGGCCCACTAACAATAGACTTGTTCGCCTCCAGGACCAACCACCAACTACCAAGATACTACAGTTGGCTTCCAGATCCGAAGGGCGAAGCAGCGGATGCATTCCTTCAAGACTGGCCCTCGCTCGGGGCCTACGTTTTCCCTCCGTTCTCATTGATCCCACGGGTATTGCGATACACCCGAACTCACAGGATATCACTCCTGCTCATAACACCACTTTGGCAGAGCCAACCGTGGTTTCCGGACCTCCTGGAGATTTCCCACGACCATCCCCTTCGGCTCCCGACCTACCCGTTGCTCCTGTCGGGACCTCGAGGGGAACCCCATCCCCTCGTCCTGGAAGGACAACTGGAACTGGTGGCCTGGACGATTTCAGGGGCTCCTGGTCGGTCCATGGCCTATCGCAACCTACTAAAGACCTCCTGTGGGACGCATGGGCCCCTGGCACCAGGAGATGTTACATATCCGCCTGGTCAGCCTGGAGTGATTGGTGCATGGAAAGGGACTCCGATCCCTTTACTGCCTCTGTCCCACTGATCCTCAACTATCTCGCTCATCTGTTCTCGACGGGTCGATCATATAGATCCCTTAACGTGATCAGATCGGCTATTTATGCGTTGTCAGGACACTTCTGAGGTATACGGAAGTCACAGCCAACCTTCGGCTCACCCCGACGGGTCAGCTGCTGATTTCTTACGTAAGACCTCACGCACCGGTGTCTACAACAACCCTGGCCAGATGGGTACGCTGGCTACTGAGGTTGGCAGGTATCGAACCTAGCTTTGGAGCACATTCGGTCAGGGGTGCGGCAGCATCCCAAGCCTTCTTGGCAGGCGCATGCCTAACCGACATTATGCGTTGCGCTGACTGGACACGGGAGAGTACGTTTAGGACTTTTTATTTCCGCCAATCCTCTCACGCCTCCTTCACACTAGTCAAGTCTAAGCTTTAAAAATGCAAATATGAAGCCTCCTGTCATGTGGTAAAATTGAAGATTATATTAGCTTTAGTGTACTAATAATCTTAATTTTAGTAATGACAGGAGGCGAATATTTCCCACCCTATAGGATCCCTCCCTAGTTATCTCGTGTTATATAGAGTATGTTCTAGTGTTCAGGAAAGCATGCATGTTAGGATTGTATTACTACTTAGACATGTAGCAGTTTTTTAGTACGGCATTGTTGGGTTCGTGATCATGTGCATTGTATTATGTTGTGTTTTACTTATTACATGTCTTTACTTACGGTTTATACGAATGTTGATAGTTTCACAGTCTGTATCCATTGGGATTTTTCAGGTTCTTATGTTTATTGCATGCGGACAGGTTTCCACTTCAGAGACCTTTCACCTTTTTCTTTTTATTTCAGCGTGAACGTCTTCTCTTCGGGACAAAGACTCACCTTCTCATACCGTTACACCGTGGAATTACCGGAGTTATGTTTCCTGCTATATTGTTGAACTGTTAACTGAATGTGATTGTGTTTTTGTTGTTATCTATTTCTCGCTTCAAAGAAAGAGGAAGTGATGTCATAGACAGGGCCTTTTATGGGCACCATATCTTTTTTCTGATTGGTTGTTACTGTTTCTATGCTGCTGGAGTTTTCAGTAAAGAAAGATATGCAAATATTCGCCTCCTGTCATTACTAAAATTAAGATTATTAGTACACTAAAGCTAATATAATCTTCAATTTCTCCTCTTCTCAATATGATACTGCAGATACAGAGAGATACATACAATAGTGCAGACAATTTGTAATAAATATAAAAACAATATGTGCAAGGAAACACTCACAAAATCAAAGCCAATTAGAAACCTGGCTCTGGTATAGATGGCTTCAGGATCTATTTCAGGGTAATCCTAGCCCTTCTGTGGCTGGTGGTGCTGTTTCCAATGAATAGAGAAGGATCCAAAGGGTGGAATAAAAGGATAAATTTATTGAAAAAAATTAACATAAAAAAACAGAAAGGATAAAATAATAAATGAGCCAATATGCGTTTCGCCTGTTGTGGCTTCCTCAGTCAGCTCTCCCAACTACTGTCCAGACAATGTTCTTATATAAGTCATTAATCAATTGAAGTTCGCGGTCGATTTTGTTTTGGATTGCACTCATGCGTTCCATATCTTCATTATCATATTTCCGGCCTCGTGGGTGCGATGACGTCACTTCCGGGTTTCGTTCCGAGTGGAACGCATGATGCGTTCCACTTCAATTCTCTCCCGTTTTCGCACAACGTCATACATGAATGGAACGCAGGGTATGCGTTCCAAGTCTCTTCTTAGTTTCTCATCCACATAACAATGTCCCACAAAAACGAAAATAAAGACATAATAATCAGTTGTGATATTATCAAACATAATTATACAAGATCTCTTTCTCTCTAAGAACAGTGGCATTTCAAATATTGTTAACCACAGATCAAAAATTATTTACCAATACAAATTATATATCATATTTAGACGTGTACTTTTAATCCCAGTATTTAAAGTGGTAGTGGAGGTTATATAAAACCAATGAATTTCTCCATTCCATATAAAGTGACCATGCATAAGTTACTATAGTAACCCTATATAATTATAGGTAATTACTAGGGTCTTATTAGTTTCGAAAATACATAACTTTATGTTGATCTTCACAATTAATTATAAGTATAATAATTGGAATTCTAATTAAGAAAATATAAGATAATTTAGGATATAAAAAGGTAATATGAATATTAAAATCTTTTAGGTGAGTATATTTTTATTAAAATCTATCATGTAAACTTATAAAAAATGACATAGCTCAAAATCTTGATTGAGCCCGTATGGAATCAACATTTTAAAGTTATAGATGCATTTCATCTCCTCTTCCCCTATTTTTCTGTTAAAATCTCCCCCTCTCCAATCTCTATGTACCGCTTTTATTGCACAGAAAAACATATTCTTCGGATCTTTATTATGATGGATTTTAAAATGGTTTGAAATGTGTTTCTAATCCTTTTTTTTATATTTCTAATATGTTCCTCGATCCTTATGTGTACATTTCTAATTGTTCTTCCCACATATATAAGATCACAGGGACATTTTAAAGTATAGATGACATTTTTAGAAAAACATGTTAGCTGATTTCTTATTGTAAATGTTTTGTCTTTCTGGTATTGAAAGGAGGTAGTATGATCCGTTTCCCTACACGCTAGACAGGAACCGCATCCATAAAAGCCTTTATTTTTATTTAAAAAGTGGTCAGTTTGTTTAATTGTAAAGCTACTTTTGTGACCCTTTGCTTCAAATTTTTACACCCTCTGTACACAACCATTGGTTTAGGAGGCAGATGCACAGAAAATTAAAAAATTACTCAAATTGTACTAGGTAATCAGTTAAGCGATCAAAGGGAACTGCAACTCGCATTATATATGGGTGTGCAAGGATGAATATAGTAACATTATACACACATAAAATGCCTGCATAATGGAGACCATTATATTCTCAGTGTAACACTTTATTTTTGGCATACTGTACAAGGTTGTGCCTGGGTTGAGCAAGCAAAACAAAAACTTAAAAATCTTAAAAAACAAAAAAACAAAAATGAAACATAAAACAAAAATGCAGCAGCATTGGTATGTTCCTATTTAAAAAACTGATGGTGGTTGTGGCGGATGGCTTCCTATAAAATATAGAGCTCAATTTAAAATTCTGGTTCTTCCTTTCAAATCTCTACATAACACTGCTCCCACCTATCTATCCTCCCTTATACACAAGTATGTCCCGTCTAGGCCCTTATGATCTGCTGAAGACTTACGTCTATCTTCTGTCCGTACTCCCACCTCTGATCCTCGCCTTCAAGATTTCTTGAGGGCTGCACCGTTCCTGTGGAACTCGCTTCTGTGATGGACCGCTGGCACTCCGACTGAGTACCTCCGCCAATCGATGCTCCTAGCGCTCGCTGAGGACTCCAAGCACTCCAAACGACACCATCAGCACTGCAGACCCCACTTCCAGCGATGCAACTGCGCCGGGGTCTCTGCTGTTTCCACCCACCCTGGACCCAAGGCCAGGATCCAGCTTCCAGTGGGTGAACCTCTCTTTCCCCAGAGAGCAGGAACAGGAACAAATCAAGCTATTGCAAGAGCTTCCTCTGGGGAGTAAGTGATTATAGCAATCCCCAGAGTGTAGGTATCCCTTCCCCCAAACATGAGCCAAGGCTTAATGCTGGAACAAGACTGATTTACTGGCACACAGAACTCACAATTTATGCAACACAAAACTCCTCCTCTGGGCCAGGCTAGATAATTGAGTTTCTACAATACACAAAGCTTAATTATCTGCTGGCCAGAAATAATACAGTTTCATAAAACACACAGGGACCCCAAAACATGCAATAACCCCATAAAAAGTATATCCTTGGAACCGGGGGATCTGGGTGAACCACATATCCAAAATTCACCCAGATCCGTTCAGTACTTTGGAAAATACAGTTTAATGCAGACTCTGCAGAACATATACAGGCTAAATGAAAAACAATCACTGTATAATGTGTCCCCTGCTGTATAGTCCAAAACCACTGCACGATGTCTCTGTGCACCAAATACTGGCGAGATGGCACCGTGTTGAAAAGTCCAAACAGTGTCTGTGAGTTAAAATGGCCGCCATCCATTGTTCTCACCATGTGCTTCTGATACAGGAAATGGTGGCCACCCAGTAACTCCACAGTATGTCCCCAGATGGTTCTTAAAGGGCCAGCAGCAGCACAACACAAATCCATTATGCCCAAATCATGTCTTTAAAGGGCAATACATCCCAGGGGCCATAGTCACAGGGCAAGAGGCGGGCAAGCAGTCCTCTCCAGGCACAAGTGGCGAAGGGCACTTCGTCACAGCTTCCCTCCTCCGTTAGATGCTCACCCAATTTCCACTCCTTCAAAAAATTGTTAAAAACCCACTTCTTCATAAAAGCGTATCAATGAAACTGTTAATAGCTCCTGACTGATTCCTCTTCTGCAACTGTCACTAGTCTAATACTACTTACCTTTTTGTGTCATTTTACCCCACTCCCTCTAGCATGTAAGCTCATTGAGCAGGACCCTCAACCCCTCTGTTCCTGTGTGTCCAACTTGTGTGGTTACAACTACATGTCTGTTCGTCTACCCATTGTAAAGAGCTGCGAAATTTGACGGCGCTCTATAAATATCATAATAATAATAATAATAATAATAATAATGGGTTCATAACTCCTTCATCCTACTATGGATTATTTTACCCTGGGGTAATGTTTATATCCCAAGCCTGTATCTGGTGATCAGTAAGTCCAGGTGTTCCAGTGCGTGCCAGAAGCGTGCCCTTTTCTTTTCTCACAGTTATTGTGTGTATTTACAGACATCTGCTCTTTCTTTCTATACTTTTTTTCACTTTATTACTAATAGCCGCTGGGGGATGGAGGGGGTTTCTAGAGGCATTGCTGCTTTGGGGATTGGCAACAGGTCTGAATATTGGCTGAGGTTAAATATGTCAAGATAACTTTAAAAACTGAAATTGAGTTTTAAGGGGCTGCATTACTCTAACAAGAGAAATATTAAGTGGTTGAAATAAATTAGGTCCAAGCATTCAAGATTGCATGAGGCCGAAACATTGCACTTTTTGTTCCCAAATCAGGATACCAAATTAGGGCATCTATTTACTTGACAGCTCCCTAATTTGGTATATTGAGTAGGGGAAATCCACACCAGGGTACCAGCGCTGACTGGGCCCCTGAAGATATAGGGCTCATCGTGTGGCCCTAAATGCTTGGGCCACCTGATGGGCCCCGGTGCAGATGCACCTGCGGCAGTTTTGCTGCTCCATGTGGGGCCCGGGCGATGGCGACCCTGGGTCTGGGACTAAAATGGCCACGGGGGCAGTATATCATTAGATATAAATTTGTATTCCTAACACTATACAGTTTGTATTAACAATAAATTGTAACAAATTGACTTCTGAATGGAAGACTTTGCACAAAATTACCCAATTTTTAAACCACAGACTGTTCCACCTAGTGACTTAAAAATAATGGGTACACAAAACTCCATGGCCTGAATTTTTTACCCTGTTACCATTAGCAACAATTCCCAGGTTTTTATTTATATACTTTATTGATATTATATTATTTAAAGGATAAACCAGGAATTTTTAAAGAATTTAATGTATTTATTTTTTTACTCCCAAATTGGGAATAAGAATAACTCTAACTTGAGAATGGTTCTAAAATAGTTTTCTTTATTTTTCAAAACAGACTTTAAATGTAGAATTTTAATGTGTTTTAAAATGAGACGAGAACAGAACTGTCTGCTGATAATTTTGAAAAATGCTCTGCTGTTGCAAGTGCTGTATGCAGATAAGGAGAACAAGCATTCTTTATCTTTCATGTTCATTGGCGATCAACAAAAAACATTACTGTAGAAAGCACAGCCAGGTTATTATCTGCACATTGCTGGATTTTGACATTTCTGGGGTTAAATTTTACTCAATAAAGGAGCATTTTGCAAGTTTGTTTCAATGTTTAGTGAATAAACTCCAAGATGATTTAAATATGCTTTTACATTTAATAGATTATGGTTTATGAGTTCAGTGATGTAAAACTACTGAATATTATTATTATTATTATTACTGCTATTTATAAAATGCCAAGATATTCCACAGTGTGGTACAATCAGGGAAGATAGACAGTACAGTATAGGCAAAGCAAAATTAAAGTAATATAGGGCCCTAAGATCTTAGATCTATCATTTACTGATGTCACAAAATTATTGTTCAGCGCTTCAGAATTTTTTGGTGCTTTATAAATAATAATAATAATAATTAGCATATTAATAATAAAATACCTGGTTATATAAAAATAGCATAGGGAGCTCACCAAACCAATATTGGATTGTTAACTGGTAAATCTATCGGCAGTCATGCTCTCTTAGGATCTAAGAAGTAACACATTTATTAGGTCTTAAACAACTTTTTATATGAGTGTTTAAACATTTATTTGTAGCCTAGAGATACATGATTCTCTCTGACAGGGCCTTGTTTTACACCACTCCACTTCTACAGAAGGAAATAGCAGACCTTCCAACCATTCTACCACATCCTTCTTTTTGCAGGCTGTTAGAGTAAAAGAGGGCTTTGAGCACACTACAAGGATTGTTTGATGCGTGTGGGGAGCACAGGCTAGCCTGTCTGGTCCAATCACAAAGAAAAGCTGTTATAGCTCAAATTGCTGATAAACATAATGCTCACCATGATAGAAAGGTGTCAGAACAAACATAAAATGCACATATTAACCCCTTCAATACCAAGTGGTACATCAAACTCCAAGTATTTATAGTGTCCAGGAAAATAAAATAAAATGGGTATAGGCAGTGGTTGTAATAACCCACATGGTAGTTTATGGGGAACCTTAGAAACTGCACAAACAGTACAAGCCTCCACATACTCTCTGATGCCTTTTCTAAGAGAAGACAAGAAAAAAAATCTGGAGACTGCGGATACAGTTTTATTAATACCCGGATGTTAAGCTGTCACATTATTGTGGAAAAATCTTAGTACCTCCTCTCTTTCTAACAACGGAATATACAATCTATCTTGAGGTTTATCACTAGGTGCCTCACCAAGTGAGCTGCCATGATAGCACAAAGAAGAGGAGAAGACAAGGAAAGGAGAGTAGAGGAATGATACACTCAGGTGGAACAATAGAGGAGGTCTCTTGATCTTGTTCTGACTCTATGTCAAATCAGCCTTAATGTTCTTAGGGCCTGATCTGTACATGATGATAAAGTTAAAGTGTGACAAGAACAATGACCATCTAGCTTGTCTGGAAGACAGCCTTTTAGCATCTCCAATGTTTGCCAAGTTTTTGTGATCAGTTATGATCAGGAGGGGATCCTTGGAACCTTCCAAAATGTGTAGCCATTGTTTCAGAGCTAGTATAATGGCCAACAATTCTCTGTTACCAATATCATTGTTACACTCTGCTGGTGACAAGAACCCACAAGGATGCAAAGGGGTATCCTAACTCTCCCTCTGAGAAAGGACATCCCCTACCCCTGTCTCAGAGGTGTCTAACTCTAATATGAAGGGTTTGCTAGTGTCAGGATGTACTAATATGTCAGTAGAGGTGAATAATTTCTTAAGAAACTTAAAAGCTTCTCTAGCTTCTTTAGACCATATAGTACAATATTGGTACTATTGGTGATGGGGGCTATCACGGTAGAGCAACCTTTGATTAATCTCCTATTGTAATTTGTAAACCCACTAAACCTTTGAATGGCTTTTAACCCATTAGGTAATGGCCAGTGTAGAACGGCTTCTAGTTTGCGAGGGTCCATCTGAAAACCAGAGGCCGAAATATTATATCCCAAGAACTGTACCTGACTTCTCATGTTAAATGCAGTTCTCCATTCATGACCCTCCTTAATCCTTAACAAATTGTAAGAACTCCGAAGGTCAAGTTTGGTAAACACCTTAGTGCCCTGGACTCTGTCAAACAATTCTGAGATAAGGGGTGTGGGATAAGCATTTTTGATGGTGATATTGTTCAATGCCCTATAATCAATACATGGCCGTAACTCCCCATCTTTCTTGGATACAAATAAGAGCCCTGCCCCTGCAGGTGAAGAAGATTTATGCATGTGACCTTTTTGTAGAGACTCTTTAATGGTATCATCAATAATCCTACTCTCCTGTGGTGATAAGGCATACACTGCCCCTTTAGGGGGCATAGTGCCAGGTAACAAATCTATGGAGCAATCATAAGATCTGTGAGGAGGTAGCGTATCGGTGTGACTTGTACTAAAAACTTATTTAATCTCCTAGTACTACACAGGAATTTGGGCAGGCTGAGGCATAGGAGTAGGTAGAGCAACAATGCCCACTCTTTTAGTAATGGGTAACATACATCTCTCAATATACTCTTTATCTAATTCCTGTATTTGCCCCTTAGCCCAGGATTATGCTTAACAAGCCATGAGAATCCTAGTATAATGGGACAAGAAGGGAAAGCAATTATCTGAAATGTAATGATTTCTTTATGTAACACTCCTATAGTAACAGTAATAAGCATAATTTTGTGGGTAATTAGAGAGAGAGGTCTCCTATCAATGGCTTCGACCACCAAGGGTGATGATCTCTCCTTGATGGGTAGGAGGTGTTTACTGACAAATTGCTTTTACATGAAAAACCTTTCTTGTTGCATAAAGCAGTAATATTGAGGAGAAATCTACTTTGGGTAGTACTAGGGACATATCCATAACACCTAAGACCGGTCCCCTTATGGTTCTTAGGTGCGGAAGTTTTCCGGACGTATGGGACAAGATTTCTCAAATATCCTTTCTTGCCACAGGATAAGCAAATGCCCTCTTTTCTCCTAAACTGTCTTTCTGCCTCTGACAGTCAAATAACCCCTAACTGCATAGGTTCAGTTTCAGATTGAACAGGAGGGCCAGAAACAACAGGACTAGAGAAGCGAGGCGTCAATGGCATAGTCATACGTCTGGTTCTATTTCTAGTTATATGTTGAGCGGCAGCCATTTCAGCTTCCAAGCATGGGGTTTTGCTTGCAGGGTTGGTTGAACGTTTCCTTCCCGCTGCTTCGGATGCCCCAGTTGGGACTGGGAAAGCCCCCACCGGTCAAAAGGGGGGGAGGACGAGGCTGGTAAGTGCATTGGAGAGCCAGTATGTGGAACCTGGGGGAGAAGCTGGGCGACGGCTGTCTACCCCGCTCCTTCTTCCGAGTAGGCCGCAAACTCCAAAGTTTCCTGTCACCCTTATGGGCTTGAAAAACTCCCGATCTCAGAGTCCTCTGCAGCCCTGCAACCACTGGTCCATTCTGTTGCGATGTTTGGGCCCATAATTGTCGTATGAGCCGCAATTGTCAGATTAGAAGGCTGAGTCTCTCAGGAGCCTCTCCTGCATGTGACCGGTTAGCATAGCAGTCCGGCCCCACCGGGCAGTAATTTGATTTTATTCACAGTTAAAGTGAGAAGTGACTAGAGTGGAAAAAAAGTAAAATCAGTAAAAATAAAATTTATATTTATATAATATAAATTTAAATATAAAATCTAGATTTTTGTTATAAAATCATAAATATTATAAATATAGATTTTTTTTTTGTACTGTTTCTCCTCTTTTCCCCTCTATTGGTTTCTTGTTCTCACTTGATCTGTGAACCAAATTACAGAAAAATATGTCAGTATAATACAAATGATATACATGCTATTTACATTTTGCATTACTCTCGCCCATTTTCGAGCCTATGGTGTTCTCCCACATTGTTCTCTCAAATTTTTTCTAATGACAATGTTAGGATGAGCAGGACCATCAAATGAACAAGTGTCGGAGTTCCTGAACTAAATTTAACTTTTGGAACTAATTGTTCTTCAAAATCTACGGAATACAGACAGCTTGGAGAAAAATAGAGTTTCTTACTGGGAAAAAGAAAAAAAATAATAAGTGATAAAAGGATATCTAAAAGGATATGGCCACTGGCCAGGTCGACATGATGGTGGAATAAAGAATGTCTTCCTAAAGATTACTACTGGTGTGTCAGCTCAATTATTTGTATGTTGACTTTACGGTCTGTAAGCAAGGACACTCGCATTAGGATATCCCCATAGGAAAGCATTATTCAATGTGTTCCTATGGTGAAAAATATGTCACTGGAAGTCCTCATGCATAGCGGACCAAAGAGGACCAGACAGACACTAAAGGAGGAGTTTACCCTGCAGGGTAATTATTGCAGTTTCTTAGAACAACAAACTTTAGGGTTAAGGGACATGAGACATTGCACCCAGACCACTTCAACGAGCAGTCCCTAAAGCTTGTTCATGTGCCACTCATGGGAGAAAATGACCTACTCAGTGGCCCCCTGGTAAATTTAGTTTAATATATACATTTAAATGCAAGTTTATATAAATTTGAACTTATATTTGAAGGACAACCTACTTTTATAGCTGCATTAAAAGAACAAGCAATTAAAAAAAGGCTTGTTTAAGGATTGCCATCCCTTAAACAGTTTCCTAGTTTATATGAAATTAAAATGTTTAAACTTCCAGTACCACTCAGTCCTTGCCCTCTGTGTTAAACTAACACTTTGTAAAAGAAGACATGACTTAAGACTTTGGGTATTTGAAATATTTGATATTGAGATATTAACGGTTGCATGAATTACATCTAAATATAGTCTTAAGTTTCAAATGATATCCTGTTGTATCACTAATTTCAAAGTAACTCAAAGGGGGTATCGTTTCTGGAAAAAAAAAAAAACCTTATCTTCAGTAGATTTTTATAATGAGTTTAAAAAGCACAAATTACTTTATCATTCATTCAATGCAAAAATAGGAAACACCACTCTCCTCCCTTCCCATACATTAAAGGACATTAAGGATTGCATGTTAAACTTCAAAGCAGGCTAATCATATATAACTGAAATAGAATTCTGCGTAATCATGATGTTTGTATTTGCTTTGTCTAACATAATTACTTTATATTCTATACTTTTAAAGAAAAAAAAAGTTGTTTTTTACTGAAAATGTTAAATGATCACTACATAGTATATGGAAATTATTCCATATCCCTAAATATATTCCAAATGCAACAGTGATGTGCATGTGCAAGGAATTTATGCATGAGGAAATGGTAGAGCCAGAGCTGTCAAAGCATTGTTGGAGTTGTATGACTGATAGGGATCTACCCAGTGGTGTACTAAGGGGGGGGCTGAGGGGCAGTCCGGCCCGGGTGCCACCAGGTAGTGGGGTACCATGACCCTCACCGTGGTCCAGGGATGGCCTTAGAGATGTGTGAGCTGTGTTCCGGTTGATGGATTTCATTATTCGCCTCCCGGGTCTATGATAAAAATAGCGAGTCGGTGGGAGTGGAGCTTAATGAGCAGAGTGGGCAGAGCTTAGCGGGAGGTGGAGCTAAAATGGCAGCGGAGGTGGGTTACAGCTGCACAGGAAGTGGGAAGCAGGAAGGAGTCCCTGCTTTTTCACCAACTTGACTACCGGAGCTGAACTGCGTCCACTACCCCTTTCCAGCCATAATGTCTGTGTGCCTGTCTGTCTGTGTGCCTTCCTGTCTGTCTGTGTGCCTGTCTATCTGTCTGTGTGCCGGCCTGCTGGTCTGTGTGCCTGACTGTCTGCCTGACTGCCTGTCTGTGTGCCTTCCTGCCTGTCTGTGTGCCTTCCTGCCTGTCTGTGTGTGTGCTGGCCTTCCTGTCTGTCAGTCTGCCTGACTGTCTGCCTGCTTGTCTGTGTGTGTGTGTGCCTGCCTGTCTGTGTGCCTGACTGTCTGTCTGTGTGCCTGTCTGTGTGCCTGCATGCCTGTCTGTGTGCCTGCCTGACCGCCTTCCTGTGCCTGCCTGCCTGTATGCCTGGCTGCCTATCTGTGTGCCTGCCTGCCTGTCTGTGTACCTGCCTTTCTGTCTGTGTGCCTGCCTGTCTGTGTGCCTGCCTGCCTGCCTGCCTGCCTCTCTGTGTGCCTGCCTGCCTCTCTGTGTGCCTACCTGTCTGTCTGTGTGCCTGACTGTTTGTCTGTGTGCCTGACTGTCTGTCTGACTGTCTTTGTGCCTGCCTGTCCGTCTGTCTGCCTGTCTGAATGAGTGCCTGACTGTGTGCCTGCCAGTCTGTGTGCCTGCCTGTGTGTGTGCCTGCCTGTCTGCATGTCTGTGTGCCTGACTGTCTGTCTGTGTGCCTGCCTGCTTGTCTGTCTGTGTGCCTGCCCGTCTGTGGGCCTGCCTTTCTGTCTGTGTGCCTACCTGTCTACCTGACTTCCTGACTGTCTGCCTGCCTGTCTGACTGCGTGACTGTCTGCCTCCTTGCCTGTCTGCATGACTGTCTGAATGACTGCCTGTGTGTGACTGTCTACCTGTGTGTGACTGTAACTGTGTGTGTGACTGTCTGCCTGTATCTGTGTGTGACTATCTTCCTGTAACTGTGTGTGAGGGGGTGCAGGGATTTTGTAGAATGGGGCAGGGGTTTTGTATTGGGACAGGGGTCTTGTATAAGGGGGGCTGAGCAGAGGGATTTGTGGAAGGGGAATGCAGGGGTTTTGTAAAACGGGGGCACTGCAGAGGTTTGTAGGCAGGGGCAGAACAGGGGTTTTGTAGGAAAGGGGGTGACAGGGGTTTTGTAGAAGGGGCTGACAGGAGTTTTACAAAGTTTACAAATGTGTGCAATACATTTAAAAAAACCAAACAAAAACATTTTTTTTAATTTTTTGCAGGTGTATTTAAAAAAATCTTTTGGAGGGAAGGGGGGAAGGAGGGGATGCCAAACACAGGATCTGCCACCAGGTGCCAAATGCTCTAGGTACGTCCCTTGATCTACCTTATGGCCACCCATGTGCGAGGAGTGTGCCCCCTAAACATTCTTGCATTAGGGCATTGGTTTTTCATTGGTTTTTCACTACTGAGAGGTTTTACTTCACTCTGTTTAGTTGGAGGACAGAGAGAGGCTAAAAGTGGGTTGTGGCCACAATTAGGGGTGAAATTGAGGCAAAAACATTTGTGGCTATGGGTAGAAACAGTGTTGTGGAGTGATGTAGTTAAAGATTGAGAGTGAGATGGGGCAGATATGCATTTGGGGTGCAGAGGAAGTACGGTTGCATGGGAAAAGGCACAACTGGGGTAATGGGGACACTGAGGGTGAGACATATTAAGATGGGGAAGAGATGTATGTGAGGGTAAGAAAAGTGAAATTGGGGCAAATGAACAATTGGGGTAATGTGCAATGAGGAAGAAACACATTTAGAGTTAGATGGTGCAGACACACATTGGTGACACATTGGAGGGATGAGTCAGAACCTATGTAGGGGAAAGGATCACAAACACAGTACTACTGTCACATATACTAACACTGATCAAATTCACACATTAACACTCTATCTATGCATTCATGCACAGACTCTCTACACTAATAACCCTCAACACTAATACACACACCAACAATCTACTTACACACATTGAGTCTCTTCCTCACAAATTAATTTATTTACACAACCCTTCCTTTACATAGATACAAACACTACACACATTGACACTTCAAACAAATGTGCCCCTGCATTCACACATCAAAATTCTAAACAAATAAACCCCTGCATTCACACACCTGCTCTGCATTCTAACAGACACTACATGCAAAAAAGCAAGCATCAACATTACACATACAGCCCTACTTTGACACATGCAATGTTAATCTGAAATTACCTATAAATACAGAACTGCATTGACATTATTGCAGCAGACAGAATGTATCTCTCCATTCACACACTTTCACTGACTCAAATATGTCATTCAATATGCACATATTGACATTCTACAAATAGACACATGAATTCATACTGGAACTATATGCAAAAAAACTTTATATTTTTTTTAATACATATAAATGGACTTCACAGAGCTCAGGAACTAATTCTGCCTGGGTGCCCAAACAGCTGTTAGTCCATCCCTAGGTATGCTGGCTTCACTGCCAATCACTGCTATCACTTCATTTTTGGGGTGGGGGAGGTCATTTGTTAATCACAAGCGTTATAAATGGGGAGCTAATAGTGGGTGTAGGATTTAGATCAAAGCAAACTTTAATTATTTGTCTATCTACTCCTTCCAAATTGATTAATTAATTGCGTGCACGCTCTTCCTAGAAGTAATTCACACAGGAGACAAAGTTTCTGATTAGTGAAAAACCTGAGGAATGCTTTATTTCACGGAGTGGGAGCCCCTTTTAAAGCAGAAATACGTCATGTACAGAGTCACAGTTAACATACAGTATACATTCAACAATTGGTTAACAGTCTAAGGGGTCTTGTCTAAACCCACCCTACAGGATGTAATGTCATCATTACAGAGTTCTCCCACCCACATTCCAGCTCCATGTTGGTTACACGATGGGAGGGGGAGTGAGTAGTTACTGAACAGAGAGGGGCTGAAGGAGAAACAGTTACTTTAACAGCGATTCTCCATTTTGTTACACGTGGCACATAGATTAGTTTCATAAAGGAAGTGGGGGAGGAGTTAGTAAAGGAAGCTGTTCTTTTAACACAGGAATTTGTTACACAAGGCTTGCTCGATGGGAAGGGGGAGGGTAGCCGGATGGGAGTAATTTACAGAGGAAACACATGTACACAGTAAAAAATACATTTTATCCATTCAAGTATTTTGTCCATAACAATACTGCATCCCACGCTGCTGCTCATGGACTAGGGCTATGGTTATTCCAGTCGATATAATTGATAACCCACTGACTACTCATGGCTGACAGCCATAAAGATTTATGGCCTCTAATGGATGAAGCTTAAGAGGGGGGAACCGTCACAGTTTTCCTACTAAATGTATTGTTTAGTTCAAATGACCTCACTAGGCTCTGCCCTTGTAATACTTATATGGGTATCATGACCCAAATATGCTTTTTCCTGGCTGGTGGACGCTAGCTGCAGACATATTGATTAACCATCTCACTGTTGAGATTTGTTGCGATTAGTAGTGGAGGCTAGGCTGGCACCTGCCAGTACCTAGGTATGCAGTAAAACCATAAGAAAACAGTTGGACTTCTTACCATTGGGGGGATGGGTGGTCTTGAAACTCATGGCACCATAACAACATCAGTAAGTAACACTGGGTAGGATGCATGGCGCTTGAAGTGTTCCTTTAAAACAGACATTGAATTATACTGATCAAGATATGTTTATTCAGTTTAATTAACTGAATTATAAAATGATTTGCCTTTAGCTAATGTTAGAATTGCAAAATACAGCCAAAATTATTTTACATTTGTTTAGTTTTAATCATTTTGCCAATCCAGACCACATATGGTTCTTGTTGAATAAACCTGAAGTAGTATTTATTTGTTTAAAACAAAACAAAAACGTTCTATCTCTACATTTTGGACTGATGGTACACTTTAAGTCATGAAACTAACTAATGAAGGACACTAGACTGAGAAAATTGGTTTATTCATCCCACATAAAGTGGAAGTCCTGTTATTATACAAATATCAAAGAATTGCCATTTAAAAACAAAAAACAAAACATCAAACATGTTTTGGCAATAAAGTCTCTACTACTGGACCATTGTTTTCTAGTTTACTAATAACATTAAAAAAAATTACATTTTGGAACCAAATAGCTGAGATGGAAAAAAATATTAGATGTACTTTTTTTCTTTTACAATTTGCCTATTTTGGTCTTAGAGGAACACTATAACGTTAGAAATTCGAATCTGGATTTCTAATGTTATAGTGTTACTGTCACTACTAGTGTTAGGTGCCCCCATCGTTCAGCATAGAAAAGGTTAAAACCCCTTTTTACTTACTTTTTTCCAGCGTAGAGGTTCTCTCACTGCTGCTCACTTCTCCTCCCCAGCTGACGCAATGGAGGAGCACTGGGATCTAATGTGCATGCGCAGCAAGTGCATAAATGCTTTCCTGTGAGGATTCAGGATGTGTCATGGAAGCGCCTCTAGTGGCTGTCATAATGACAACCACTAGAGGAGGACTTAAACTGGCACTGTGAAAATTGCAGTTTCGCAAAAATATTTTTTTACTGAAATGGTTGACTATAATGTTTCTTTGTCAGTCCTCCATCATTCCGGGTTAGTGAGTTGTATTCTATGATTTTGCATTCTCATTTTTCTCAGTACTCCAATAGGCTCTAAATTCTAGAGATCTAAAATCTGAATGGCAGTATTTTGCTTGGCATAGGTAAGCTGTTGGAGAATTTTTCCAGCTCAGCTTTGTAAAACCAACTTGCATTGCTAATGAAATAGTGCCCCTGTCCCTAGTTAGATACAGGCCAACCCTCTGTGCGCAATATATTTCATGTTGTTCACCTCTCCATCTCCTGCAATGTAATTGCTTAAAACTGCAATGTTTTACATTGCAGGGTTAAAAGGACAGGGTCACTGCACCCAGACCACTTCATTGACACAAAGTGGTCTCGGTTACTTTAGTGTCAACTTTGCCATTTGGATTTTAATTCAGTACAATTAGGAGTTTGGTAAATAAGCCCTGCAATGTTTCCCTACATTGATACATTCAGTAACTTTATTTCAGTTATACACTAATACAATCTTGTCAAACTCAAAGTCTAGCAAGGGCCAAATAAACAAGGTTTAAGTTTATTTGGGCCTCAAACCCCCCACCCCCCAAATAAACTGTATGTTTTCATAGAAACATAGGTTTATTTTGAAAAGTACAGTATAAAAAAACAGCATCCCCCTCTACTAAGCCACAGCACTCCCCAATATACTAAATCCCAGTCCTCCCCTCTACGAAATCCCAGCACCCCCCTCTAGCCACCAAGCAGACTCCACTCACATTGCCACTGCCAGTATGCGACTCCAGAGCCCGGCCTCTGGTATATCCCAAATGGCGCTGTCCGCACCCTGTGCCATATCTGATCCTCCTGCTACTTCTTGAAACCCTGTGAAGGTGGAGCACGTCGACATCACATTGGAATATGACATGGCGTTGCGTGCCTCCGTGCACCTCCAGGTCCTCCACTGTCCAGCCGCGGCCATTGCATCACTGACCGACACACACACACTTGCTGACACACTCACTGACAGACACACACACACTGACAGACACACTCACTGACAGACACACACACACACTGACAGACACACACACTCACTGACACAGACACTCATTGACACACAGGCACTCACTGACACACACAGACACACTTATATTTACTGACACACACAGACACACTTATATTTACTGACAGACACACACACTCACTGACAGACACACAGACAGACATACTCATATTTACTGACAGACACACACACTCACTGACAGACACACACACTCACTCACAGACAAGCGCAGACAGACACACACACACTCACTGACAGACACAAACTCACTGAAACACAGACAGATTTAGGCGCCCGGCATCACTACAAACGGCGCGCGCAAGGGAGCAGTGAGGAGCAGGAACACTGAGCTCCCTCGCTGCATCCACTGTTCCCTCCTCTCTGGTCGGGTAAATTATAGCAGAGTAGGCACCTGCAATTGTGGGCCGCATGCGGCCCGCGGGCCACGAGTTTGACATGCTTGCACTAATATATCTAATGAAAACATGTTTTATACAGCTGTAGCAGTACTTTTTAGAGATATGAACTTGTTTTTAGACTTCTGTTTAATAGTTTGTCTCTAATCAGACAGATTTTATTTATTGTGTAAAAAATGAAGCACTTTACAATTGTTAATCTTGCCGTACAGGGGTTGTTTTTATAAAACAGAAAGTGTTGATGTTAGCTAATACTTTCCAAATAATTTCATGTAATAAGATCTGGATTGTGTCCAATTTTATTACAGTATTTTGTTCCAATAACTATTCACACATGTCAAACTAATGCTATTGTGTTTGACCTGTGTCCTTATGTCTTTGTTTTAAGAAAACGTTTGTCTCTTGAGGAATAGTGAATACAAAGAAATGTGGAACAGGGGAAGCAATGTTTTCAGAGGTAGAGCATGTGATTGCTCTAATAACACAATGCTAATGACTACATGTTAGCATGAATTACAGTGAAAAATAATGTTGGTATTTCAACAAGTGAAATACTATAAGTTCAGATGTGCAGACACATGGAGTATCTCGTATGGCATCCACTGGCTCCACCATATATATTTGCGCCTTGTTTTTATATAATTGCCCTTCCTGTCTTTTGGAAATTCCTTTGTTTTTTTGTGTTTGTTTTTCTGTCTTCTTTGTATCCTGATTTTGACATAACTTTTTTGGTTTAACTTAAAGGGGAGGTTTCGTATCTGGTGAAAAGATATTTTCTAAACATGTTAATTTGTTTTACAAGTCAAAACATGGATATGGGTTGGCTTGCAGATTGCTCGTAAAACTTAGACAGGAAGAATTTGATGATTTATCTGCTGTGTATATTTAAAGTAACAATTTGTGCCAGTGGAAAAACATCCTCGAGATTAGAGGGAAACTGCCTAAGTGAACTTCTACTCTTTTAAGTTATTTGATGTTGATAAATTGTTTGAAATTGACTAAGTGCATTTTAACATTTTATGCACAGGAATGAAATCATGTTATATATCCAGTATACACTGATTAGCCACAACATTAAAATCAATGACAGGTGAAGTGAATAACATTGATTATCGTTACGAAGGCTTGCCTGTCTCGTCCAGAAGAGCTATTGTAGATCAATTTGCTGAACATCTTAATGCTGGCCATGATAGAAAGGTGTTAGAACAGTTGCCTGTGTATGGGGCTGCATAGCAGCATAACAGTCAGAGCGCCCATGATGAGCCCCGTCCACTGCTGAAAGCACCTTCAATTGGGACGTGAGCATCAGAACTGGACCATGGTGCATTGGAAGAAAGTTGCTTGGTCTGATAAGTCATGTTTTCTTTTAGATCAGGTGGATGGCCAGGTGCATGTGCGTCATCTAGGGGCAGGCCGGTGAGGCATTGTGATGCTCTAAGCAATGTTTTGTTGGGAAACTTTCATGTGGATGTTACTTTGACACGTACCACCTGCCTAGAACACATGTACCCCTTCAAGGCAATGGTGCTGCCTGATGGAAGTTGCCAGTCACACTGCAAAAAATTGTTGCCTTGGCCTCCATATTCCCCAGATCTTAATTCAATTGAGTTTCTGATGGACCTGCTAGAACAATAAATCCAATCCATGGAGGCCCCCACTTGCAACTTGCAGATCTTAGGATCAGCGACTAATGTCTTGGTGCCAGATACTAATGTCTTGGTGCTACTAATGTCTTAGTGCCAGATACCACACATTCAGAGGTCTTTTGGTGTCCATACCTTGATGCCTCAGAGCTGCTTTGGCAGCATGAGGGGACCTACATGATATTAGGCAGGTGGTTTTAATGTTGTGGCTGCTCAGTGTATGCTATAAAGCAGTAACCAATCCATTAAAGTTCTCAGAAGGCATTTAGAATAAACTCTTAGATAATTAGTAATAATATATATATATATATATATATATATATTTTTTTTTTTTTTTTTTTTAAAACAGAATGCACTTTTAAGAAAGGAAACATTGGGTCATCATTTATTCTACATTAATTATATCTTGTTAACACAATGGCATGCTATGTCACATTTTATAATTTACAACTTAAACTATCAGTAGTTGTTATATAGTTGAGTAACTACATTGAAGATATCAGGTTGGAGTATGTTGCTAGAGAGACGTTTGATCAGGTTGTTGCACAGCAATTCATCCACCAAAGTCTAACGGGTAATTGATAGCCAGTAAGCTAAGGAAAACTCATTGTTCTGTGTATTCATTTTGTAATGTGTAAAATATAAATGACAAATAAGAGTCGATCATTATTTTCAAATTCAATGCACTAAGATAATACAGTTTACAGATGAGAGACATAAAATAACAGAAGAAAACCTAAGAATGTTAACTTTGCCCTTTAGAACATGTCCATGTAATTTGAATTTATTCTGTTGTTCATTAAATCAGTTTATGCTGAAGTGTGTTTGAGGGCATTTTTACTAAGAATACTGGTAATTCAATGGGCAGATTAGGTTTTCAAACTATGTACAGATCTGGATGCCCTCACCTTGGGCAGAACTGGGACATGCATGTTCTGGTCAACTTGAGGTTAGTTGGAGTTATAGCTGCTAATGTTCACAGGCTCTTTTCTCTTTCCTTAACCTCGTTTACACTACCTTCCCGTCAGTCGGACACTAGGGGAACTGGAACTTAGATGCTAGTTAGTACTCCAGACAATTGATCCCTTAGGCACCGTTTAGTAGATCTCCCTTCCCCCCCCCCCAAGTTATACTTTTTGTTTGCATATCCATTTTTATCCTTAGATTGATTAAAGGTAGGGCCCCCCTTCCTCATTTCTTATACAGTGGAGCTCTCCTGATATTAGTTTCCTCTTGTGGGACTCTATACATCACCTACTCCTATTTCCATCATATAATATAGCATATTTATAACAGTGAAAACCATATGAGAGAAAATAATGTAATCTAAGGGATGTATAAACATTTATAAACCATTTGATCATCAGCCTTATGGCTTATAATGGCTCCAGAATGCAACAATGGCGTTCTTTGGATTATTTTCCAATAGTACAAGCTTTTGCTTTACATATGCTCTCTCCCAGATACACTGTTAAATACTGTTGTGATGCCACCCACATCGAGTATATATTTAAGAAACATGTACCCACATATATACACGTACTTACAGTATATCTTCATATACATGTAATTTTTTTCAAAACACTCATTGTGCCTGTTTGCCAATACTATCATATACCCCCACCAGTCCATGTTTAATATGTGCCAGTAAGTTGAACTTAGTTTGAACAGATCCAAATATGTAATAATTAAAGTGAAATCCTAGACCTTATACCTTATTTTTCCAGTGAAATAGCTTACTAGGCCGGAGATAGCAGGTTCAAATCCCGGCAGGGTTGACTCATCCTTCTGAGGTAGATAAAATGAGTACCATTATATTGGGTAATAACAACAACCCCTGGATGTTGGGCTAAGGTAAAACCAGTACCTTTCCTGATTAAATTATTTGTTATTACTATTTTGCTACAACCCACATCTAGGTACTAATCACTTTGTTTTCTGTGCCGTAACTTTGCATCAGTTGTTTACCGAATGGCAGTCCTACCCAGGGCCGGCGCTACCGGTAAGGCGGACTAGGCACCGCCTAGGGCGCCCCTTAGGAAGGGGCGCCGCCAGGAGCGCCGGCCCCCCATGCTGCAGTCGCCCGAGCGCTCTGTAGAGAGCCTCGGGCAGCTGCAGCTTTGCCCGGGCGGTGCGTCCATGAGGGCGGACCGCACCGCCCGGGCGCAGCCTGAGGAGAGGCTGACAGGAGGGAAGCGTTCAGCGCTCAGCGCTCCCTCCTGTCAGCTTCCTTTGCTGTAGCGTGGCCGAGCCCTGCAGCTTTGATAGTCCGACGGGCACAGAGAGCAGCTGTCTCCTGTACCCGGCCGGACTAACAGGAAGTGCACACTGAGTGTTCACTTCCTGTTAGTCCGGCAGGGTACAGGAAACAAAAGCTCCCTGTACCCGCGGACTATACAGAGCTCGGCCACGCTACAACAGAGGTGGTGGGGGGGGGGGAAGAAAGAGAAGGTGGGGGAAGAGAAACAGGGAGGGAGGGAGGGGGAAGAAAGAGGGAGGGAGGGGGGAGAAGGGAGAAAGAAACAGGGAGGAGGGGGAGAAGGAAAGAAACAGGGGGAGAAGGAAAGAAACAGGAGGGGGGGGAGAAGGGAAACAGGGAGGGAGGGAAAGAAAGAAACAGGAGGAGGGAGAGGAATGAAGAAATGGGAGGGAGGGAGGGGAAGAAAGAGGGAGGGGGGAGGAAAGAAACGGAGGGAGGGAAAGAAAGAAACAGGAGGGGGGAGAGAAAGAGGGAGGGGAAAGAAAGAAACAGGGAGGGAGGGAAGGAAGAAAGAAAGAACAGGAAGGTAGGGAAGAAGAACAGGAAGGTAGGGGAAGAAAGAAACAGGGGAGGGAGGGAGGGGGAGAAAGAAAGAAACAGGGAGGGAGGGGAGGGAGGAAAGAAAGAAACAGGGAGGGAGGGAGGGGAAAGAAAGAAACAGGAGGGAGGGGGGAAGAAAGAAACAGGAGGGAGGAAGGAAGAAAGAAACAGGGGAGGGGAGGGAGGGGGAGAAAGAAAAGAAACAGGGAGGGAGGGGAGAGGAATGAAAGAAACAGGGAGGAGGGAGGGGGAAGAAAGAGGGAGGGGAAAAAGCCAGCCCGAGGAGGGGAAAGAAAGGGAGGAGGGGGAGAAAAGAGGAGGGAAAGAAAGAAAAGGAGGAGGGGGAGAAAGAGGGAGGGAAAGAAAAGAAACAGGGAGGAGGGAGGAGGGAGGGGGGAAGAAAGAAACAGGGAGGGAGGAAGGGGAAGAAAGAAACAGGGAAAGTGGGGAAGAAAGAAACAGGAGGGAGGGAGGGGGGGAGAAAGAAAGAAACAGGGAGGGAGTGGGAGGTACAAAGAGGGAGGAGGGGGGAAGAGGAAGGGGAAGAAAAGAAACTGACAGGAGGAGGGGAAGAAAACTAACAGGGAGGGGGGAAGAAAGAAACTGACGGGAGGTGGGGGGAAAGAAACTAACAGGGAGGTGGGGGGAAAGAAACTAACAGGGAGGTGGGGGGAAGAAACTAACGGGGGGAACTAACAGGGAGGGGGGAGACATTGACAGGGAGGGGAATTGACGGGGAGAGAGAAATTGACAGGGAGGGGGGAGTGACAGGGGAGGGAGGGGGAATGAGAGTAACAAGGGAGGGGGGGAGAAGAGAGTGACAAGGGAGGGGGGAGAGATTGACATCCATCACACACACACACACAATCACACACAATGCACCCCTTACACACAAAGACAATGAACCCCTTGCACACAGAAAAACACACAATGCATTACACACACACACACGCAATGCAACCCTTACACACAATGCATCCCTTACACACACAGAAACACAGAATGCATTCCTTACACACACTCAATGCACCCCTTAAACACACTCAAAGCACCCCTTACAGACTCACACACTTTATCCCTTACATACACAGAAACATACCTTGCAGCCCTTACACATACAAACACAGATTCACACAATGCATTCCTTACACACAAATCAGGACATCCCCTACACACTCCACCCCCGGTGAACAAACTCATTGGTGGAACATGAAGGTGGACCCTGGGACCCAGACCTTGAGCTGTGTAAAGGGCCCCCAAAAAATGGAGCTGCTTCTCGTTCTCCTAGAACATTGATTTTTGTGACCACAGTTACAAACAGCCTCCAGAGATCCTGTTATACACCAGACCAGTGAAGCCAGACTGCAGCTAGAGCCCATCATCATCCTCATCTGCTTGTAAGTAGGTAATCTAGTATATTATTCGTGGCACTAATCTCTAATTTACCTCACATTAAAGAAACACTTTAGTCCCCAGAACCACTGCAGCTTAATGTAGTGGTTCTGGTGTCTATAGCCTGTCCCTGCAGGCCTTTTAATGTAAACACAGCAGCACTGCAGCACTGCAGCACTAGCGTTAGTTAACATGGCAGGTCATATGGGTGGGGCATTGTGATGTCATGGGGGGGAGGCGGCGGCAAACTTTACTTTTGCCTAGGGCGGCAAAAATCCTTGCACCGGCCCTGGTCCTACCATAAATTCCAGATTTTCTGAGTTCACAATGTACAGATTTGTTTGGGAGGCACTAAGTCAACTCTCTGTTATTTTTTGAGACAATCCTTTTTTGTATTTAGCAACTATCCTGTTAAATGTCTGTCATTCTTAGTACATTTCAACTTTGTCAGTTAAGTTTGTGCATGTGTTTGGTATGCAGTAAAAAAGTAACTCTTTCATTTTCAAAAGTTTGTGTTGAAACAATTTGCATAATATCTGATTTGCAATTATGTAAATTTGCACAGTTCAAAGGTTTAATGAATATATTCACTCTATATATTACCAGTTTGAGGATAAAGAAGGTGTTAGAAATTAAAAAAAACATTGCCACATATGGTAGGCACAATAAAAAGTATATATTTTTTTGTACTTTAAAATAATTTCTGTAGTATACTCAGAATATATACACCCCTTATGTCCCTCATCACTTCTAGACTGCAGTCCTAAAGCTGGACAAGCAAAACTTACTTTAGGATGCTGTGAAGGAATGGGGTGGGGGGTTGACATCTATAGTTCTTCTGCAGATATACAGAGCACAATTGTATAAGTAAGTTGTATAAACTTAACTTGTAATGTGATATAGCACTTAAAAAATACACGCAGCTCATTAACACGATAATTCCACCTTTTACAAACACAGCAAACAAACAAAAGTAACAATATAGTAACAATATATAATGCACATTATATATAACAATATAGATTATGTGCCTGATTAATCCACTACAACCAAATTTGTGATAAAATGCAAAAATATTATAAATATTATAAATAGAATACACCTCATCAAAGTGTACAAAGAAGTGACATAAAATAAATAATTGCAAATACACTCAGGTGTCACTGTAGAGATGAGAAAACCAGACAGACATTCTAATAGGGCAGCACAATAGTTATATTGTTATATATATATAGTTTTTATAAATTATTATAAAATAAAAACTATTTCCTCTAGATATCTCACTCACATTTTCTTAAGCCTGTTATTGTAACTGGGTCAGGTAATACAGATTTGGGTGTGGTATTGCTGCTCCAGCCAAGATTGATGGCAGTAAAAAACTAGTAAAAAAACAAAAAAAAACAGTTAGGGTAAAATAAGTAACATTTATTATAAGACAATATTAAAAATCTTACATTGGAGTGATGCATCTTTCTCAGATGCACCGAAGGAAGACGCAAATAGTGTTTAACCCCTTCCCGACCACAGACGTATCAGGTACATCCGACAAAAAACGGTCCATAATGACCTCGGACGTACCTGATACGTCCACGGCTATTTTGAGCGCTGGAAGCTCTGATAGTATTGTAGCGATGCTCTGCCTGTGTTGACTCAGCGAAGATATAATAATAATATATGCCCCCCCCCCTCCAGCCATGTGGCTCCCAAGATGGCGCTGCCTTTCTAAAGGAAGTGCATCATGGGGCTTCTGGGGGTGTCCCTAGCCTGCCTCATCATAGGGGCAGGCTAGGGTCATCCAATTACAGCTT
The DNA here is from genome assembly GCA_933207985.1 of Pelobates cultripes. NCBI lineage: Eukaryota > Metazoa > Chordata > Amphibia > Anura > Pelobatidae > Pelobates > Pelobates cultripes. The sequence continues at coordinate 27,922,062 of OW240913.1, read as the reverse complement.
GCCCCATTAACAATTTTATTCCAAGTGTGTTCTCCATTTGTCTGATTAGTGTTGATCTCCCTCCCCCTCTTCACTAGTGTTTTAGTGAAAGAGGGAGAGAGATTTGTGTTTTAGCTAGAGAGATTTAGAGATTTAGTTAGTTTTAGGTAGGGATTTGTAAATCTTGAGACCCAAAGGCTCTTTTCAGAGCCATTAACCTCTATTTTGCCAGTGATTACTATAATCACTGGCTCTTGCACAGCAGCACTTTTTTGCTTTCTGTGCATTTGTTTTAGGGGTTCATTTTTTGTGATTTTTGTTTTTGTGACAGATCACTAAGTAAAGTGATTGTGATCATGTCACAGGGGTCACAGAGGTCATATAGCGCTGAGCAGGCGTATGCCATCCTTGTGCTAGAGTCTGATGCATCTATGTCAGACTCCGACCCTGATTTTGACCCTGCCAGGTGCTCAGACACATCATCACTAGATGTTATATCTGTGCCTGCTAGACCCCTGCCAGAAGGAGACGTGCTGCTCCAGCTGGCAGTACTGCTGAGGAGTGGTTAATGCCTCATTGCCAGAGGTCAGATATCCCACCCTTTACTGCAAATTCTGGCATTAATTTGGATGTCGCAGGATTTAGCCATCAACAGTTTATGGAGGTGTTTCTAGGATAATGTTTTGGGGAAAATTGTCACCCCAAACTAATTAATATGCTGATCAGTTCCGTGCTGCAAAGCCTGACTCTTTTTTGGCAAAGCAGCAATGGGCCCCCATCAATGTGCCAGAATTTAAAAGATTCTGGGCATTGACTATGCTGATGGGCATCATAAAGAAGCCCTCCGTCTGCTCCTACTGGAGCAGTAGCCCCATCTGCTGTACCCTCATTTACTCCCAATGTATGTCGAGGAACAGGTATGAAATGATTCTGCATTTCATGCACTACAGCAACAACAGCCTGTGCCCTCCTAGGGAGCATCCGCAGTTTGACAGACTGTATAAAATTCGCCACATGATTACCCACTTTGCTGCCAGGTTTGCAGAGGCTTATACACCTGAAAGGAATATATTCATGGATGAATCCCTGATGAAGTATAAGGGAAGGCTGGGATTCAAGCAGTATATTAATTCCAAGCGCTCTAGGAATGGTGTAAAGATGTATAAGCTCTGTGATAGCGAGAATGGGTATACTCAGGCCTTCCAGGTGTACGAGGGAAAGGATAGCCACCTTGACCCTCCAGGTTGTCCAGAACATATGGGAACCAGTGATGAACAAAGGGTACCACTTGTATACTGACAATTTTTATACAAGTGTTCCTTTGTTCAAGCTACTGTACTGTTTTGATTCAGTAGCTTGGGGTACAATCAAAAAGAACAGTGCAGGTTTCCCAGGACAACTTGCATGCACCCGGCTACAAAGGAGGAAGACCTCAGCTCTGCGCCAAGAGGAGCTGCTGGCAGTTAAGTACAAAGACAAGAAGGATGTGTACCTTCTTACCACCATCCACACTGAGGGGACTGTGGAGGTCTCTGTACGTGGCAGAGCTGAGAGCACAAGGAAGCCAATGTGCATCAAGGCCTGTAACTGGCATATGGGTGGGGTTGATCTGGCAGATCAGCTGCTGCAGCACTACCTAAGTATAAGCAAGACAAGGGCATGGTACAAAAAGGTTGCAATCTACCTAATGCAGATTTGCAACCCACAATGCTTTTTTGTTGTTCAAAAAAGCAAACCCCGGGACGCAACTGAGTTTTTTACAGTTTCAGCTCCAGATCATTTCAGGGATTTTGTACCATGATGCACCTGCTCCCCGGGCGGTGATGAGAGAGAGCAGTGTTGGGACTGCACATTTTATTTTTAAAATTCCTCCTACTGCGGCAAAGCAGAACCCCCAAAAAAGAGGCAGAGTCTGTTTTAAGAGGGGGCAGAGAAAAGATACTGTATATCACTGTCCTGATTGCCCTGGACAGCATGGTCTCTGCATTGGGGACTGCTTTAAACGATACCACACACTGGTCCATTTAAAAAATAAATAAATAACATTTGCTGTTCAGTTTTTTTTTTCTTTTTTTGTTACGTTTACCCTATGCATGGGGGGCATGGGTGGCATGGGTGTACTAAGGAGGCCTTGCAGAAAACAAACTGGAGTGTTTTCTTGCAATAACCAACAACAGGCTCTCATAAATCATAGTCAAAAAGCAATGTGTAAAAATGAAAATTTAAAAATTACCGCCACACACTTTCTCAAATTTTTTGACTAAAACGATTGCATCAAAGGCATCAAAACACTCCATATACAATACAGTGAGGTGTCTACATTTCAAATATATACACTTTCATGGCCATAAATAAAACTGGGGTATGTAATAAGCCCTAAGCTAAAGATAGGACTATCAGAAGAAATACTTTCAATTTCAACTCAAATTACAAATCATACAAATGTAACTGGACCTTCCCAAAATTCTGGAAAACCTATGCATGGGGGCATTTTTATACTAAGAAGGCCTTACAGAAAACAACCTGGAGTGTTTTCTTGCAATAACCACCAACAAGCTCTCCTAAATCACAGTCAAAAAGCAATTTCTGTGTAAAAATTAAAATTGAAAAATTACCACCACACACTTTCTCCAATTTATTTACTAAAATAATTGCATCAAAGGCATCAGCACACTCCATGTACAATACCATGGGGTGTCAACTTTTCAAATATAGGCACACTCATGGCAAGAAAATAAATTGGGATATCTGAAAAGGCCCCCAAAAAGAAGATAGGCAAAGAAGATATGTAAAAAGTGAAAAACACATGTCAGGCTTTGTACCCCCCAAACAACCCAACAAACCTATGCATAGGTGATATCACTGTACTCAGGAGATGTTGCTGAACACATATTGGGAGTAACACCTAACAGAAGCTGAGAATCCATGCCTAAAGTAGAATGTGTGTGAAAAATAACACAGAAAAATGACTACCCAAACGTTTGACAGTTACTGGTGGTAGAATTAGTGCGTGGAAAGTGTTAAAATACCACCATTTGAAATACCCTAGGGTGTCTACTTTTCAGAAATATATAGTTTGATGGGGGTAAATTACATTGACCGGCTTCAAAAATGTCCCAAATAGGACATGGGGGCATGATGACCAGCTGAGAAAATTCCAAGTTGGAAAACTGGAATGCGCACCCTCCAAATAAGGTCTTTTAGCCCCCAGAGAACCCGACACACCTATACATGGGTGGTATTGCTGTACGCAGGAGATGTTGCTGAACACATATTGGGGTGTTCTTTGGCAGTAACACCTAACAGGAGTTGAGAATCGACGCCTAAAGTAGATTGTGTGTGAAAAATAACAAAAAAAATGACTACCAAAATGTTTGACAGTTACTGGTGGTAGAATTAGTGCATGGAAAGTGTTAAAATACCACCATTTGAAATGCCCTAGGATGTCTACTTTTCAAAAACGTATGGTTTGCTGGGGTAAATTACATTGGCCATCTTCAAAAATGTCCCAAATGTGACATGGGTGCATGATGGCCAGCTGTGAAAATTTCAAGTTGGAAAACTGGAATGCGAACCCTCCAAATAAGGTGTTTTAGCCCCCAGAGAACCTGATACACCTATACATGGGTGGTATTGCTGTACTCAGTAGATGTTGCTGAACACATATTGGGGATGAGAATCCATGCCTAAAGTTTGAAAAAGTGTGTTTTTTTTCGTCATATTTTATTTTTTTTCTAGTAAATTATATGATAAAAATAATGGTATCTTTAGAGACAAATGGTATATAATATGTGGGGGTATAGTAAATGAGTAAGAGGAAAATTACAGCTAAACATAAACACCGCAGAAATGTAAAAAGAGCCCTGGTCCTTAACCCCTTCAGGACGGGTGACGGACGAGGTCCGTCACAGAGGGGAGACCCTTAACGACGGGTGACGGACCTCGTCCGTCACGCGGTAAAATTAACCCCGGATCGCCGCTATCGCGGCGATCGCAGGGTTAATGGTGCTCCCGGTATGCCTCTGTATTAGAAGCATACCGGGAGCACCCGGTCAGGCTGCCCAGCATATGTGCTCGCTCTGACCACAAGTCAGAGCGAGCACATGTGCTCTGTATACTCACCTACCGGCTCCCTGCACTTCCGGGTTCTGTGTGAAGTGCAGGGAGCCGGATCAGTGCTGATCCTGCCCCCTGCTGTTTAAAAAAATAAAGTTTATTTAAAGTTCCCCCCCCCTTACCCATTTTAATAAAAAATTAACCCCTTCCCTGCCAATTGATCACTGACTACAGTGATCAATTGGCAGGGATTACATTTTACTATGATCTGATTTTTTTTTTTAACCCCTGAGGGTTAATTCTTTTTTTTTTAACCCTCAGGGGTTAAATTAATTAAATTAATTAATTAAATTATTTTTTAATTATATATTTAGCTAGCTGGGGTAGGTGGAAGTTAGTGGGGAATTGGGGGATTTGGCGTTAGGCTAACTAGGGGTTAACGTTAAAAAAAAGTTTTAAAAGAAACTTTAAAAAGTTAAAAATTAAGCTTAAAAAAATGTTTTAATAACATTTAAGTAAAAAAAACAAAAAAAACACACTTTACCTAGTCCAAATAAAAATTAACCCCTTCCCTGCCAGTCGATCACTGTCTACAGCGATCAAATAGAGATCACAGTATTATACTGTGATCTAATTTTTTTTAACCCCTGAGGATTAACTTTTATTTATTTTTTTAACCCTCAGGGGTTCAATTTATTTAATTAATTAATTTAAATATTTTATAACTATATATTTTGCTAGCTGGGGTGGGTGGGAGTTATGGGAAAATTGGGAATTTACTGTTAGTGCTGCGTACTGCTAGTTAGGGGTTAACGGTAAAAAAAAAGCTTAGAAAAATGTTAAATCTGTAAAAAAGTTTTAAGAAAGTTTAGGAAAGTTTAAAAAAAATTTATAAGCAAAACAAAAGTTTAAAAACTAGTTTTTAAAAGTAAAAAAGTTATAAAAAGTAAAAAAATACATTTTAAAAACGCTCATTACCACTACACCTGGAACAAACTAGAGAAAAAATTATCCCACGCCAAGGTTCAAAATATGCCTTTTGAATTACCCCAGGGTGTATTCTTTAATAAATAGTATGTGTTTGTGGGGAAGTTTCAATAACCAACCGTCTAAACTACTCCAAATTGGAACATGGACACAGCGTAAAACTTCAAAGTTAGAAAAAAACTGAATGGCTGCGTCTCAAATGCGCCCCTTCAGCATCCACATATACCTGGCAAAGGTACATACGGGGGTATTGCTGTACTCAGCCGACATAGCTGAGCAACATATGAAGTATTATACAGTCATAGCACACATAAGGTTTGCAAAATATGCTGCGCAAACTCACTTTGTATGTCAAAAAGGCAGAAAAAATGCTTATTACCACTACACTTGGTACAAGCTAGCGGAAAAATGATCCCACGCTAAGGTTCAAAATATGCCTTTTGAAATACCCTGGGATGTCTTCTTTAAAGGACCACTTAGGCACCCAGACCACTTCAGCTTAATGAAGTGGTCTGGGTGCCAGGTCCTTCTAGGGTTAATCATTTTTCATAATTATAGCAGTTTCAGAGAAACTGCTATAATTATGAATGGGTTGCCTTCCCCCTTCCTCTAGTGGCTGTCTCATTGACAGCACTAGAGGCGCTTGCGTGCTTCTGTGAAAATCACAGTGAGAGCACACCAGCGTCCATAGGAAAGCATTGTAAATGCTTTCCTATGAGACCGGCTGAATGCGCGCGCAGCTCTTGCCGCGCGTGCGCATTCAGCCGGCGGGGCGTAACGGAGGCTGAGAGGAGGAGGAGAGCTCTCCGCCCAGCGCTGGAAAAAGGTAAGTTTTTACCCCTTTCCCCTTCCAGAGCCGGGCGGGAGGGGGTCCCTGAGGGTGGGGGCACCCTCAGGGCACTATAGTGCCAGGAAAACGAGTATGTTTTCCTGGCACTATAGTGGTCCTTTAAGAAATGGTATGGCTTTATGGGGAATTTGGATTATATAGCCTGGTAAAATACTCTAAAATGGGACATAGGCACAGCATAAAAATTCAAAGTTTGAAAAAAACTGGAATGGCTGTGTCCCAAATGTGCCCCTCCGATGTCCACACATACCTGGCAAAGGTACATACGGGGGTATTGCTGTACTCAGCCGACATAGCTGAGCAACATATGAAGTATTATACAGTCGTAGCACACATAAGGTTTGCAAAATATACTGTGCAAACTCACTTTGTATGTCAAAAAGGCAGAAAAAACGCTTATTACCACTACATCTGGTACAAGCTAGCGGAAAAATGATCCCACGCTAAGGTTCAAACTATACCTTTTGAAACACCCTGGGGTGTCTACTTTAAGAAATGGTAGGCCTTTGTGGGGTAGTTTGAATTTAAAACCTGCGAAGATGCTTGGAAATTGCACATAGGCCCAGCGTCAAAATTCAAAGTTTGGTAAAAACGGATATGGCTTGGTCTCCTATATGGCACTGTAGCTTCACAAAATAGTGCCAAAGACATTCATTGGGGGTGTATTTTTACTCAAAAGACTTAGCTGAGCATAATTTGGGAGGTTTGAACTTAGTGGCACATATGAAATATACAAAACGCCCAGCAAAAATGCAATCCGTATGTAAAAAATGCACAAAATAATTTTTTTACCACATACTTTGGCATATATTGGTGAAAAAATGGGGGTATGTTAAGGCACAATATGCACCTTATGAGATACCCTGGAGTGTCTACTTTTACAAATGGTAGGCCTTTGTGGGGGTTTTTTGAACAGTCAAACTGTTATAATACCCCAAATGGAAGCTAAGGCTCATTAAATCCATCTCTCAAAATTCTACTGTGAATACTGTAAAGGACAGGTCTCCTATATGGCACTGTAGCTTCACGAAATAGTGCCAAAGACATTCATATGGGGTGTCATTTTACTCAGAAGACTTAGCTGAGCATAATTTGGGGGGTTTGAACTTAGTGGCACATATGAAATATACAAAACGCCCAGCAAAAATGCAATCCGTATGTAAAAAATGCACAAAATTATTTTTTACCACATACTTTGGCATATATTGGTGAAAAAATGGGGGCATGTTAAGGCACAATATGCACCTTATAAGATACCCTGGAGTGTCTACTTTTACAAATGGTAGGCCTTTGTGGGGGTTTTTTGAACAGTCAAACTGTTATAATACCCCAAATGGAAGCTAAGGCTCATTAAATCCATCTCTCAAAATTCTACTGTGAATACTGAAAAGGACAGGTATCCTGTATGGCACTGTAACTTCACGAAATAGTGCAAAAGACATACAATGGGGGTGTCATTTTACTCAGCAGATGTAACTGAACACAAAATAAAACTTTGTACAGGAATAGCACACACCAACTTTACAAAATATACACGAGAATTTCTCTGTTATAAGTTTGTGTGCCAAAAACCAAAAAGAACACAATTTTACTCCAATATTTAGCAGAGGTTGGCGGTGAAATGGCTACGTAGAAAGTGTCAAAACAACCTTAGGTAAATAGCCCGTGATGTCTACTTTATATAAATATATACTTTTGTGTGGCAATTTTGTTTTCTTTTATGGCTATTAAGCTTACAAGACAAACATACCAAATTCTAAAATCGCTCCACATTAAAAGTTTATTTTACTCCTTGTGCTTTGTGACCTGTAACTACCAAAAAAAACTTAAAATCCCAGACACATTATATATTCTGTAAATCAGAACAAATAAATACATTTATTTTTAATTACTTTCCTTAACCTGCACTAATTATGCACACATTATTATTGCAAAAACTGTAAAAAAAAACAATATTTTTCATTTTTTTTGCATTTTTCTGTATTTTTTTATAATAAGTAAGCATATATATATATATATATGTTATATCAAATTAAAGCCCTTTCTGTCCTTTAAAAAACAGTATATAATATGTGTCGGTGCAATAAATGAGAGAGATGCAAATTGCAGTTGAACGCAAACAGCAAGAAAATGCAAAAATTGCTTGTGTCATTAAGCGTAAGTCAAGCTTCTGAAGCTGTGTCCTTAAGGGGTTAACAGTAAAAAAATTGAAAAACGACCTGATCACTAAGGTGTTACACTTGTGCTTTTATCTATGTGGACTGTGAACTCTGGCACTCCAACTATTTCAATGTAATATTTGTAATATTGTTTTATAACAAAAGTTACTTATTTTACCCTAACTGGTGTTGCCTTCTCCTATTTCTATTACTGAGGATAAAACTGCCATCTATTCTGGTTGGAGCATCAATATCACACAAGTTGTTGGGACTGAACAAGTATCAAGTACATAACTAACTTGGAGGTTTGTTTCCAAACAAACTGAAATTTGGTCGAATTTGAGGCAATCAGATGTTTAGCCCTATTTTTGAACTCTTAGCCGAAATGTACCTGTAAGGAGTTACATGGGGTCGGAGTCAAGAGTGTAAAGATATTGGTAACACGGTAACTAGTTACATAAATCACCTAGAGAGTGAATGTTTGCATGTGGGCTGTGCAGGAGGGCTGATCCAGAAGTACAGGACAGTTAAGTCCAAATGCAAGTTTAGAGTACAAGACATATCCAAGTATCGAAATTAGCAGATAGTTTACATAGATGCTAGTCCATAAATAGTTTCACAAAACCAGAGAGTCAGGAGTAGGTAGAATGCTTCCAGAAATGGCAACAAACAAACAGACCATGAAGCTGATGTGAGGCAGGCATTTAAAGACAGTAGGTGAGTCACAGAGGAGGCAAATAGTTGCAGGTTAGTTACCCCCCAGAAATGCAGGCTAAACTGCAAAACAGTCTAATGGGTACAGAACTTGAGTGGCTCACATGTAGTGGAACTCTCCAGAAATGATGAGCACTAGAGTTGAAGACTGATCTCCCAAAGGGAGAACCACACCTGGCAGTCTGCAGAGTTGGAGACGATGACAGTACGCCCCTTCAAAAATGCCCTCCAGACATGAACAGGCCAACTGGTGGCCATGTTACAGTCCTTTTTCTCACTAGACAGTCCCTTTCCTCACTAGACAGGAAATCATCTTTATTGCAGAAATCCAAAATACCAGTATCTGAGAATGACTATTTTTTTCTAGAATCCTGGTGCAAGAAGCATCAGTTGTGATCCATGAAGCAGTATCATTGTTTTTTTGTGCTTTGAGGTGACTATAAAAATGGTATTCATGGATTTCAGTGCATTTTTTACACCTCTAGATCCTGCTTCCATACTACTGTGCCATTGGAGGCATAAGTAGAGTAAAAAGGTAAGACTTAATTGACAGAGCAGGATGTATTACTGATATATGTAACTGTAGATCCTGTGAGGACTGCGGGAACGTGTATATCAGATAGGAACAAAGAAGTTGCCTCTAGGCCAGGGTTTAGAGGCTTTGTTGGAGTCTCAGTAACAGGTTCATGTGGAATAATAGAAGAAATGGCTCCAGTGGCCACTGGTCTCCTCTGTGAAATCTGAATGCAAACAGATGTGACAACAGCCATTATGTGTCACAGATTGACATGAAGGGATGACAGGGTGGACAAACACAGTGCCCATGTGAATCGTTTGAGGCTGAGGTGGACAATGTATGCAGTAAGTGATAAAGTGCCCTCCGTTACTGCAATAAACGCATAGATCTTTCCTTGATGGACTGTGCTTTTTGGGTTACTCCAATATGTTAAAGCTTTCAGGTATTAAAGCTACCATAACAATGTTTCCCACCTTAAAAAGGGTTTAACAATGAATAGACAAAAAGCGGATTTATATTCAAAAATAACAGCAGAGATTATAGTGCAGTTTGAGAAGTGGGGGAGGGTTTTTTTTTTAACCTTTTTAAAAATCACTTAAAATAATATTTCTTTCTTACTTTTATGTAAGTGAGAAATTGACTGTAGATACTCAATCCCCAAAATAATATATTAGACGTAATATACTATTTAGATTTAATGCTGGTAAAATAATTGAGGAAATAATTAAATAGTATTTTTTTTAAATATTATTATTATTATTATTATTATTATTGTTGTTTATGAAGCACCAACATATTCCACAACCCTGTACAATTTGGGAATGTTTCCTTAATTCCTTTTATTTAAATACTCCAAATGTCTAATACATTTTCTATAAAACAAAGAACCTTTAAGCCAGGGCTTAATTAACATAGGGGCTGATGGAGCTGCAGCTCTGGGCCTATAATTCTGATCTATTTTTTTTTTTTTTTACTACTCTTCACATGCTCTTGTTTTAGAGGGATGCAGGGGAACAAAACTGGTGTGGACTGGCTGACAATGAAATTAGTTAAGGTAAAGCTGACTTTGCGCACTATGCAAATGCTCGAACTGCCTCAGTTTCTCACTTTGAACACTATGGCATGTTCCCTTTCTTCTACACTCACTACATATACTTTTTCTCTGTCCCACACTGTATAACAGGAGCTTCTACTTGCTAGTAAGAAAGTTAGCGGAGGAGTGGACCAGCGCGTGCTAGGAGAAAGTCCTGAGAATGTAGAGCTAGCGCGTCACTAGACACATTTATGCCAAGCTTAAGGGTTCTGTCTGCACAGTATGCCCTTGGTTGGTCATCCTACATCATTGGCAGGTAGCCTAAAGTGCATTCACACCAGGCTTTTAAATAAGATAAAAAAGGATACAAAGGCGCTAAAAATAGTAAAACCTGGTGCAGCTAAAATTTCCCAAGTGTAGTATCACCAAATACACTTACAAACGTGATATAATAAAAAAGAAAAGGAAAAAGGTGATTAGTGCACACAAAATATAATGAGTGTTACCTTGTATTAAAATAATGTTTCGGGTAATCATACACATTAAAATTTTCTTGTGACCTGTGCATAGGTAAATAAAATATACATAGTGTAACCTGTATATATACAATATATAAAATGAGGAAAGTTTGGATCTCACTCACAATTTCCAGAGCCTTTTAAAAGTTGGCTCTAAACTTATAGCACTTCTCGTCTCTTCCTTGAGGAAAAGGTGTATATATATACAAACAAATAGTATAAAAGCACAATCTTGTGCTTTTATACTATTTGTTTGTATATATATACACCTTTTATTTTAACAATTTGTTACAATAAAAATAACTCCTTACTTAATTTTGGAGTCTGCTGCTAATTCATCAGTTCCAGGTTCCTGTGGTTACACCTATACCAGTTACCTGTGTCTCAAGAGAAGTGCTATAAGTTTAGAGCCAACTTTTAAAAGGCTCTGGAAATTGTGAGTGAGACCCGAACTTTCCTCATTTTATATATTGTATATATACAGGTTACACTATGTATATTTTATTTACCTATGCACAGGTCACAAGAAAATTTTAATGTGTATGATTACCCGAAACATTATTTTAATACAAGGCAACACTCATTATATTTTGTGTGCGCTAATCACCTTTTTCCTTTTCTTTTTTATTATATTCACACCAGGCTGACCATCTAATTCTTCAGCAGGCACCTCCCCTTTTTGGGCATGTTTGTCAATTTGGGATGTTCTGGTTACGTGATTCATATCAGTGGCCCACCCTTTTACCCCACCCACCGAAATCCTGCTTCACCGGACACTGTTGTAAGGGGTATTGTGCAATTTTAAGATGTAAGCAAGAAATTAGCATAGGTTATGTGTTTTCAGATAGCTATGACCTGTGAGTTTCCCTGCAGCACCACCTCCACCATATACATGATGCTTGGGAGGTATGCCTGTTTTAGTGTTTTCTGTTGATAAGATTCTGTAATTAGGCCCATCAGAACTGTCAGCACCAGGCCCAATGGGCTCTTAATCTGGCCCTGCTTTAAGCAGTTCTATAGATTACTGAAAAAATACCACATATATTATTATTTTTCTTCACTATCTAGTTTTATTTTCGGTGTCTGTATACTATTTCCTTAATGTTCATTTCATTCCTATATTCATATTCAAAATGTATTTATCATATATTTGTTTAGATTTGCTTTTATTGATCTGACTGACGATGGAAACAAAGCATATGTTGCTCCATATATGGGTATCTCTTCAATAGACGTAAGTTGATTCAATTATATTTCTCATTGGTCATTGTTTCTATATTACATTTCCCTTTGCTCACCCTGTTTTTTCTTCTTGCCTATTAATAACAACGGTATAAGCTACGGTAATTACAGCATTTGTCTATTTAGATATGTTGTGGCTTCCTGTCCTTGTTGACCTGTTATTGTTGAACTGGGTGTATGCAACCTTTCCGTTAAGACACAAATATTGCAGAGGTTTATAGATTGTCAACACTGGGCTGGTGTGCCTTTGAATAGTGACTGATGAGCTTTTATCTTAATACAACTGAAAAATGTTTGCAGAACAATGAGAAGGAGCCATTTTTATCTTAAGGCTTTTGACAGTTAAACATGGCAGCCTAATCTTAGTCAGTAGAGTAAATAAGGAACTATTTGTTGCTCAGTATATCCTGATAATTAACCATCTTCCGTACACCTAATGGCTGAGTTAGGATCACTAACACTAACTGTATGAAAACTATGAGAGTTTATCACTACATGAGTTAATCCTCATTGAAATCAATGTGCACTCAACTAATGCTTGTTAAGAGAGGCTCAGTAAATAAAGTTTAATTATCATAATTTGTAATTTAATTGAACATAGGGAAATGGAATAGTGCACATGTAATTTGTGTTATGTTTTGTTTTGTTTACATATTTGGGCTGATACATATTATAGCCACTGCCACACAAGAATAGTGAGATTTTTGGTCACATTTCTGTGTTTTTATTTTCTTCTGTAGTCCACAGCCTTGTTACAGTGCAGTGCACCCTGTGTGTCCCATATTTTGGGAACAATTTGTTTGTAGGGGTTCAGAAGAACACTTACTTCTGTCCCATTAGAGATTATACATTTTACCTGAAAGCAGCAAGGTGAATTATTAATACAGGACTTACCTAAGAACTTTACCTTGATTTTGGGATGTGAGCCTACACTTTAATGGCCATTGTAGGAGTAACAAAAACCAGTAATTTTTTTTTCTATGTTTCATTTATTATTAGAGTCTACAATAATATATAGAAGAAAATAGGTGGTTATTTTTATTTTTTTATTATTATTTGATTAATATACCAGTGATACATTGCACATTTGACCTTTTTCTTGGCTCCATGAAGTCTGTCTTGATAGCTTCATATCTTATAAACAGAATGATTTGGAGCACATGCCAGGGTTTCATTTGGTAAAAGAGATATAATTTAACCAGGAGCATTCTGGCATATTCAGGTCCAAGTTAACAGAGACAAATTTTATTTATTTTTTATGTCTATAGCAAAGTCAGTAAAGGATTACTGTGTACATAGTTTATCTTGTCAGAAGATATATCAGTATCAGAACATATAAATATGTAAATAATACATTAACAGCAAAGTTCTATTTCAATTATTTAGAAAATGATCTTGCAAGGTTTATTCTAAATGTGCATGTAAAATAAACATATTAATATTTTTGGTTGTGTATTCTATATTTTGGAAATATCCCAATTGTCTTATTGGGAGAAGGCGTCCGAATGAAAAAATATGGTAACACTTCTTAAACTATTTTTATTATTATTTAATTATTTACGAGTGGAAAATGCACAGACAAAATTTTATTTTAATTCAACCTTCCTCTTCATAGCAATAAGCTATTCCTACAAAACTGTTACGACATAGCTAATAGATTTCCAATCCCCTCCAATAAGTCATACATACTCTAACTCATCCTTACCTAAATACAAGTGGGCATGAGGTGAGTGCTATCCCTCATTTCTTGCTGCTATTAAAAGAGACACGTAACATAAAATAATGCTTGCCATATTATATAGTAATCCAATGTGGTGAACTGTAAATCATAACACTTTATGAAATGTTCTAAGGTGTCTCATCATCCGAATACAGCCATTAATTCATATTAATTCATATTCATAAGTATTTTAGCTATTGAGGAATATTACTTAACAAGCATGTTGCATCAACACTTAAAACAGCAAACGTTCTCAGATGAAAGGAAGTCTGGTGGCTTTGCACTAGGTAAAAGGAAAAAGCAATATATTATTAATATATTATTCATAGGGAGAATGAAGAGAATGTGATGATATGCCTACTAGTAACAACAGGGTAACAGTCATATGACTACTGAAATCTGGTCAATGAAAGATACTCACCAATGTAGGTTAACAGTAGGATAACATCCACTCATCAAGGGAGCTAGTGAAACCTGGTCTATATTTTAATGATAAATATCCAAATGTATCTCCTTTGGGAGATGTTGATCTCTATTGATGAGAGATATTATACATGGACTATTTGAAGGAACACTTCAAGCACCATCACCACTACAGCTCAAAAAGAGTACCATAGAACCCCCATTACAACTCAAACAATTTCTAACTGTTTGAAATCTTTACTGGGGGTTACTGGGTGTAGCTCCCTGACTATGCTTACATCACTGGAGGTCATGCAATGAGGAGCTTAGCTCATTTTCTGGGATCATCAGCTGATTGCTTAGGTTATTGACGGAGAGATTAAGTAGGGCTTTGTTCATTGGCTGAGAATATTAGCTGAAAGCTTAGCGTATTGCCTGGCAGCATCAGCTAGGCTTAGCTTGTCTGTGATGGTGGTGGAGGCACAGAGCAGCACCTAATGGACAGCAGGTAAAAAAAAATCGAACTGCGCAAAACCAGAGAGACTACTTTCAATGGGGAGATGGTATCAAGACATTCATGGCACCATAACCCCTTCACTGAGTTGTAGTTGCTAGAGTGCTTTTAGTGTTCCTTTAAAATTGTCAAACAGGGACAAACTAGCTACAGAAAATTAGCTTTCGCAAATCAGTGTTCACAAAAAGGAAAACATTTAAACTAGCTCTGTTTTTTATAAAGTCTAAAAATATTTTGTACCCTTTTTAATATAAAGACATCTGTTCAGTGTAAAAGTATGCCAGTTTATATCACTGGAATTACACACTGGTATGCTGATAGATAAGCAATAGCATATTTAATCAAAACATGTCTAAACCGTTTAACTTCATTAAAGCATGTCAGGTAAATTATCATGTAATCATTAAAAGTTGGATTTATTGATGCATCTTTCAAACTGGATTTACTAAATGTGGAAATGTTCTTAATATTTTTTAATTTATCAATGAAAATAATTAAAAAACTAGCATATAAGTATGCAGATAAAACATAATAAACAGCATAAAAATACCCTATGGTTTCCTTTATAAATAGTGGAAGGGAGCATCAGCTACAATCTGCACTTAGCGAGAGGTGCAGACTTGCACAGTGAGCAGCGGAGTGCCGGGCAGGTAGTTCTATACTGGTAGAACCATCAATGCTAGTTCATTAAATGCCCACTCACTTTTGCAGGTGCAGTTGAGAGAAGCTGATGATAGGACAAGGTACTATTTTTTTCCAACACGGAGAGACAGTCAATCATGCTACGGACTGGATTTGTGGGAAAGTTTTGTTGTTATCATGGTCAGAAAGGTAACTGGTTCATCCATTGCCCATGACAACTCATTTTTTTCTTTTGAAAAAGTGACTGTCTAAAACAACAGGCACTGCAAGACTCTGTCAGGCAGGGCAAAACCACAACAGACATTTGGAAAAGGGGGGGGGGGGATCAAATCTGTCTTTTACTAGAAATAAAAATTTAAAAAAACATCACAAATCATTCTAAATCAGTGAAACAATTTGGATATAAGTGGTACTGGCAGTAGCAGCTAGGAAAGATGAACTTTTAAATTATTACATTTTTCATTTCTTTTCTTTTTTTTAATTCTTATGATGGGTCTCACTGTTTCTGTCTAACATCCCATGCCCATCCACCATGCTCTATCTAAGGGTGGTGGTAGAAGTAGCAGTAATGACACCAGTAGCCATGTGCAATTAGTTTTGGGCCGAATATGAATTCGGATGAATATCGGGCAATTCGGACATTCGGGTACTTCCGAATGTCCGAATTGCCGAAGTGCCAAATTACAGAGGTCCTGAAGTTCCGAAATTACCGAAGTTCCAAAGTTGCCGAAGTTCCGAAGTGCCGAAGTTCCGAAGCACAGTATTGCCTAAGTACTAATATACTTACCCAATGGAAGAAGAAGAATGTTATACTGTATATAATTTTAAATAAAAAATATACAAACATAGCCAGGATTCAGCTGTAAGCATTTGCAACACTTACAACAATTAAGTAACATACATTCATATAAAATGTAAGTTACTTGGCCAGTTAGTGTAATGACAGAAATAATTAAGTAGATAACTCCCTAATTCCAACTGTATTAGGGAGCTATCTACTAAAAGGCTGAACGACCTGATTTGGTCTTTCAGCCAAATTTACTAATACTAAGTAAAGATTACTTAGTATTAGTAAATTATGCCCCTACTCGCTATACCGCAAGTAGGGGCATGTCTATTAAATAGTGAGCAGCCTGTGACTGCTTACTGTGAAAAAAAAAAAAAAAAATCCCCTCCCCCTCCTAACCATGAGCGGCGGGTGGGGACTAATTAGGGGGGGACCTAATGTCCTCCTCCCTGGCCCCCACCCCTGAGCAGTGGGTGGGGGCCCTAAATACTAATGGGGGGACCTAATGTCCTCCCCCCTGGCCCCCACCCCTGAGCGGTGGGTGGGGGCCCTAAATTCTAATGGGGGGACCTAATGTCCTCCCCCCTGGCCCCCACCCCTGAGCGGTGGGTGGGGGCCCTAAATACTAATGTCCTTCCCCCTGGCCCCCACCCCTGAGCGGTGGGTGGGGGCCCTAAATTAGAATGAGGGGGAGGACCTAATGTCCTCCCCCCTGACCCCCACCCCTGAGCGGTGGGTGGAGGCCCTAAAATACTAATTAGGGAGGGAACATTTCCCCTTGGCCCCCACCCCTGAGCACTAGGTGGGGGCCCTAAATACTAATTAGGGGTTCCTAATGTCCTCCCACCTGGCCCCCACCCCTGAGTGGTGGGTGGGGGCCCTAAAAAAAAATAACCCCCCTCCCCTGGGTGACTAGGGGTCCCCAATCCCCTAGTCACCCCACTCCCCCAAAAATTAACCCCTACCTACCCCCCTCACCCGCGGTATAACGAGTAGGGGATTTGGGACCCACTGGCTCCTCACTGTTTAATAGACATGCCCCTACTCGCGGTATAGCGACTAGGGGCACAATTTACTAATACTAAGTAATTTTTATTTATTATTAGTAAATTTGGCTGAAAGACCAATTTAGGTCTTTCAGCCTTTTGGTAGATAACTCCATGTGACGAGAGCAATCTCGCCACATTGCATTGGAGAAGCCTGGTTGCTCGCCTGTTGCCTTTAGACTATGGCCCCATGTTAAAAGACATCTTTTTTCCCTGCAGAAAAGACTTATTCGTGCTTTTCTGCCTGGTGTTCGGTAGATTCAATCTACCGAACAACCGCACGAATGACTGGACCACCTGGGAGCTGGAGTGTGCCGGCAATTAGCCTTCCTGAAGCTGCGGTTAACCGCAGCTTAATTGACGAATGAATGCTGGGTGGCTGACATTCGTATCACGAACACGAGGTTGCGGCCATTTTAAACATGCGAACGCACAGCGGTGTTCGACGCTTAATTCATCGAACTGAAATCACAGTTTTGCACGAACACCGCTGAAGCCGCCGACCTCTCTTCTTGTTCGGTGAAAGTGCACGAACGGCCCGGTGTTCGGTAGTTTTACTTGAATATGTTATACCCCAGATAGGAATCCCATGGAGCCCATTCGCATGAGAACTGACTGTGTAAAGACTTTGGCTCCATGGCGATTACACTGTATTCGTGTGGTCTGAGCGCCATTCGCTTAATAATGTGTGCTCAGACCTGAGCTATCTGGGGACATGTTAAATGTATAGTTTTAATGTAATGTGTCTTACATAGTGTATTTTAATAGTAATTCCTGTTTTAGTATAGTGTATAATGGCGATTTGCCTTTGTCTTGGGAGATAATTGAATTACTTCTCAATTATCTCCATGGCAGAGGGGAGGAAGCCAGGGTGCATTGCGGGAATATAATGTGACTGTGTGTCCTGTTTGGCTGATTGTCTGTCTTTTGTCACAGTCTCCCATTTGGTCCCCTAGGGGAGTGTCCACCAGGTGGGAGACCTGCATAAATACTGGGCAGGTAGCCCTCATTAAACAGACCACTGCTTGACCCTCAACACGGAGCCTTGTCTCTTCTTTGGGGGGATTTACTGAACGCTGATAGAGACTGATTGCTAGGAGTGTAAGCCGCTTGGATCCTTTTCCTATTCATCTGCTAGCAGTGATTCGTATGGTTCCAGTTTGTTTGGAGTGCTATATTGTATGCCATTCGGGAGCATTCCCTTATTGGCGGTTCGTGAGTTTGGTGTTTTACAATAGCTGTGCCTGCATCTCTGGAAAGGGGAACGATCTCCTAAATGGTTTTTACCCCTTGTGTGCAAAACGGTCCGTTACACTCCCTAATACCATGGGAATTAGGGAGTTATCTACCAAGCGACTGCAAGAGACGTTACGAAATTCCGAAGTCTCGAAGTCCCGAAGTTGCCAAAGTGACGAA
>OW240913.1:27882076-27903380 GCA_933207985.1 Pelobates cultripes | reverse complement strand
TTCTAAGGTGTCTCATCATCCGAATACAGCCATTAATTCATATTAATTCATATTCATAAGTATTTTAGCTATTGAGGAATATTACTTAACAAGCATGTTGCATCAACACTTAAAACAGCAAACGTTCTCAGATGAAAGGAAGTCTGGTGGCTTTGCACTAGGTAAAAGGAAAAAGCAATATATTATTAATATATTATTCATAGGGAGAATGAAGAGAATGTGATGATATGCCTACTAGTAACAACAGGGTAACAGTCATATGACTACTGAAATCTGGTCAATGAAAGATACTCACCAATGTAGGTTAACAGTAGGATAACATCCACTCATCAAGGGAGCTAGTGAAACCTGGTCTATATTTTAATGATAAATATCCAAATGTATCTCCTTTGGGAGATGTTGATCTCTATTGATGAGAGATATTATACATGGACTATTTGAAGGAACACTTCAAGCACCATCACCACTACAGCTCAAAAAGAGTACCATAGAACCCCCATTACAACTCAAACAATTTCTAACTGTTTGAAATCTTTACTGGGGGTTACTGGGTGTAGCTCCCTGACTATGCTTACATCACTGGAGGTCATGCAATGAGGAGCTTAGCTCATTTTCTGGGATCATCAGCTGATTGCTTAGGTTATTGACGGAGAGATTAAGTAGGGCTTTGTTCATTGGCTGAGAATATTAGCTGAAAGCTTAGCGTATTGCCTGGCAGCATCAGCTAGGCTTAGCTTGTCTGTGATGGTGGTGGAGGCACAGAGCAGCACCTAATGGACAGCAGGTAAAAAAAAATCGAACTGCGCAAAACCAGAGAGACTACTTTCAATGGGGAGATGGTATCAAGACATTCATGGCACCATAACCCCTTCACTGAGTTGTAGTTGCTAGAGTGCTTTTAGTGTTCCTTTAAAATTGTCAAACAGGGACAAACTAGCTACAGAAAATTAGCTTTCGCAAATCAGTGTTCACAAAAAGGAAAACATTTAAACTAGCTCTGTTTTTTATAAAGTCTAAAAATATTTTGTACCCTTTTTAATATAAAGACATCTGTTCAGTGTAAAAGTATGCCAGTTTATATCACTGGAATTACACACTGGTATGCTGATAGATAAGCAATAGCATATTTAATCAAAACATGTCTAAACCGTTTAACTTCATTAAAGCATGTCAGGTAAATTATCATGTAATCATTAAAAGTTGGATTTATTGATGCATCTTTCAAACTGGATTTACTAAATGTGGAAATGTTCTTAATATTTTTTAATTTATCAATGAAAATAATTAAAAAACTAGCATATAAGTATGCAGATAAAACATAATAAACAGCATAAAAATACCCTATGGTTTCCTTTATAAATAGTGGAAGGGAGCATCAGCTACAATCTGCACTTAGCGAGAGGTGCAGACTTGCACAGTGAGCAGCGGAGTGCCGGGCAGGTAGTTCTATACTGGTAGAACCATCAATGCTAGTTCATTAAATGCCCACTCACTTTTGCAGGTGCAGTTGAGAGAAGCTGATGATAGGACAAGGTACTATTTTTTTCCAACACGGAGAGACAGTCAATCATGCTACGGACTGGATTTGTGGGAAAGTTTTGTTGTTATCATGGTCAGAAAGGTAACTGGTTCATCCATTGCCCATGACAACTCATTTTTTTCTTTTGAAAAAGTGACTGTCTAAAACAACAGGCACTGCAAGACTCTGTCAGGCAGGGCAAAACCACAACAGACATTTGGAAAAGGGGGGGGGGGGATCAAATCTGTCTTTTACTAGAAATAAAAATTTAAAAAAACATCACAAATCATTCTAAATCAGTGAAACAATTTGGATATAAGTGGTACTGGCAGTAGCAGCTAGGAAAGATGAACTTTTAAATTATTACATTTTTCATTTCTTTTCTTTTTTTTAATTCTTATGATGGGTCTCACTGTTTCTGTCTAACATCCCATGCCCATCCACCATGCTCTATCTAAGGGTGGTGGTAGAAGTAGCAGTAATGACACCAGTAGCCATGTGCAATTAGTTTTGGGCCGAATATGAATTCGGATGAATATCGGGCAATTCGGACATTCGGGTACTTCCGAATGTCCGAATTGCCGAAGTGCCAAATTACAGAGGTCCTGAAGTTCCGAAATTACCGAAGTTCCAAAGTTGCCGAAGTTCCGAAGTGCCGAAGTTCCGAAGCACAGTATTGCCTAAGTACTAATATACTTACCCAATGGAAGAAGAAGAATGTTATACTGTATATAATTTTAAATAAAAAATATACAAACATAGCCAGGATTCAGCTGTAAGCATTTGCAACACTTACAACAATTAAGTAACATACATTCATATAAAATGTAAGTTACTTGGCCAGTTAGTGTAATGACAGAAATAATTAAGTAGATAACTCCCTAATTCCAACTGTATTAGGGAGCTATCTACTAAAAGGCTGAACGACCTGATTTGGTCTTTCAGCCAAATTTACTAATACTAAGTAAAGATTACTTAGTATTAGTAAATTATGCCCCTACTCGCTATACCGCAAGTAGGGGCATGTCTATTAAATAGTGAGCAGCCTGTGACTGCTTACTGTGAAAAAAAAAAAAAAAAATCCCCTCCCCCTCCTAACCATGAGCGGCGGGTGGGGACTAATTAGGGGGGGACCTAATGTCCTCCTCCCTGGCCCCCACCCCTGAGCAGTGGGTGGGGGCCCTAAATACTAATGGGGGGACCTAATGTCCTCCCCCCTGGCCCCCACCCCTGAGCGGTGGGTGGGGGCCCTAAATTCTAATGGGGGGACCTAATGTCCTCCCCCCTGGCCCCCACCCCTGAGCGGTGGGTGGGGGCCCTAAATACTAATGTCCTTCCCCCTGGCCCCCACCCCTGAGCGGTGGGTGGGGGCCCTAAATTAGAATGAGGGGGAGGACCTAATGTCCTCCCCCCTGACCCCCACCCCTGAGCGGTGGGTGGAGGCCCTAAAATACTAATTAGGGAGGGAACATTTCCCCTTGGCCCCCACCCCTGAGCACTAGGTGGGGGCCCTAAATACTAATTAGGGGTTCCTAATGTCCTCCCACCTGGCCCCCACCCCTGAGTGGTGGGTGGGGGCCCTAAAAAAAAATAACCCCCCTCCCCTGGGTGACTAGGGGTCCCCAATCCCCTAGTCACCCCACTCCCCCAAAAATTAACCCCTACCTACCCCCCTCACCCGCGGTATAACGAGTAGGGGATTTGGGACCCACTGGCTCCTCACTGTTTAATAGACATGCCCCTACTCGCGGTATAGCGACTAGGGGCACAATTTACTAATACTAAGTAATTTTTATTTATTATTAGTAAATTTGGCTGAAAGACCAATTTAGGTCTTTCAGCCTTTTGGTAGATAACTCCATGTGACGAGAGCAATCTCGCCACATTGCATTGGAGAAGCCTGGTTGCTCGCCTGTTGCCTTTAGACTATGGCCCCATGTTAAAAGACATCTTTTTTTCCCTGCAGAAAAGACTTATTCGTGCTTTTCTGCCTGGTGTTCGGTAGATTCAATCTACCGAACAACCGCACGAATGACTGGACCACCTGGGAGCTGGAGTGTGCCGGCAATTAGCCTTCCTGAAGCTGCGGTTAACCGCAGCTTAATTGACGAATGAATGCTGGGTGGCTGACATTCGTATCACGAACACGAGGTCGCGGCCATTTTAAACATGCGAACGCACAGCGGTGTTCGACGCTTAATTCATGGAACTGAAATCGGACACAGTTTTGCACGAACACCGCTGAAGCCGCCGACCTCTCTTCTTGTTCGGTGAAAGTGCACGAACGGCCCGGTGTTCGGTAGTTTTACTTGAATATGTTATACCCCAGATAGGAATCCCATGGAGCCCATTCGCATGAGAACTGACTGTGTAAAGACTTTGGCTCCATGGCGATTACACTGTATTCGTGTGGTCTGAGCGCCATTCGCTTAATAATGTGTGCTCAGACCTGAGCTATCTGGGGACATGTTAAATGTATAGTTTTAATGTAATGTGTCTTACATAGTGTATTTTAATAGTAATTCCTGTTTTAGTATAGTGTATAATGGCGATTTGCCTTTGTCTTGGGAGATAATTGAATTACTTCTCAATTATCTCCATGGCAGAGGGGAGGAAGCCAGGGTGCATTGCGGGAATATAATGTGACTGTGTGTCCTGTTTGGCTGATTGTCTGTCTTTTGTCACAGTCTCCCATTTGGTCCCCTAGGGGAGTGTCCACCAGGTGGGAGACCTGCATAAATACTGGGCAGGTAGCCCTCATTAAACAGACCACTGCTTGACCCTCAACACGGAGCCTTGTCTCTTCTTTGGGGGGATTTACTGAACGCTGATAGAGACTGATTGCTAGGAGTGTAAGCCGCTTGGATGCTTTTCCTATTCATCTGCTAGCAGTGATTCGTATGGCTCCAGTTTGTTTGGAGTGCTATATTGTATGCCATTCGGGAGCATTCCCTTATTGGCGGTTCGTGAGTTTGGTGTTTTACAATAGCTGTGCCTGCATCTCTGGAAAGGGGAACGATCGCCTAAATGGTTTTTACCCCTTGTGTGCAAAACGGTCCGTTACACTCCCTAATACCATGGGAATTAGGGAGTTATCTACCAAGCGACTGCAAGAGACGTTACGAAATTCCGAAGTCTCGAAGTCCCGAAGTCCCGAAGTTGCCAAAGTGACGAATTGCCAAGGTCCCCAAGTTCCGAATTTACCGAATTTCCGAAGTGTCAAATGCCGAACTACCGAAGTGACGAATTGCCGAAGTGCCGAAGTCCTGAATTTCGGAATGCCGAACCTAAACACCAGATGCTGGTGATACTACTTTGGTAATTCTCTGTAAGTCCTCCCTAAGGAATGGCTTTGATTACCCCACAAATTAGACTCTGCTGCCCTCTCTTAGTTGCTTCTTTGGGGACACCAAGAAGGGATAATTATTGAACTAGCTGTTGTAGATGGAGCTGCAGTACCAGTAGAAGTAGCCGCATAAGTTGTTCCAGCATGAAAAGTATGGAACTAAAAAAATTGTCTCGTTGGTGTTGAATTGAATGAAATGGACATGCTGCTACTAATATTACTAATAGTGGTGCTGGTGGAAGAGATGGTGGTGGTGGCAGTGTTGGTGGTGTAGGCAATGGTGACAGAGGTGTCAGCAGTCATCAAGGCTGAAGTTTTTAGAATCAATGGCACTACTGCTGATGGTAAATTAGAGAACAGATCCCCTTTCCCTACCATCTCTCAATTTCTGCTTAACAGTAGTATGTGATACGGATGATGGTTGGGTTTCTATATGACAAAAAAATAGGTATGGTATATGTATTGTTGTCTGCTGCTGATTGGCTGGAATGTGTCTGCTGACTGTGAGGTACAGGGTCAAAGTTTACTCAATGATCAGTCCGTGGCGAACCATTCGTGGCGAACCGTTCGCGAACCATTCGGCGAACCGTTCGGGACATCACTATCCACCAATAATTTAAAAAGTTAAAAGTAGAAATTACATTTACATTCTTAACACATTAGCCGAGTTGTGCTTGGCATATTTTTAACTGAATATTTTACATTTCAAGATTATATGGAACTGAATATCCTGAAGTATTTTCTGTGGATACAGTCATATTCATATCTAACAATGTTTCAATCATTAAAGATAGTTGCACTAAATACAATCAATCAAATAGGGAATACTCGCAGAGCAAGCACTTTCTAGCTCTTAGTTTAAATTGAGCTATCTTCAATTATAAAGGGTAGCAAACTAATGGGCTAGAATGTTCTAATAGGGACATATAATGAGTTTATATAGTTAGTTAGCCAATACAGGTATAACAAAGTCAATCTAGTCTTTGACCTAAACAAAACAATAATAAAAATTAATCCATTTGAAATAAGGCTGCTGAATAGATACCATTTATTGAAAATTTGAAAAGTTAGATGTCCCAATCTCCCTTATTAAACTTTTCTGAGGAACTATATATAAAAACAATTCCAACTCCAACCCCAGGCAATATGTATACAATTTAAAAAATTGTTAAATAAGACATAAGCTTGGTATTGCACAATTTGTACATTATTGAATCATTGTTCATGAATTCAGTCTCACGTTATTGAAATCGAGAACTTATTCAGAGAACTCATTCCAAGAATTCATTCCAAGGACAAACAAACCAGGCTTTGGCTTCCTCCACTCCCATGAGAAGACCAGATTCTCCATTGTTTTTATGTCGTTGAGTTTCCACTCATACATTGATTGGACATCTTAACTAATCTACTGGATAGGGAATACATTCTTTTATGGCATTCAGCAGCTATCCGTTCTCTAATCAATTCATAGCATAAGTATGTGTTGTAATAGGATTACTGCTTTTAATATGAAAAAAGTATGTGTAAAAGCTAAATAACCTAGTCTAGGAATGACATAATTATGGGGAAGTCCATTCAACCGTGTAACTGGGAACTAATTGTTTTGCTAAGGCTTTGGGGAAATTTACTTCTGCTTTTCAAAAGTTATAAACCAATTACATAATTATTAAAAATAATAATAATAATTTTAAGTTTAAAATGCCTGTTTCAATGAGTGGGACACAAATATATGATTTACCTTTGCTGGAGTTTTATGATAACTGCAATTATTTTTTATTTTATAGTAATCTTATTTTAGCATGAAAGGGAACATTTTAATTTCTATACATATTTTAAAGCAACATGGATATACAAAAAAAGCAGTGCAAGAAAAAAATTTGGCATGGAGATCCAATTTTGTTTTATTATATATTAGTTATTTTTAGTGATCCGGTGCTGGGCACCACCTAATCAATAACCCTGAAGGACACAGAAATTAAATTAGGTGTCTACTGGATTATTAGAGGTAATTTGTGCAGGAACTTTATTGATCAACTGAATTTATTATTAAAGAATGCATAATGCCAGGCACTTGTGTAACCATTGATATAATGCCATTATTATTGATAGGGTGTGCAGAGAGTGAGTATCTATGATCTTCTAACTTTTTTTGCTTTTTTATATTTACTTGAATTTTGGAAAAGCAATGAAAGAGCATGAACTTGTCTCTTGAAATGAAGAGCTATCGCACAGGCATATAATATTTCTAGAAAAAATAAAGTGTACTGAGTAGTATCTACCCACTCACGTAAACCCAGTGGAGTGCTCTATATAAAAACACTTGCCCTCATAATAAGGTGGATATAGTGATGCTAAAAAATGAGGCATGTAATATATATAATATAGTGTATTACATTTTACAACTTAGGTAAGAAAATGAAGTGTATTACATTTACAACTTAGTTAAGACAATATAGTGTATTACATTTTACAACTTAGGGTTTACGTGAGTGTGTAGATACCACTCAATACACTTTATTTTTTCTTGCATGTTTCTGTGTGCAGTTTGAAGGAACTGACACATGTGTAGTAAATGCTATTTAATAGTCTTTTTTAGTCTTACTATGTCATTATATAAGTCCCTTACAGCACAGAGCACTTTTTCTATATATAGAAATATAGAAACATAGAATGTGACAGCAGATAAGAACCATTCAGCCCATCTAGTATGCCCAATTTTCTAAATACTTTCATTAGTCCCTGGCCTTATCTTATAGTTAGAATAGCCTTATGCCTATCCCATGCATGCTTAAACTCCCTCACTGTGTTAACCTCTACCACTTCAGCTGGAAGGCTATTCCATGCATCCACTCAGTAAAGTAATACTTCCAGATATTATTTTTAAACCTTTGCCCCTCTAATTTAAGACTATGTCCTCTTGTTGTGGTAGTTTTCTTCTTTTAAATATAGTCTCCTCCTTTACTGTGTTGATTCCCTTTATGTATTTAAATGTTTCTATCATAACCCCCCGGTTTTGCCTTTCCTCTAAGCTATACATGTTAAGTTCCTTTAACCTTTCCTTGTAAGTTTTATCCTGCAATCCATGAACCAGTTTAGTAGCCCTTCTCTGACCTCTCTCTAAGGCAGGGCCGGACTGGGAGATAAATTCAGCCCGGGCATTTTTTTAGCACAGCGGCCCACTAAGAAGGGGGCAGGGCAGAGAGGGTGTGTTTCGTCATCACCACAGACAAACACGCCCCCTCTCAAAGTGAGCGTTGGGTCAATGCTCTTCCAGGGCAGAGCTCTGCTAAAGAGCTCTGGCATGAGAAGAAAAAATACCCTGTATTTGTTCTGCACAGTGCAAGCAAATTTAATAACATGCTTGCACTGTGTTTCCTTGAAACTTGTCTCTGGTGTCTCTATAAATGGATACCAGGAGACAAAAGGGCAAGGAAAGAATATTGTGCATGTGTTTGGAGCCTGCTTTGGGATTGTGTGTGTGCAGAGTGAGCTGGTCGTGGTTTGGTATTGTGTAATAAGGTTGGTTTTAGTCGTGTTGTGTTTGTGGTGTAATGTAATGCAAATGTGGCTAGGAGCTGAAGAGAATGTGTGTATAGGGGATGTAGTAAATGTATGCACACAGGCTATAGTGTGTGTGTGTATATAGGTGATGTAGTGTTTGTAGGGGTTGTAGAGAGTGTGCGTTTAGGGGTGTAGCATGTGTTTGTTTACAAGGAATCTAGTGTGTGTGTATAAGGGATCCAAAGTGTGTATGTTAGGAGTGTAGTGTGTGTAGGTGGTGCAGTGTGTGTGTATACAGGAGTCTAGTGTGTGTTTGAAGGACCCAGAATGTGTATGAGATCTAGTGAGTGTGTGTATATAACGGAATCAGAGTGTATATAGGGATTTAGTGTGTGTATATGATCCATAGTTGGGTAAGGGATATAGTGTGTGTCTGGAATGTAATATGTTTAGGGGTGCAGTATGTGTGTGAGGGGTTCAGTGTGTGTGAACGGTGCTGTGGTGTGTGTGTGTATATATATATATATAAATATATATATGTTTGGAAGTATGTGTGTGTGTGTGTGTTTAGTGCAGTGTGTTGGGGTTCTGCGTGTATGTGTGAGGGGTGCAGTGGGTGTCTGTGAGGGGTGTAGTGTGTATGTGAAGGGTGCAGTATGTGTGTGTGATGGATGTTGTGTTTGAGGGGTGCTGTGTGTGAAGATGCTGTGTATGATGTGTTTAAGGGTGCTGTATGTGGGTGCTGTGTTAAAGGGTGCAGTGTGTGTGATTTGTGTGTGAGAGTGCTGTGTGTGAGAGTGCTGTGCTGTGTGTGAGAGTGCTGTGTGTGAGAGTGCTGTGTGTGAGAGTGCTGTGAGTGAGAGTGCTGTGTGTGAGAGTGCTGTGTGCGCGCTGTGTGTGAGAGTGCTGTGTGTGAGCGCGCTGTGTGTGAGCGCGCTGTGTGTGAGAGTGCTGTGTGTGATGTGTGTGAGAGTGCTGTGTGTGCTGTGTGTGAGAGTGCTGTGAGTGAGAGTGCTGTGAGTGAGAGTGCTGTGTGTGAGAGTGCTGTGAGTGAGATTGCTGTGAGTGAGAATGCTGAGTGTGAATGTTAAAAGTGATTGTGTGTTGGGAGGGTAAAAAAAACAACAACAAAAATGCATTATATCTGCCCCCCCTCCCTTTACCTTTAGCCTGGGAGGGGTCCGGCACGGTGGTATCTGGGAGGGAGGCGGCACTCATCATCCCTGGTGGTCCAGTGGTTAGTGAACTCTAGCCTGTAGGCTAGAATTCACTCTCGCGAGATCCGGCGCGTTGCCATGGCAACGCGCCGGATCTCGCGAGAGGAACCCGGCGGAGCTGCAAGAGAGAGCTCCGCCGGGTCCTCTCCCTCCCTCCCCAGCCGCAGGTCTCTTCAGGTGGGCCGGTGGGCCGGTAAAGTAGGACAAGTGCCCTGCAAACAAATGTGGATAGGGAAATCACTCAAAATAACATAAAAATTTAAAATACAGCTGAGCCATAAAATAGCACTAGATGGAATCTTTGATTTTAGCTTTAGAAAAACATAAATCAAAATCTAAAGCATGGCTGTCAGGAGGAAAAACAGAATTATCCATTTGAGAGAGGGTTGGAGTGCAAGGTATTCTCTTTCATTGTTCAAACTGAGCTCAACTCCTGATGCATGGAGAAAAGGCCTTCACAAGCCTCTGCTAATGTGTACCTAGTTTATACTAAGTGACCCATAGGTTGAGGAGGCGGTGACCGTGGCGGTGGAGGAGGAGGATGAGGTAGCCAACACTGTTATTTATGTTTTTAAGTTTTTTTTTTTAATTGTGGTAGCCCACAAAATATTGGGACATACAACAAAATAAACATTTGCGGCCTGCGGTGCATTTCTTGCAGTCCTGATTCGTGGAGAAAAGGCCTTCACGAGCCTCTGCTAATATGTTTCTAGTTTATACTAAGTGACCCATAGGTTGAGGAGGCGGTGACCGTGGCGGTGGAGGAGGAGGATGAGGTAGCCAACACTGTTTATATATATATATATATATATATATATATTAATGGGGGTAGCGCCCAAAATATTGGGTCATATAAAAAAAGACAATAAAATACTGGGACATTTAAAAAAAGACAACTCTGTTCCACAGAGTAGCTGTTGACATTATAGTTGCGCAGGAACTTTGTTGATTCTAGAGAACCTCGGGCAAATTGCACATCCCTGTGGCGGCGACTTTGCATGCAGTTGTCATCCATATCAACTTTCGATGCCAGTTGCTGCGCCTACCATGGTGACCACGGGTGGAATCAGTGTTCCATTCTGTACAGGGACCCTGAGAAACCACTACCACATGCAAGGAAGGCAGCAGGTGCACAAATGACGCACTCCCGACGCAGGAAGGTAATGACTACAAAGAACAATACAGGACTCTTTAGAGGCCCTGTAATTGTAATGAGTCCCCTTGAAATCCTTTAACTCTGATCAATTGGAGGGAGGTCTGGTGCAGAGCCACTGACCCGTGCGTGCTGCAGCTGAAACTCCACTATCGCCTGCTGCTGCTTGCAAAGTCTTATGAGGCGGTAAGCGGGAAGGCCGAAGTTACGCTGCAGCGCAGACAGGTGAGCAGCAGCAGGGTGACAATGCCAAAAGTGCGCACAGCCGCTACAGTGAATGTTACATCCTGACAGTGTCTGGGTCCTGGTCACTGGACTGCCCACCTCACTGTGAAACTACGAATGGATCGTTAAATCTGGTACAAACCCAAACTTTGCAGT
Source organism: Pelobates cultripes (assembly GCA_933207985.1). Lineage (NCBI taxonomy): Eukaryota > Metazoa > Chordata > Amphibia > Anura > Pelobatidae > Pelobates > Pelobates cultripes. The sequence continues at coordinate 27,892,263 of OW240913.1, read as the reverse complement.
TCGGGTTTGCTCAAGTCTATTATGGATCCTTTGATCACTGCATGTATTACTTGGATAACTGGTCATTCTCAAACTAATACATGCCGACGAGCGCTAGGGGACGGCCGCTCCGCTTTTGCACCCTGCTCTCTCTTATGCTGTGCTGGTGCCTCTGTGCTACCAGCGCCTCTTCCTCCAAACTGCACACGTCACTCGTATGACCTTGATTCCATGTGGGGTCTAGGACCTCATCATCCTCCACATCATCTTCCACCCCCTCCTCAACCCTGCCCTCCTTGCCAGCATGCACACTGCAGACAGCCACAGCAGTTGGCACCTGTGTTTTTCCAGCATGTAAAGTCTGCAAAGGACATATGTTAATTGTTTTAGAATTTACTCCAGGCAACAGTTTTCCCTATGTAGACTTATTGTATCACACTAGATTGTCTGGTACAGGTAGATTGTCTGGCACGTTGTTTTGGTGTTTGGTTTTTAACTTTGTAGTTGTGTCTTTACACAATATAGAAATGTATATTAATGCTTCTGTATATGAAGCGATCACAATAACACTTATTTTTCACTTTTTTAAAAAAAAAAATCAGGCTACACAAAAATTGGTAATTCACAATATGACATCTGAACAGCAATTTAAAAAAAAAAAAGAACATACTACATGAAGGTTCTGTTCACTAGAGTGTGTAATCATGAATGTAACCAGTAAAACTTTGTTGTTTACAGCCACTGGTTGGCCAATACATATTTTAAAACTTGTTTAATTTTGTTGTAGCATGACTTGTAGATATAAAGAGCAGGCCCCAAAATGTACTATTTAGCAGTTTAGCACCAAAACAATTAGAATGTTTACAATTGCTCTGTAACCACAGTATTAGATGCTTCTATTTGACTCTCAGATATGAAGTGCATGCCCCAAAATGTACTATTTAGCAGTTTAGCACCAAAACAATTAGAATGTTTACAATTGCGCTGTAATTGCAGTATTAGACGCTTATATTTGACTCTCAGATATGAAGTGCACGCCCAAAATGTACTATTTAGCAGTTTAGCTCCAAAACAATTAGAATGTTTACAAGTGCGCAGAAAGCACACTATTAGACGCTTTGATTTGACTCTCACATATGAGGAGCAGGCCACAAAATGTACTATTTAGGATATTAGCACACATCATCTTCCACCCACTCCTCAACCCTGCCCTCCTTGCCGGTATGCACACTGCAGAAAGCCACATCAGTTGGCACCTGTGTTTGCATGTAAAGTCTGCAAAGGACATATGGAAATTGTTTTAGAATTGTATCCAGGCAACAGTTTTCCCTATAACTGACCTCTCAGTTTGACTTGTGAGGGTATTGCCCCAGAATTACAATATTGTTGAAGTAACTCTTAGCTATTGATCACTGGTTTACATATAGCAGCTCGTTATCTGGTAGTTTCTAATGTAGAAAATATCAATCTGTTTTTTATCACTTAGATCTGTGTAACAAGTGTTGTAGGTGTAAAACAATATTACAAGTGACCGATGTAGTAAATTCGAATCAAAGTTACGCTTCGATTTGACTCTCAGATATGAAGTGAACACCCCAAATATACTATTTAGCGCCAAAAAATAAATAAATGACGTTTTAAAACTCCAATGTAAGCAGCAGTTTAGCAGCAAAACAATTAGAATGTTTACCACTGCGCACTAAGCGCACTATTAGACGCTTCTATTTGACTCTCAGAAATGAAGTGCACCGCAGGCCCCAAAATGTACTATTTAGCAGATTAGCAACAAAACAATTAGAATGTTTACAAGTGTGCAGTAAGCGCACTACTAGACACTTCAATTTGACTCTAGATATGAAGAACAGGCCCCAAAATGTACTATTTAGCAGATTAGCAGCAAATTAATTAGAATGTTTACAAGTGCGCAGTAGGCGCACTATTTGACGCTTCGATTTGACTCTCAGATATGAAGAACAGGCCCCAAACTGTACTATTTAGCAGATTAGCAGCAAAACAATTAGAATGTTTACAAATGTGCAGTAAGCACAGTATTAGACACTTTGATTTGAAGTGCACCCCACTAATGTACTTTTTAGCACCCAAAAAGTTTTACGTTTTAAAACTCCAATGTGACAGCAGTATTTGACCATTCTATTTGACTCTCAGATATAAAGTACACCCCACTAATGTACTACCCCACTAATGTACTATTTCGCACCCCATTTTTTTTTTACTTTTTAAAACTCCGATGTAACCGCAGTATTTGAAGCTTCTATTTGACTCTCAGATATGAAGTTCACCCCACCAATGTACTAGTTTGCAGAATTCTTTCCTAAGCTGTCCCTATCAGTGGCAGCATCCTCTCCCTACACTAATAAGACAGCATGTGCGTACGGCGCTACGTGACTCCAGCGTATATATAGAGGCTGGGTCACATGCTGCACTAGCCATTAGTAGGCATGGCTGTGATGGCTTCTTAGGGCACATGAGTCAAACGCTTGTTGATTGGCTGTCCTGCAGCCTTTCAAAATGCGACATTAAATCGCCGAACACCGAACACCGAACTCTAACCCGAACATACAGTGATATGTCCGTGTTCGGGTCCGGGGTCAAAAAAAACCTAATGTTCAGTACGAACCCGAACTTTACAGTTCGGGTTCACTCAACTATTGGTAAGCCTTTTATGTGTAGCAGTGTCAAAAGCCTTTTGTCTACTGCACCACCCTGATCTATTATTTTAGTAACCCAATCAAAAAAAATCAATAAGATTAGTTTGGCATGATCTCCCTCAACCCATGTTGTCTCTGATTTCGAAATCCATGTGATTTTGGATGTTCAACAATGTGGGGAAAGTAATGATTTCCATTACTTTCCCCACTACTGAAGTAAGGCTGACTGGCCTATAGTTGCCCGACTTCTCCCTACTACCTTTCTTGTGAATGGGTACAACATTCGCTAACTTCCAATCTTCTAGGACTACTCCTGTTACAAATGATTGGTTAAATGAACCTGTTAATGGTTGATTGAAAGCACACTCCATAGGTAGGGTGGTCATCCATTCGTTGGTTTATTCGATAGTTATACAGGTGAACAGGGTTAATTGGCGGCATACGCCAAGGGCTGGGTGGTTGGCCATTCGTACCCATAAAAGGCCCGCAAAAGTTATTCATATAAAACAAAGTAGCAACATATAAGCAAAAGTAACTGGGTTAGAGCAGACAGAGGGGACTTCTGTAACATGGTTCCCTCCTTGTGGGGAAAATTAAGGCTGTCCAAAACTGGGGTTATTCCGGGCTGAGATCTGTCTGTCTGGATAACCCATCGGCATTGCCATTCTGCTTCCCGGGTCTGTAAGCGATGGTGAAATTGAATGGTTGTAGCGACAGGCCCCAGCGCAATAGCCTGCCATTATCTCCTGAGACCTGGTTTAGCCACACCAATGGGTTATGGTCTGTCACCAGAGTGAACTCTTGTCCATAGAGGTAGTGAGTCAGTTTCTTTAATGCCCACACCAGGGCGAGGCACTCCTTCTCCACGACTGCATAGCTGACCTCTCGTGGCAGGAGCTTCCTGCTGATGTAGGCAACAGGATGTTCCCCTCTGTCTTCTCCTACTTGGCTGAAGACTTCATGGAAGCATCTGTGTGAATGATAAAGCGTTTTTTAGGGGCTGGGGCAGCCAAGACAAATGCATTAATCAGTGCATTTTTGAGAGCCTGAAAGGCTGCTTTGCAGTGGACCTGTCATAGGACCTGTCAGGAAAGGTTTTTCTTGGTCAGGTAAGTCAGAGGTTTGGCAATAGTACTGTAGACTGGTACGAATCACCTAAAGTACCCGGCAGTGCCCAGAAAGGCTAGGACTTGGGTGCGACGTGTTTGCCAATTTGCAACTGCCTCTATCTTGGCTGGCTCTGCCTGTTGCTTTCCACACCCCACCCGATGACCGAGGTACTGAACCTCGGCCATTCCAAAATGGCATTTCTCTGGCTTCAGAGCCAGGCCAGCGGCCCGAATCTGATCCAGGACCATTCCTACATGAGCTAAGTGGTCCTCCCAGGACTCACTGTGGATCGCTATGTTATCCAGGTATGCGCAGGCAAAATCCTGGAAGCCATCAAGGAGTCTATCTACCAAGCGCTGGAATGTAGCTGGTGCCTTCTTCATCCCAAACGGCATGACCTTAAAGTGGTACACGCCGAACGGGGTGACAAATGCCGACTTGGGGATAGCCTCCCTGGCCAGGGGAATTTGCCAATAACCTTTACAGAGGTAAATGGTGGTTAAGTAATTTCCCCTAGCAATACGATCGAGTAGCTCATCTACTCTGGGCATCGTGTAGGTGTCGGTCACCGTCTTGTCATTGAGTTTCCAATAGTCCATACAGAACCTGGTGGTACCATCTTTCTTAGGTACCAGAACTACTGGGGAGGCCCAGGGACTATCGGAGGACTCAATGACCCCTATTGGGAGCATCTCATCGATATCCTTCTTCAACTCAGCCCAAACCACTTCGGGGATCCTGTATGGGGCTTACCTTAGGGGCTGCTGGCCTGGGGTATCTACCTGGTGGGTAGTTAGGCTGGTGTACCCTGGGTCTTGGGAGAAGGTGGAGCATTTTTCCTGTAGTAGTCTACTTAGTTGCTCCCTCTCTGCAGGGTTAAGTCTGTCACCTGTCTGTACTTGGGCTACTAAATCGGGATGGGGGTTCCTTTCTAATAAATCTGGTATGGGCAGGTTGTCAGGGTCCTCGTGAGTGGGGCTACATATGGCTGCTACGTCTTCCGGTCTCTCAAGATACTCCTTGAGCACGTTGACGTGGAAGGTTTTCCGTAGGCTCTCATCGTGGCAGCTAGCAATTACATATGTAGTGTCTCCCCATTTCTGTAAGGACCCTGTAACTTGGCCGACTTAACCGGTTTAAGTACCATGACCTTCTGTCCTATAAGAAAACTTATTTTCCGAGCCCCCCTGTCATACCACACTTTCTGTCGCCTCTGTGCCGTCTGGAGGTTAGCCTGGACTGACTTGGCTAATTGCTCCATTCGGTCCTGATGCTCCAGCACGTATGGCACAATGGGCCATTCTTGGTCTCTCCCTCCCAGTGCTGACAGATAAGGTCCAGGGGACCCCGTATCTTGCGTCCCCGGAACAGCTCAAAGGGAGAGAACCCTGTTGTTTGCTGGGCACCTCCCGATAGGCAAACAGGAGGTGCAGCAGGAAGCGCTCCCAGTCCCTATATTCCTGGTCAAACATTTTGCGCATCTGTTTGAGGGTTCCATTGAACCTCTCACAGAGCCCATTAGTCTGCGGGTGGTAGGGGGAGCTGAGGAGAGATTTTATCTTGCAGACATGCCATAGCTGCTGCGTGAGTTCGGCAGTAAATTGGGTGCCCCTGTCAGATAGGATCTCTTTGGGGAATCCTACCCGAAAGAAAACCTGAACTAACACATTAGCTACTGTGTCTGCTAGGATATTAGATAGGGTCACGGCTTCTGGGTACCAGGTGGCATAGTCCACCACAGTAGGGATATACCTTTTACCGGATGGACTAGGGGTAGATAGTGGCCCCACTAAATCTATGGTGACCTGGCTGAATGGCTCCTCTATAATGGGCATATTCACCAGGTGCGCCTTGGGGTGGTGTCCTCTCCTTCCTACCCGCTGACAGACATTGCATGTGTTGCAGTATGCTCTGACGTCAGCGTGTACCCCAGGCCAGAAAAAGGTGTGGGTGATACGGTGTAGGGATATCATGCCCCACTCTCAATATTTCCTGTCTATATTTGTAGGGAACTACTAATTGGCGCTTACGGTGCCCTTTCTTTTCAGTTTGTCTGTACAGTTTTCCTCATTCCCATATGTCTCATTATCTAGCCCCCCAATCCCAGTATCAGCTTTTTCCCTGTACTTGCGGAGGGTCGGGTCAGACCTAGACTCTGTCTCAAATGCTGCGGGGGTATCCCATGGGATGGGTGGTTGGGGACAAGTCACAGTCGGGGTTGGTCTTACCTGAGTCTCCCGCACTGGTGAAGGGTCTTGCTGAGTCCTGGCTTGTGCCCGGGTAGTCACCGGATGAGCCTCGGTGTTGTAAGAGGGAGCATAGGCTGAAGTCACCGGGCCCAGGTCATTGCCCAACAGGACATCTGCTGGGAGGTTGTCCATTATCACCACATTCACAACCTCTTTCCCCGCTCCCCAATCCAGGTGTACTTTAACAGTAGGCAGTTTGTACATTTCCCCCCGCTACTCGGACAGCCACAGTTTGTCATGACCTTTTGTGCTGGGGGACTAGGTGACTCTGAACCTAGGTGATCGGAGTGCCTGTGTATCTTAGCCCCTGAGCGGAGTGGCCATCAAGCCACACTTCTTGTCTGTGGTGTTGGCGGTTATCCGATGCTGCATACACTGGATCTGCTTCATGTAGAGGCCCCAGGTGTTCCTCCATGGGGTTTCCCTGGTCCACACAGAAGGCTCGAGCTGGTTGAGGAGGCCTGGACGAGGAAGAATTATAACTCATTGTGGTATGGTGGTGTTTGAGCGGGCAGCTAGCCATGAGATGACCGGGCTGCTTACACTGTTGACAAGTGGGTCGTGGATGGTCTGGGGGGTTGTTGTTGGGTGGTCCCGAGTATCGGGTGGGCCCTGCTGACTCAGGGGTTTAAAAACCGTTTCGAGCCTGCGGCCAGTAACTTTTTCTGAATTCCGTTCACGCCATCGATCGGGAGTTGATGGACTCTTGTAGTCGTGAGGTTATAATGTTCATCTGCCAGCTTTGCTGCTTCATTTAGGGTGGTTGGACATCGATCTCTAAGACATTCTTTTCCATGTTGATCTAGTCCATTATGTTCTAGTGTTCTAGTAAAAACAGCTGCAGTACCTCCTCAGCAGTTACTGTCTGGCACCCATTGATCCAGTGGGTGGCCGCCCTTTGCATCCTGTGAGACCATTCAGTGTGTGTGTCATTTGGGCTTTTTCTTCGTGTTGCGAAATTGCCTGCAATACCTGTCGGGGGTTACAGCGTATCACTGCAACAAAGTGTCTTTGACCAGAGCATACTGGGTCACTTCCTCTTGGGTAAGTGTCCAAAATGCATCCAAAGCTCGCTCAGATAGTTTTCCAGATAATATGGTGGGCCAGTCCTCGCTGGGGATCTGGTGGAGCACACATTGCCACTCAAGGTCTGCTAAAAACTCATCGATCCCCGTCTCGTTCTCCAGGAAAGGCTTGAAAGCTGCAAAGGGAATCTTTCGACTCCCAGTGGACTCTGCAGGGGTGATCGTTGTGGTTGGCTCTGGGCCACATTGGGCTGTAATCAAGCTGAGCTCGTGGACCCTAGCTCTTTGTATATCCGCCTCTGCCTCGGCCATCAGCTGCTGTATCAGCTCCATAGAGGGATTCAGCCCGTATAGTGAGAGCCTCTCCCGGGAAAATCCATCACCGGGGTTTCTGCCATGGTGAAGCTCTGGTCCAGCTCTGTTTTGGCCACATCTGCGGAGTACCACAGTGGTTTCTTGAATTCTTTTGCTTTTACTGACAAGCCTACGCAATTTTCTGTTGTCTAAGCAGTGCAACTTTTAAATAATCCCATTTCTCTTGGACTCCATTTAAATAGCTCCAGTCTGATAATGACTCCTTTGTACATAACAAATTTTAGAAAAGTCTTTTTTCGAAGTCTAAAACATTTGTTTGCCACGGAGTGCACTGTTCTTATATTAAACCACACTGACTGATGATCACTGGATCCTAAAATTTCACCTACAGTAATATCTGATACCAAATCTCCATTTGTTATCAATAAATCTAGAATGGCCTCTTTACGAGTTGGCTCCTCAACGACTTCTTTTAGAGACAATCCTGGTAGGGATTTTAGAATATGTGTGCTTCTGGCACAAGCAGCTATTTTGGTTTTCCAATTCATATCAGGAAAATTAAAGTCACCCATGATGATAACTTAATTGGCATTTTAGCTATTTCCTCAACTAGTAGATTATCTAACTCTTCTATTTGTCCTGGGGGCCTATATATTACACATACACAAGTTACTGTGTGAATATTAAATTCTAACGTAACCCAAACGGACTCTATCTTCACCTCACTAACTTTTATTAGGTTAGATTTTAAGCTATCCTTCACATACAGGTCCACCCTCCCTCTTTCTTGCCTTCCCTGTCTTTTCTATATAAAGAGTACCCTGATATTGCTATGCCCCAGTCGTTTTTCTCATCATACCATGTCCCAGTAACCGCAACTAAATCTACATTATCAGTTGCTATTATTGCCACAATTTCATGGATCTTATTCCCTAAACTGCGAGCATTTGTAGACGTGACTCTAAGCTTATCATTTTTAACACACTTGCTACATGCACCTTGTCCTTGTTTTGGGGGGCAATTGGATTGATATTGTTTCACCCTTTTGCCCCCCCCCATTCCTAGTTTAAATACATTCTAGCAGGGGCGGACTGAGAACCCTCAGGGCCCCCGGGCAAAATAAATCAAGGGCCCCCTTACAGGCCCCACCCATACTCTGCAGCAAGCGCCACCCTTGTCCCGCCTCCAGCCACACCCTACACAATCTTTAGACACAAGGAACAAAAGGGCAATAAGCCCTTCGAGGCCCCAGCAGAGACTACAATTGAGGGCTAATGGGCCATGGAGGGGGGTCTTTCTAGCGGAGGCTATCTCAGTGTCCTTTAGAGAGTGTGTTAGAAAGAATCCCCTCCAGGCCCCATTAGAGACTACAATGGAGTCTAATGGGGCCTGGAGGGTTGTCTCTCCAACACTCTGGTTTCTATTCACAATATAGCAACACAACATAGCTCGCTGATACCTAGGCCAAGTTGGCTCCTCTTACCTTAATTACTGTTGCTGGCTGGCAGTCTGTGGGCTTGCTTGCTGCGGCTGGCAGGCTGTGGGCTTGCTTGCTGCGGCTGGCAGGCTGTGGGCTTGCTGGCTACTGCCGGCAGGCTGTGGGCTTGCTGACTGCGGCTGGCAGGCTGTGGGCTTGCTGACTGCGGCTGGCAGGCTGTGGCTTGCTGGCTGCGACTGGCAGGCTGTGGGCTTGCTGTAGGCCTGTGGGCTGGCTACTGGCCTGTGGGCTGGCTAACTGGCTGGCTAACTGGCTGGCTACTGGCCAGCCTGTGGGTTGGCTGGCTGGCTACTGGGGCACTTGTAAATTATTTAAAGAAATAATCTATGCACAATAACCACTACTGCTCCAGAGTAAGTAGTCAAACCATTTAAGAACAGTTTGACAACTTACCTGGGATCTGCTGGGATATGGGGCTGTAGTAGGGAATAGGAGCAGTGGTGCAATGTGTGTGAAAGGTTCAGTGTGTGTGTGGGGGTGTAGTGTGTGAATGTGTAGGTTGTGTGGGCAGTGTATGTGTGTGGCAATGTTAGTATGGGGGGCTGTGTATGGGGGTCTGTGTGTATATGGGTGGGCAGTGTATGTGTGTGTGTGAGGCAATGTGTGTAAATGTGTATGGGGGCAGTGTGTGAATGTGTATAGTGTGTGTGTGGGCAGTGTGTTTATGGGGCTAGAGTTCACTCTCACCACTGCGACCACCAGGAATCCCTGGGGGTCACAGTGTTGAGAGTGAACACTAGACCGTAGCTCCAGGGCTAGAGCTGACTCTCGCAAGAGCGGTAACGTTGCCATGGTAATCGCAGCAACGCTCTGTGCTCGTGCAAGAAGGACCCAGAGGAGCTGCAGGGTGAGCTCCCAGGTTCTCTCTTCCTTCCTCCCCTGCCCGCACGGTGCCTGCGGACAGGGGAGGGGGGGGCAATTGCCCTGTTGCCCCCCTGGATCCACCAGTGATATATACAGCCCTTCTGTGTGCCTTTTTGTCTCCCCCCGTCCCTCTGTATGTTTCTTCCTCCCCCCCTCCTTCCCAGTCTCTCTTACCCCTCTGCCTCTTTCTCCCTCTCTTCCACTGTTTTTCTCCCCCCTTTCCCTGTCTCTCTCTTCCTCTCTGTCTCTTTCTCCCCCTCCCTATCCCCCCTCTTTCTCCCCGTGTCTCATTCTTCCCTCGTTGTCTCTTTCTCCCCCTCCCCATCTCTATATTCCCCCTCTTTCTCCCCCTGTGTCTCATTCTTCCCCCTCTGTCTCTTTCTCCCCCTCCCCATCTCTCTATTGCCCCCTCTTCCCCCCCTCCCCATCTCTCTGTTCCCCCCTCTTCCCCCCATCTCTCTATTGCCCCCTCTTCCCC